>CM061067.1:74848050-75178550 GCA_030762895.1 Sophora flavescens
AGTTTGCAAACAAACAAAAAAAATTCATTAAATGATTCTCTTAGAGTCGGTGACCAACATAAGAAATATAAGGTTACCTTTCCATCCATGAAAATCATTTCTAATGATGGTGCAGATGATATTTCAACACACCAAATATTTGTTATTCTGATTTTCAGCTTCCAAGTATCTTTTGTGGAGTTTATCTCCTCAATCAAGTTGACTTTACGCGCCATGCTTCAAAGTTAGGGACAATTTTTGTCTAATAGGGCAACATTCAGTACAATAACATAATATGGCAACATTCATGAAAAGGAGATAAAATTACATATGTAAATAACATAAATAAAATGCAAGACCATCATTTTACAGGGATGAATGCCATCAAGTAGTCATCTAGAAATATTCATAAATGCTCTCAATGTTACCAATAGAACATTTAAAATGCTTTTCAATCTCTTAAATAACAAAACTAAATATAATATTCAGCCTTCTCAAACAAACAGTGAAAAATGATTTCAATTATCACCAACATGTTTTTTGTTAATAGCAGTTTGATAAACTATAAAACCATATTCATTCCTACTATTCTTTCGATGCCCTGTTCGTAAGTAACATTGAAGTAATACAGCTAATACTTAACCTAAAGAACATGCAAGCTACAAAGATTTGAAAAAAAAATGAAAACAACTGAAAAAAGTTCAGTAAAAGTTGGGATAAAGAAAAGACACCAAGTTAGCAAGAGCATAAGACATACATGCTCGAACTGAGGTCCTTTATAATATGGAGGAATAATATTTGTAATGATTCAATGAAAGGATTGAGCATGGTGAATGTTAATGGGATTAAACCGTTATAAAAATAATCTATATAAAAAGAGAAATAACATTGAAATGTAGAAAAAGAAAAATATAATACACATAAATTGTTGATTGTATGAGATGCTAAAGACCCTATCTTCAAAAGATACTATCATCGATTGTCAAAAAACAAATACCATCTACATAAAAAAGATGAAGTGCAAAATAATAGTTTTAAATATACCCCACATGCAAGAAACAGAGGTGCAAGAGTGATGAAGAAAAGGAGTCTCACCAGTTTGATGTTGTGTTTTCAAAGAAAAGATGCTTCCTTTTCACCGAAAAGTTGATAAATAAAAACCCTAATTTGAGTGAAAGAGGAAATGAGAGTAGAATAACAAAGAAAAAATTATATAGAGAAGCTGCAAAAATGATAAATGAAAGAGTCTCACTTGTGTGAGATGCTTTGATGGAGAAGAATAAGGCAAAAGAAAAGAGAAGAAGATAAAGAGGGAGAAGATGAGAAGAGGAAAGTGAAAGTAGAAGTGGGTCTGGAGATTGTGAAGCTTATTTTGCAGAGAGTGAAAAGCTTATCAAATAGAACGAATGAATTTAATTTGACTGTAGCAACAAATTTTTGTCTTGAACGAAAATGTGAAGTTTTCACTTTCTGGCATGATATGACCGAACTGAGATTGAGCAATGGATTTTAAAATTTTCAGTTTGTCTTGAACGAAAAAGTGGGGTCTTTGGGCGGGAACCGGATGAATGAACGGATGACAAGGAACAAAAGGGAGTAATTTTTATTAATAGGTAATTTATGTCCATCATACATACAAAGTCGAAATTCTCAGCAATATAAGTATTGCCCTCTATAAGTAGAGACTCCCATTGAGCAAGAAGATAATTCTTGATTACAGTTTGTATTTTATCACCCTGGTTTGCAAACAATCAAAGAAATTTCATTAAATGATTGTCTTAGAGTCGGTGACCAACATAAGAAATATAATATTACCTTTCTATCCATGAAAATCACTTCTAATGAGGGTGCAGACGATTTTTCAACACGCCAAAGATCTGTTATTCAGATTCTCAGCTTTCAAGTATCTTTTGTGGAGTTGATCTCTTCAATCAAGTTAAATTTACGCGCCATGCCTCAAATAAAGACAAATTTTGTCTAATAGGGCAACATTCAGTACAATGACATAATATGGCAACATTCATGAAAAGGAGATAAAATTACATATGTAAATAACATAAAGAAAATGCAAGACCATCATTTTACAGGGATGAATGCCATCAAGTGGTCATCTAGAAATATTCAAAAATTCTCTCAATGTTGCCAATAGAATAGTTAAAACGCTTGTCAATCTCTTAAACAACAAAACTAAATATAATATTCAATCTTCTCAAACAAACAGTGAAAAATGATTTCAATTATTATCAACATGCTTTTTGTTAATAACAGTTTGATAAACTATAAAACCACATTCATTCCAACTATTCTTCTGAAGTCGTGTTCGTAAGTAACATTGAAGTAAGACAGCTAATACTTAACCTATAGAAAATGCAAGCTACCTAAAGATTTTTAAAAAAAATGAAAACACCTGAAAAAAACTCAGTAAAAGTTGGGATAAAGAAAAGACACCAAGTCACCAAGAGCATAAGACATACATGCTCGAACTGAGGCCCTTTATAATATGGAGGAATAATATTTCCAATGATTCAATGAAAGCATTGAGCACGGTGAATGTAAATGGGATCAAACTGTTATAAAAATAATATATATATAAAAATAGAAATAACATGAAATGTAGAAAAAAGACAAATATAATACACATAAATTGTTGATCGTATGAGATGCTAAAGACCATATCTTCAAAAGAAACTATCTTCGATTGTCAAAAAAAAAAAAAAAAATTACCATCTACATAAAAAAGATGAAGTGCAAAATAATAGTTTTAAATATACCCAACATGCAAGAAACAGAGGTGCAAGAGTGATGAAGAAAAGGAGTCTCACCAGTTTGATGCTATGTTTTCAAAGAAAAGATGCTTCCTTTTCATCGAGAAGTTGATAAATAAAAACCCTAATGAGAATGAAAGAGGAAGTGAGATAAGAATAACAAAGAAAAAATTGTTTTAAGAAGCTGCAAAAATGATAAATGAAAAAGTCTCACCTGTGGGAGATGCTTTGATGGAGAAGAACAATGCAAAAGAAAAGAGAAGAAGATAAAGAGGGAAAAGATGAGAAGAGGAAAGTGAAAGAAGAAGTGGGTCTGAAGATTGTAAAGCTTATTTTAGAGAGTGTGAAAATGTGAGAGGTGAAATGAGAGAGGATAGTACGGGAACCACTAATATTGAGTAGTAGATTTGAAAATTTTATCAAATAGAATGAATGAATTTAATTTGTCTGTAGCAACAAAGTTTTTGTCTTGAACGAAAATGTGAAATTTTCACTTTCTGGCATGATATGACCGAACTGAGATTAAGCAGTGGATTTGAAAATTTTCAGTTTGCCTTGAACGAAAAAAATGGGGACTTTGGGACGGAACCGGATGAACGAACGGATGGCAAGTGGCAAAAGGGAATATTTTTTATTAATTATGTAATTGATGTCTATCATTACATACAACGTCGAAATTCTCAGCAATATAAGTATTGCCCTCTATAAGCTGAGACTCCCGTTGGGCAAGAAGATAATTATTGTCTACAGCGTGTATTTATCACCATAATTTGAAAACAAACAAAGAAGTTTCATTAAATGATTGTCATAGAGTCGGTGACCAACATAAGAAATATAAGATTTCCTTTCCATCAATGAAAATCATTTCTAATGACGGTGCAGACGATTTTTCAACACGGCAAAGATTTTTTTCCCGATGTTTAGCTTCCAAGTATGTTTTGTGGAGTTGATCTCCTCAATCAAGGTAACTTTACGTGCCATGCCTCAGAGTTAAGGACAAATTTTGTCTAATAGGGTAACATTCAGTACAATGACATAATATGACAACATTCATGAAAAGGAGATAAAATTACATATGTAAATAACATAAATAAAATGCAAGACCATCATTTTATAGGGGTGAATGCCATCAAGTGGTCATCTAGAAATATTCAGAAATGCTCTCAATCTTGCCAATAGAACATTGGGCAAGAAGATAATTCTTGAGTACAGCTGGTATTTTATCACCCTAGTTTGCAAACAAACAAAGAAATTTCATTAAAAGTTAGTCTTAGAGTCGACGACCAACATAAGAAATATAAGATTTTCTTTCCATCAATGAAAAACATTTCTAATGAAGGTGGAGACGATTTTTCAACACGGCAAAGATTTTTTATTCCGATTTTTAGATTCCAAGTATCTTTTGTGGAGTTGATCTCCTTAATCAAGTTGACTTTACATGTCATGCCTCAAAGTTAAGGACAAATTTTATCTAATAGGGCAACATTCAGTACAATGACATAATATGGCAACATTCATAAAAAGGAGATAAAATTACACATGTAAATAACATAAATAAAATGCAAGACCATCATTTTACAGGGATGAATGCCATCAAGTGGTCATTTAGAAATATTCATAAATGCTCTCAATGTTGCCAATAAAACAGTTAAAATGCTTTTCATTCAATTAAATAACAAAACTAAATACAATATTCAATCTTCTCAAACAAACAGTGAAAAATGATTTCAATTATTACCAACATACTTTTTGTTAGTAGCAGTTTGATAAACCATAAAACCACATTCATTCCTACTATTCTTTTGATGCCCTATTCGTAAGTTACATTGAAGCAAGACAGCTAATAGTAAACCTAAAGAAAATGCAAGCTACCTAAAGATTTGATAAAAAAAATGAAAACAACAGAAAAAAACTCAGTAAAAGTTGGGATAAAGAAAAGACACCAAGTCACCAAGAGCATAAGATATACATGCTCGAACTGAGGTCCTTTATAATATGGAGGAATAATATTTGCAATGATTCAATGAAAGGATTAAGCACGGTGAATTGATGTCCATCATTACATACAACGTCGAAATTCTCAACAATATAGGTGAATGTTAATGGGATCAAACTGTTATAAAAATAATCTTTATAAAAAGAGAAATAACATGAAATGTAGAAAAAAGAAAAATATAATACACATAAATTGTTGATCATATGAGATGCTAAAATCCCTAACTTCAAAAGATACTATCTTCGTATGTCAAAAAAAAAATTGCCATCTACATAAAAAAGATGAAGTGCAAACTAATAGTTTTAAATATACCCAACATGCAAGAAACAGAGGTGCAAGAGTGATGAAGAAAAGGAGTCTCACCAGTTTGATGTTGTGTTTTCAAAGAAACGATGCTTCCTTTTCACCAAGAAGTTGATAAATAAAAACCCTAATGTAAATGAAAGAGGAAATGGGAGAAGAATAACAAAGAAAAAATTATGTAGAGAAGCTGCAAAAATGATAATTGAAAGAGTCTCACCTGTGGGAGATGCTTTGATGGAGAAGAACAATGCAAAAGAAAAGAGAAGTAGACAAAGAGGGAGAAGATGAGAAGAGGAAAGTGAAAGAAGAAGTGGGTCTGGAGATCGTGAAGCTTATTTTGCAGAGAGTGGAAATGTGAGCGGTGGAATGAGGGAGGAGTAGTACGGGTACCACTGATATTGAGTAGTCGATTTGAAAAATTTATCAAACAAAATGAATGAATTTAATTTGTCTGTAGCAACAAAGTTTTTGTCTTGAATGAAAATGTGAAATTTTCACTTTCCGGCATGATATGACCGAACTGAGATTGAGCAGTGGATTTGAAAATTTTCAGTTTGTCTTGAACGAAAAAGTGGGGTCTTTGGGCAGGAACCGGATGAATGAACGGATGACAAGTAGCCAAAGAGAGTAATTTTTGTTAATTAGGTAATTGATGTCCATCATTACATACAACGTCGAAATTCTCAGAAATATTGCCCTCTATATGCTGAGACTCTCGTTGGGCAAGAAGATAATTCTTGATTACAGCTTGTATTTTATCATCCTAGTTTGCAAATAAACAAAGAAATTTCATTAAAAGATTGTCTTAGAGTCAGTGACCATCATAAGAAATACAAGATTACATTTCCATCCATGAAAATAATTTCTAATGACGGTGCAGAGGGTTTTTCAATACGCCAAAGATTTGTTATTCTGATTTTCAGCTTCCAAGTATCTTTTGTGGAGTTGGTCTCCTCAATCAAGTTGACTTTACGTGCCATGCCTCAAAGTTAAGGATAAATTTTGTCTAATAGTACAACATTCAGTACAATGACATAATATGACAATATTCATGAAAAGGAGATAAAATTACATATGTAAATAACATAAATAAAATGCAAGACCATCATTTTACAGCGATGAATGCCATCAAGTAGTCATCTAGAAATATTCAGAAATGCTCTCAATGTTGCCAATAGAACAATTAAAATGCTTTTCAATCTCTTAAATAACAACAAATATAATATTCAATCTTCTCTAACAAACAGTGAAAAATGATTTCAATTATTACCGACATTCTTTTTGTTAATAACAGTTTGATAAACTATAAAACCACTCATTCCTACTATTCTTTCGATGCCCTGTTCGTAAGTAACATTGAAGTAAGACAGCTAATACTTAACCTAAAGAAAATGCAAGCTACCTAAAGATTTGAAAAAAAAAAGGAAAACAACTGGAAAAAAAAACTCAGTAAAAGTTGGGATAAAGAAAAGACACCAAGTCACCAAGAGCATAAGGCATACATGCTCGAACTGAGGTCCTTTATAATATGGAGGAATAATATTTGCAATGATTCAATGAAAGGATTGAGCATGGTGAATGTTAATGGGATGAAACTGTAATAAAAATAATATACATGAAAAGAGAAATAACATGAAATGTAGAAAAAAGAAAAATATAATACACATAAATTGTTGATCGTGTGAGATGCTAAAGACCCTATCTTCAAAAGATACTATGTTCGATTGTTAAAAAAAAAAATTCCCATCTACATAAAAAAGACGAAGTGCAAAATAATAGTTTTAAATATACCCAACATGCAAGAAACAAGGTGCAAGAGTGATGAAGAAAAGGAGTCACGCCAGTTTGATGCCGTGTTTTCAAAGAAAAGATGCTTCTTTTTCACCGAGAAGTTGATAAATAAAAACACTTATGTGAATGAAAGATGAAATGAGAGAAGAATAACAAGGAAAAAATTGTGTAAAGAAGCTGCAAAAATGATAAATGAAAGAGTCTCACCTATGGGAGATGCTTTGATGGAGAAGAACAATGCAAAAGAAAAGAGAAGAAGATAAAGAGAGAGAAGATGAGAAGAGGAAAGTGAAAGAAGAAGTAGGTCCGGAGATTGTGAAGCTTATTTTGCAGAGAGTGAAAATGTGAGAGGTGGAATGAGGGAGGAGTAGTATATTGAGTAGTGGGTTTGAAAAATTTATCAAATAGAATGAAAGAATTTAACTTGTCTGTAGCAACGAAGTTTTTGTTTTGAACTAAAATGTGAAAATTTTAATATGACCGAACTGAGATTGAACGGTGGATTTGAAAATTTTCAATTTGTCTTGAACGAAAAAGTGGGGTCTTTAAGCGGGAATTGGATGAATGAACGGATGACAAGTTGCAAAAGGGAGTAATTTTTATTAATTAGGTAATTGCTGATAGTTTAGCGCCTTACTCTCTGCCGTGCCACCCACTATTGCCGCCTGCCATCGTCGTCCCATCCCCCACCTTCGTCACTCTCCATACACGGAAACAATTTCCACCTGGATCATCTCTGGTAATGTCCCTTTTGTTTTCAGCTACATTTTGATTGCACATTCTCCTCTGTAACTTTGTTTTCTCTTTTTGTTTTTATGTGGCATCAATGCTTTGATTCAATAACATGAGGTTGCATTTAAGTCCGTAATGGGTCCAATCCCCCACACGAGGTTGCATTTGTGTGGAGGAGTCAATTTTCTTTACTTCCTTTGTGATTCTGCTGGTATTGGCAGAGATTTGTGTGGAACTTTTTGCTTGGTGGTAACTGTTTAGAGAATGATTTTTCCCTGTAAATGTCTGACCACAACTGCAATTCATTAGATACTGTAAATAGTAAATACTGGTGCTCTATCATTTCTATTATGTTTAGTGCACTAGTATTTGTCTTTAGTGCTTTATGTTGCTTCATCAGATTATGTTCATGTTTGCCTAATCCTTGAAGGGGGGACTCTTAAATTTGTTTCCTTTTTTAATATAATGCTCTCTATTTTTATTTTTTTCCCCTATCCTTGAAGATATCCAGATGATGTCTATGATTAAACATGGATGCAGGATGCCTTACAACCATAAACATATCAAATAGATGGTATGATAATAGCTGATGCTATCATAAAAATCAAATCAATTTATGTGATCAAGAGAAACTGGCAAGGAGATGCTTGTACTCCAATGGCTTACTTGTGGGATGGTCTTAACTGCAGCTATGCTAAATTTGATCCACCAAGGATCACATACTTGTAACATTGACATTAAATAACCATAAATACCAATCCTCTAGTTATTTTTTTTAATTGCAACTTTATAGTGTTTTCTTCGGTAATAATGTTAATGAACTTTAAAATCATGCCTTTTAGGAACTTATCTTCCAGTGGGTTAATTGGAAATATAGCTCCTGATACATTGAAGGATGGATACACCATTATTTTCTCATTGAGTTTATATTTTTTTTTTAACTTTAGAATAGCTTTATCCAAAGCATATGAGGTAATCGGTTATTGAGAATCTTGCTGCATCATTAATAAAGGATTTTGCACCAACTTATGGCGTGGAGCCTCGTCCTTTTGCCTTTTCATGTCCAATTATACATTGTTTTCCCCATCTATTACCTTTTTCATTGAATAATCGACTTTCCTTTGTTCTTTTGTTTATAGGATACCTTTTTTTCGTGCTACTTCATTGAATAGTTGATCAACCTTCGCTACCGTGTCCATATACATTTCATATGCATACTACCGTGGCTTAAGCTACTGCCTAGGTATTATCTCTTTAATCCTTACATGATCATATTTTAATCTTGACTTTATACTCTGTCATTATGATTTTCACATATAAAAGTGACAAAATAAAAGCAAAAATGTAATCTGAACTTTTAGGTCCACTGAACAGCCATTCATTCAGTTATAAAAGGGTTCAACAATAAGCTAGTTCCTGCCGCCATTACTTCACCCTAATATCCTACCTAGGATAAGTTAAATGGTGAGGATTCATATTTCATTTGAGCTTGAACTTGTAATTATATAGAAATATGGGTGATTTGCTTTTTTTGGTTTATAGTTGGTTATAAATATATTGAAGAAACAATACAGGTTCCAGAGTTCCTTGTTCATATAAGTACTTCAAATATAATTGAAAAGAATGCAATTACAATCTGAATTAGTTTTATACATTTAGGGGGTTAAGTAAAACTAAAACAATCCAAAAGAGTTTCAAACTTCTCTATAGTTACGAACCAAACCTTCTGGATCTAATGGTGCTATAGTTACAATGATTCCTGGCACTGCCAACATAGGTGGTTGGGATGAGCTAGCCTGTTTGCTGCACCCAACCATCTTTTGACAAGTCTGAATAAGGCAGTGTCTGCACTTGGGGCAAGATGAATGTGAACTTAGCCATTTGTCAATGCAGGGTACATGGAAACCATGGTTGCACTTGGGCAAAATACGCACCCTATCACCATCAGTGAAGTCTGATAGGCATATCACACACTCTGTGTCCAAACATGGCAGGTTTAGCTTAGCTGAGTAACTTACTATGGGGAAAGTCTTGATAGCTTTCTTCTTTAATCCTGTGTTGGCTGCTCTAGCTGGAGGGTTGCTAGCTGATAAGTGATCACTAGCAACTAAATTGGAACACCTTAATGCACACCTTATGATGATGTTCAACCCCAATGAGCAGATTAGAGCACACAATAGGACTGAGAGTACCATGACAACATTTGCATCAAAATTACCTTTTCCAAGATATGATTCTGTTGAGGTGTTGCTGTTTGTAGAAGCTGGGGGGTTGGCTGATTCAAGTGAGGTGTGAAGGAGTAGCCCTCTTGAGTGGAAGTCCTCAAGAAGGTCATGGAGGAGGGGTGAAGTGAAGGAAGTAGTAGCATACATTTTTGTTGGAGGTATTGAATACTTTGATGAGTTGGTTAGAGTTTCTTGTGGGTGATTGCCTCAGGGGAATATATATAGGGGGAGTCCACATGGTTGGATTTGGGGTCTGGCTTTTATTAGAGTAATGTATAAAACTATTATTAATTTTGGGACTAGTTTCCTAGTAGGTACAATATTCTTGAGTCTTGAGGGTTGTGGTCATATCTATGAAGCAATAGTACTTCATAATGTATCTGTGTTAGATGTGTTGGTATTTAGATATAATATCTGATGTAAATGGCATATTCTACGAAGATATTTGATAAATGTTATTTTATTTTCTCCACTTTTCTCTCAATTATTGTGTTTTTTATATATAAGAGTTTTTGAGGCTTTCATATATATATTTTTTAATGTTTTATAAAATTATATCTATATATTACCATACCTATATTTAATTTTTTAACAAAAACCGTATTCTCTTATGGTACCCATGTTGTATTCAACAACCCATGTTGTATTGGTGCATCATGGGATCAGCTGGAGGGGTTTTATCTTTGTTTTTGTTGTCGTTGGAGACAGATCTCTAAGCATATGGATCTTCCACTGAGTGAATCTTTTGGAATTGGCCTTCTAATCAAGATGGGGTCCATTCAATTCCACTTTACACATAGCAGCATGTGCCGGGTGGCAGCTTGGTTTTATATTTATCATACTACTTTTAGTTTGTAATATCTTTTGTTTAAAGTTTTTTTAAATCGCTTTTTGATTTCATTATGTTTTATTATAAAACACATAAATAAAATAATAAATAATAAAAACATTCTTAATACATATTATAAAACATAGGAAATATATAAAGATAGGGACCCATAAGCACAAGAACTGTGAAGCTTCCTAATAGAGGTGACTAGAAAGTTCGAATTTATTATGCTTTCAATTTCCAGGTTCATTTGTATGTGTGTCCCATCTTTTAGGTCCCAATGAAAAAGGATGAGCCAAGTTGTCTCATCCGTACTTTCCTGGAGGAAAGTGTTCAGCAAAATGAATTTTTTTTCTTCTTCTGTTTACACCTTCCCTTTGGGTGAACCTCAGTCCTGAATGCAACTGACAGGGTGCTCTTTTAATACGACAAATATAAGTTCTGAAATTGAACATCATTTTTTGAATAGTCTTGGGATTATACCCTGCTTTTACATAACAAAAGTAAAAAACAGAGAAAGCAAATTCTTTGTTTCGATGTGGATTTGTCATTTGAGAATCTCTTATCAACTCTAATCAAAATTATGGAAACTATTTTAGTTGATTGTTGTTATCTTGTTTTTTGTTTAAACTATTACATGACACTATGTAGTATGCAGATTGTGATGTAGCAAGAGGTTTTACATCTTGTTATACAGTAAGAGTACTTTCCCGATATTTAGAATCCAACTAATCACTTGCTAGTGTTTTATTAGGTGGCTACATAATAGTAATTCAAATTAATAGGGAACGTTTATGCTTGTAATGTTAGTGGCCTATCATATTAGATATGTTTAGATCCAAGCCCGGCACAAGAAATTGTTTTACGATCTTTATATATGCTAATAGTTAGATCACAATCTCTTGGACCTTCAATTTGTGGCTCCTGAATAAAGGAACAGCATGTTAATGATAAAAGTTAATCAAATAGGCTAATGTTTAAGCCAAATCAGATCGCAATCTTATTCCATTTGTCCATATGTACTTTTTGGATTAAAAATCGGATAATGGATAATGAGGGCGGAAAGTACTTATCTTCAAGGGTATGGAAATATTGCAACTGACTGTACGCGGAGACAAGTGGAAGAGTCCTTTTTTTTTGGCTTTTTTAGTTAACTTGCTTTTTTTTTTTGTTAAGTAAAAGTTTAGGTGAGTTGGATCCCGGGGACTCATCAGGGTCAGGGCTGACCTCACAGCTCAAAAAGCGCTTACAGAGATAAGGTACTTACAGTAATTACTTACCAACAAGGTTCTCACATCGACAGTGGGATTTGAACTCACGATCTTGTGGGTTATGAATCGTATCCTTACCAACCGGACCAACCTTTGTTGGCTAGTTAACTTGCTTCTGAGTAAACAAGAAATCTTAGATTCGTATAATATTTCCTAGCAGAATGCTATCATTCCCACACATATGCCAAATTTGTACGTATATATATATAAATAGGATGTTTGGAATTACGTATGAAACTATCATAATTACGTTTGATATAGAGAAGTTGCTCATAATAATTTCATGATTGAGTTAGGGTGCATGATGCACACTGTTAAATTAGTCATTAATATATGACTAAAATATACAATTAGATTTGATTAGAATCGATTGATATATGTTTACATACTAACAGTATTGTAGGACATACCATGTGTCAGTAAGGCACAACCATGTCTTCAAGTTTGAAGACTATCTTCTAGACTTGAGAGAAGCTCAATTGTTCCACTTTGAGAAGGTACACACAACTTCATCCATCATCATTTTTTTTCATGAAGATGTAAACCTTGATGCACTCTTTGCCATACCCGGTGGAAATAAAATCTGCGACGTCCCTGATTTGGGCAATGCTCTTGAAAGTACAAGTGCTTATGTGCTTGGAAAAAAAAACGACTTTTTTTTAGAGTTTTCAAAACATTTCAGAAAACTCAAAGATAGCCATTTTTTAACAATTAAGCTTGAGGATTAAAACTCATATGACACGTATGTTTATTATATATGATAGTTTGATATATTTAGATACCTTTTGTTTTAATATTTCTTTATTGATTTTTGGTCATATCCACACTTCGGTACCATTTTTTTTTATAGATAAGTGTTAGATTTTTTTTTTTTTTATAATCAAATATTAGATTGTTAGTATTTGTTATGTTAGTGGGAGAAAATTGATCCCATTCCTCCTTCTTATCGCTCAAAACCTTATCTCCTTCCCACAAACCACCATGTCATGTAAGTGGTGTGAGGAAATATTGGTGCAGTTTGCCCGTAGCAATTAGCAAGTAAAGGTACATAATGTACCCAAAAAGTTACCTATGATTACGGGTAATGTAGCACCCCAATCAGTTAACCGACACGTTTCATATTACCCGTAACTCCATCTCCGAGGCAGAGAGGATGTCCATGCATATGGTTGCCACCACAATCAGTTACGAATTGATGAATTGCATATTATTAGATCAGTTATCTTTCCCTTTTATTGGGAGTTAGTTATTGTGTTAGAGTGTGTTTGGAGGGATGGTTTGCACCCTTGAACATGCGTTTGACCATGGCAAACTTGGTTTGACCAAATATTAATGATGTTTGGCTCTCAAGTTGGAAAGTGATTCTAACACCCAAAATCGTGTCTGGTTTGAAGCTGAGTTTTAATAGAGTATAAGAATCTCTGTAAATCATAACCGAATATGCTGAGTCAGCAGCATTCAGTTATGATAGTTAGTTAAGGCAGTTATCAAGAACTGCTAGTTAGTTAGTTAAATGATTATCAAACAGAGTACATTTAGAAGCTCAAGGCTATATATACACATAGCCTTCTCTGAAATCTGTACAATCGAGAAAACTGAAATACAATTACAAATTGATTCTCTCTCTCTATCTTTCTTCTTCTACCCTAATTTTCGGTTCTGTTTATGGTATCTTGAGCCAAATTCTGGGCCATGGCTTCTATTGGGAATCCCTTCGCTGAGAATGTCGTTGCATCTCTCGACGCCATCGTCTTCTCCGGCCAACTTCAATCCATCGCTCTCTGTTAAGCTAGACGATCGAGAACTTCCTTCTATGGAAGCGGCGGGTAGAAGCGTAATCATCGCTCATAAACTTCATCGGTATGTTGTGAACCCTACGATTCCTCCAAGGTTCGCGAGTGAAGCAGATCGCAATCTTGGAATCGAAACCGAAGTCTATCAGCTATGGATCGTACAGGACCAAATGTTGTTCACATGGTTACTCAGCTCACTTTCATCGACGATTCTTCCTCGATTCTTAGGTTGCAAACACTCGCATGAAGTTTGGGACAAGATTCACAAGTGCTTCTACGCGCACCTTCGTGCCAAGGTGAGGCAGTTTCGATCTGAACTGAAGAATACCAAGAAAGGTACAAGAACCATGTCTGAATACTTGTTACGAATTCGCGCCCTAGTTGACTCTCTCCAAGCTATGGGAGATCCGATCTCAGAACAGGATCACATTGACACAGTATTGGAAGGACTCCCAGAGGAATACAACACTTTTGTAATGATGATATATGGCAGAGGTGATTCCCTTTCGATTGACGATATCGAAGCTCTACTACAAATTCAAGATTCACAATTAGAAAAGTTTCGTCAGGAATTGCCTACTGGCAGTTCAGTTTCAGCCAACATTGCTCATGCCCCAATCACTGCAAATGTGAACCCTAACAGTGCTCACAGAGGTCAGTTTGATGCCCAACGTGGCAGCTTTCGAGGTTCTTATCGCGGAAAAGGGGGCGGCGGAGCGGGCGTGAGGTCGCGAGTCGCGAAACAGACCTACATGTCGACTTTGTGGGAAGTATGGTCATGACTCCTTTAATCTGTTGGCACAGGTTTGATGAGACCTTCGTTCCTCCACACCTCCTCCTTCTAATCAACAAGGGCAATATGCACCAAACTCGGCTCCGGGCATTCTACCCTTGCCAAATTCTCAGCAAAATGCTCAGCCAAGTGCACACGTGGCTGCCCAATCAACTCAGTTTTCTAATAATTCCAGCAATAATGATTACAATGGAGCAAACCATTTCGAAGGTCAAACATGGTACCCCGATTAGGGGCAACTCATCACTTAACTGCAGACCCTCAAAACTTCACTCATAGCACTCCTTTTGGCGGTCAAGACCAAGTTTTCATGGGTAATGGACAAGGTCTTGCCATTAACTCCATTGGCTCTTCTAAACTTTACTCTTCTTTAAATCCAATTACTACCTTTTCTCTAAATAATCTTCTTCTTGTTCCCAAAATTACAAAGAACCTCGTGTATCGTGTCTCAATTTGCTAGGGATAATAATGTTTATTTTGAATTCCATCCATACTCATGCTTTGTTAAAACACGGGGACTCTAGCAGAGTTTTGCTTGAAGGCTGCCTTGGAAAGGATGGCCTCTATTACTTCAGCAATCTCAAAGTTCATCAAGACTCTCACTCTCAGCCTCAGTCTACATCAAGACCCTCTCTAGCTAAGTGTCAAAGTATTCCTACCTCTGTAAATACCTTCAATGTTGTATCCCTTAGTCCTAATTCATACAACTCTTGGCATTGTCGATTAGGACATGCTCATTTCAATGCTGCAAAAACTGTATTACAATTGTGTAATATTCCCTTAGTCAATAATAAAGAGAGTGATTTTTGCAATGCCTGCTGTATTGGTAAGGCCCATAGACTACATGCCCCACCCTCCTCCACTGTTTACCATGAATCCTTTGAATTAATCCATACTGATCTATGGGGACCAGCACCCTTTCAGTCCTCTTGTGGCTATAAATACTACATTACCTTTGTTGATGCTTACACACGATTTACATGGATCTATTTCCTTAAACAAAAATCAGATGCTTTAGCAGCTTTCAAACAGTTTTATACTCTTATTTCCACTCAATTCTCAACAAAACTCAAAGCTGTCCAGTCAGATTGGGGAGGGGAATTTCGACCCTTCACTAAGTACTTGACTGACTTAGGTATTGTGCATAGGCTCACATGTACCCACACCTCTCACCAAAATGGTACTGTTGAGAGAAAACACAGGCAAATTGTGGAGATGGGGCTCACCCTTATGTCTCATTCTACCATTCCTCTCACCTACTGGGATCACAGTTTCACCCAATCTGTGTTTCTCATCAACAGACTCCCTACAGAAGCCCTAAAGGATTTCTCCTCACCTTACCATGCTCTTTATGGCACTCTGCCTGATTACAAAACCATTAAACATTTGGATGTGCTTGCTTCCCTTTTCTTAGACCTTATAATCAACACAAACTTGAATTTAGGTCTACTGAGTGTGTCTATCTAGGGTTATCACCTCAACACAAAGGGCATAAATGCCTTACCCCGTCTGGAAGGATCTATGTTTCCAAAGATGTCCTCTTTAACGAGATCAGATTTCCTTACTCAACTCTCTTCAAAATCACTCCACATCGTTTACCTAATGAAACCACCTTTTCTGCATCTATTCCTACTCCACAATATCCTCCTCTTTCACCTGTTCCCCTCAACCAACACAATCCAACTCCCTCACATGAACATAATTTCACACCCGAGCCTCATTCCACATATGCACCTAATCTCTCTCTCGCACCCTCACCTCGGGCTTCAGATTCTGGTCCCTTCCCTGAGTCTCCAACCATTCCTCATACTTCATCTCTGTTTAGTTCTAATGAGTCTCATCTCTCTCCCGTGCCTGTGTCACAACATGAGCCATCTCCGTCCACTACTAATTCTGCTGCAGCCCCTGCTGATCCGTCCAATAACTCTTCCTCTGCAACTCAGTCTTCTTCCCTTCCTCCTGACAACACTCATCCTATGCTTACCCTTCTCTAAAACAGGTTGTCTTCCTCCTAAGATCTTCCTAGCTCATCTTGAGCCTACATCATCAAAGCAGCCCGGTCTAGTCCTCACTGGCTTGCAGCCATGGAGGATGAGCACACTGCTCTCCTCAAGAACAACACTTGGTCACTTGTCCCCTTACCTCCAAATAGGAATGCTATTGGGTGTAAATGGGTCTTTCGAGTAAAGGAAAACCCGGATGGTACTATAAGCAAATATAAAGCCCGGTTGGTTGCTAAGGGCTTCCATCAACAACACGGTTTTGATTTTCATGAAACCTTCTCTCCGGTTGTGAAACCAGTGACCATTCGGATCATCCTCACTCTAGCTCTCACAAATAAATGGGCAATTCAACAAATAGATGTCAACAATGCCTTTCTAAATGGCTTACTACACGAAGAAGTGTACATGATCCAGCCCCCAGGGTTTGAAAACAGTGATAAAACTCTTGTTTGTCGCTTGAACAAGGCACTTTATGGTCTAAAACAGGCCCCTCGGGCACAGTATGAACTAGATTAGCCTCTACTTTGGTTCGGTTTGGGTTTGCTGCCAGTTGCTGTGATCCATCCTTATTTGTCTATGCCAAGGACAACATCTCTGTCTTTGTCCTAGTCTATGTGGACGATATTATTCTCACTGGGTCATCTACTGCTTTTCTCACTAACCTGATAAAGAAGCTGAATGTTGAATTTGCTCTAAAAGAACTCGGATCTCTTGACTATTTCCTAGGAGTTGAAGTCAAGCATTCGTCCCCAGATACCCTGCTGCTGACTCAGACCAAGTACATTCGTGATCTTCTTGCCAAGGCACATATGGCTAAAGCCAAGGGAATCAGCTCCCCTATGGTAAGCAACTGTAAACTGTCAAGGTTTGGGACAGACACTATGTCCGATCCTCAGCTGTACAGGTCTATCGTTGGTGCTTTACAATATGCTACACTAACTAGGCCAGATATTGCCTTTAGTGTCAACAAAGTGTGTCAGTTTATGTCTAATCCTCTTGAAACACACTGGCAAGCTGTTAAAAGGATTCTCCGCTATCTTAAAGGGTCTCTCTCACATGGACTACTGCTCAGACCCGCTCCTATCTCTATGCCCTTTTCTCTATCTGCCTATTGTGATGCTGACTGGGCAAGTGATCCAGATGATCGCAAGTCTACTTCTGGTTCATGCGTCTACTTTGGTCCCAACCTGGTTTCTTGGAGCTCAAAGAAACAGCCACTAGTGGCTCGGTCTAGCATGAAGAAGCGAGTATCGGAGCATGGCACATACGATTCTTTGAACTATCCTGGATACAATCGTTACTATCTGAACTCAAGATTCCTCATGTTGCTCCTCAACTCTACTGTGATAATCTAAGTGTTGTGTCTCTAGCACACAATCCTGTCCTTCATGCCCGCACAAAGCACATTGAACTCGATATTCACTTTGTAAGGGAAAAGGCCCTCTCTAAAGCACTCACTGTCCTTCATGTTCCCAGTGGTGATCAGCTGGCAGACTCACTCACAAAACCTCTCTCATCAGCTCAGTTTGCCAACACAAGGATCAAGCTCAATGCTGTACCTTTGCAGCCACCACCTTGAGCTTGAAGGGGGGCTAATAGAGTATAAGAATCTCTGTAAATCATAACCGAATATGCTGAGTCAGCAGCATTCGGTTATGATAGTTAGTTAAGGCAGTTATCAAGAACTGCTAGTTAGTTAGGGCAGTTATCAAACAGAGCTGTTAGAAGCTCAAGGCTATATATACACATAGCCTTCTTTGAAATCTGTACAATTGAGAAAACTGAAATACAATTACAAATTTATTCTCTCTCTCTCTATCTTTCTTCTTCTACCCTAATTTTCGGTTCTATTTAAGTTTTATAGCTTCCACGTTGATACGGAAACTGATTCTGCTTGAGTCAATAATTTATGCCCACCACTTTTATTTCTCTCTCTCGTTGTTTCTTCAATATTTTGGTTCTCTCTCGTTGCATGTATGCCTGCTTGTCACCCTCGATAAATTGCTGCTACTGCTTGTACTGGTGTTTGCATGTTGTTAACTCTGGTTCTACCTCTGATTCTGTGGCAAAACCTAAACTTGCGGATAAGCCAACAGCAAGAACGAAGAGGAAGACGGCTAAATAAAGCTTGGTTAATTAACTCCATCGATTGCCACATGTTGAGAAATAATGACAAATTAACTATGAGGAATATTATCTTGCTGGATGCCATGGGCACATGCAGGTAGACAAATGTCTGCTTGTCTCAAGCACGAAAATGGGCCACCACCCACTACAAAAGAAGTCCAATCATAGATTGAATATTTAATTAAGATAAGTTCAATATCAACCATATAAAGTATATCGTGTCATTTATCCGGTAGTAAAAAATTAAGCTTATGATGTTAGATTATTTATTTAATATGTATATATAATTGAAAATTTATAATACTTTTAAAAAATCATTTTAACATATTAATCTTACTTGTTGATATATATATATATATATATATATATTAAAACCCATAGTAATTTCACATTCAAAAGCAATTTTGATCCAAACTATCCAAACAACAAGAATTGATAAGAATCACTTTTATCACGTAGGTATCCAAACATAAATCACTTTCAACTCACTTTTAACCAAAATCAATTCTTTCTAAAATCACGTTTGTCAACCGCTCATCCAAACACACACTACTTAGCCATATATATCATTTATTAGTTATAACTGAATTAGTTGTTGTAGCTGTTGTTAGCTTTATCTGAAAGCTATCAAGCAGTGTATATATATAGAACACAAGTGTAATATGAAATTCAATTAATGAAAGCATCAATGCTATGCAATATTCAAAAATCACAGAGTGTGAATTTTACATGGTATCGTGAGCTATAATGCTGGTTCTGTGATACTGATTTCTTAAGAATGTCAGCAAAAGAAGGTCAAGAATCATCTTCTTCATCAAGCAGTGAAGATGCCAAGCCTCACACGAAGAAAGAAAATGAAATTGATACTCGTGTTGACATCATGTGGATATTATCTTCATGCCTCCAGGGCAAATTTTTGTTAGTGAGCCCCTGCATGGTGGTAACTATGGGGAATGGGTCGTAGACATGAGCAATGCGCTCTTAGCCAAAAATAAAATAGGCTTTGTCGATGAGTCAATCTCCGTGCCTGATTCCATTTCCCCTAATTTGGCACACTGGATGCATTGCAATGCCATGGTGAAAGGATTGCTCAAAAGTGGAATGGACAAGGAGGTTCGTCGTAGTGTACAATATGCAAGCACAGCAAAGGAGATCTGGGCAGAACTTGAAGGACAATTCGCGAAAGAAAGAGCACAAAGAATATATGAGCTTCGGCGTGCGATTGCCCTTCTCAATCAAGAAAACCTATCGGTGCTAGCATACTACAGCAAACTCAAAGGATTGTGGGACGAGCTTCAATCAATTGCTCCTTGGCCCAAATGCAGATGCGAAGGATGCAAATGTGATGTTCCAAGGTGCCTCTAAAAAATCAGGGAAAGGGAGCAACTTTATGACTTCCTTATGGGTCTTGATGAGGTCTTTAACACTGTTAAATCTCAAATCCTAAGCATGATGCCCAATCTCACCCTTGTCCATGCTTATCACATGGTAGCTGAGGATCGATGAACAACAAAGGCTCATCTCAGTCACTCACAAACCCTTGACAGAAGCTACTGCATTCCAGATACAAAATGTCAAGTACATATGGAATGATCACAAAGGAAACAAGAAAGAAAGACCCAAATGTGACATTGCCAGAAGATAGGGCATACACAAGAAGAGTGCTGTGAAATAGTAGGATATCCCCAAGATTGGAAGAAACCGAATAGGGACAAGAAAGGTTCTTGGAATGGAAAGAAAGTTGGAATCAAGGCAGCTCAAGTCAGCTCAAAAAGTCCAATTCTAGGCTTAACCTTACAGCAATATGATCGACTAATGCAGCAGCTAAAGGTAGATAATGATGCTGGTCCAGGAGTCTTTCAAGCAAAATCCAATGCCAATGTAGTAGGTAACTCTATTTTTGGTAAAACTTGGGTGATAGATTCAGGAGCAACTGAACATATCACCTGTGATGCAAACTTGTTAAAAGAAATTTCCATATGTAAACAGCAAACTGTTCATATTCCAAATGGCACAAGTGTACCAGTTAAGGGAATAGGAAATGATGACCTTCCTAATGGCCTAAAAATAGATAAAGTGTTGCATATCCCTGATTTTAAATGCAATTTGATGCCAGTCGGTAAACTAACTAGAAAGCACAACTGTGCCATAACCTTTGCTGCTGATTTTTGTGTCATACAGGACTTACATTTGAAGATCCTGATTGGGAAGTGTAGACATCAAAATGGATTATACCTACTTGAGCCAACACAAGATGAAATAATGGCAATGAAGGTTAGCAAGCCAGCTAATAGTTACTTGTGTCATCTTAGGCTTGGCCATGCTTCAGAAGCCAAGCTTACTCACTTAGGCTTAGATGTTGTTAAGAATCAAAATAAGATACATTGTGATTCCTGTATTAGGGCTAAGCAGACTAGGTTGCCTTTTACTTCTAGCTCAATAAAATCTACTTCTTGTTTTGAACTCATACACTGTGATATTTGGGGACCATACAAAAATGCTTCTATTTCAAGAGCACAATACTTTCTTTCTATTGTAGATGACTATAGTAGAGCTGTTTGGGTTTATCTTATGGGGTATAAATCTGAAATGGAACAATTGTTGCCTAAATTCATTTGTATGATAGAAACACGGTTTGAAAAATGCATAAAAAGAGTTAGATCTGACAATGGATTAGAGTTTACTTCTAAACTTATGCAGGATTTTTATGCAAAGAAAGGGATCATGATGGATCTTAGCTGTCCTTACACACCACAACAAAATGGTGTATTGGAAAGGAAGCATAGGCACATCTTAGAAACTGCTAGGGCTCTAAGGTTTCATGCTAGTCTTCCCATCAAGTTTTTGGGAGAATGTGTCCTAGCAGATGTACATATTATTAATAGATTACCCTCAAAGATGATCAATGGTAAAAGTCCTTATGATGAGGTTATTCATAATAGAAAGCCTGACTATGACCAGCTGAAAGCCTTTGGATGCTTAGCTTATGCCTTGAAACATAAGAAAGAGGGAAAGTTTGATGAGAGGGGGAGATCATGTATTTTTATAGGGTATCCTTTACAAAGTCTATGACACATCAACTAATGACATATATGTATCCAGAGATGTTGTTTTCTTTGATCATGAGTTTCCATTCAAAAACAACAATTCTTTAAAGTTAGATCAACCAAGTTAGATAATGGAATGCGAACTTCATCCTCAAGGAAGAGAACAATAGTTACTGCAATCTGATAATGAAGGCAATGATCTTTCACATGATGAAGAACAACAAAATCCTATTAGCATAGACCCTGAATCCTTGGAGAATAGAAACAATGCAGAGAGTAGAATCAATAGTAATGGAAGAATAAGGCAATTGCCAAGTCATTTGAGAGATTATGAGGTAGATCTCCCACCTTCTATTGCTCACCCTGTATCTATTCCTCCTTCAGGAAACTTTGTGCATCATCCTTTATCAAATTATGTATGCTATGATAAATGTTCCTCTACCTATACTGCTTACCTTGCGGCCATCTCTGCAAATGATGAGCCAAAGACTTTCTCATAGGGAATCAAGCATGATCACTGGAAGGAAGCTATGCAAAGGGAAATTCAGGCTCTAGAAAACAACCAGACATGGGCTTTGACAGATTTGCCACAAGGCAAACATGTTGTGGACTCAAAGTGGATCTATAAGATCAAATACAAGCCAAATGGTGAAGTTGAACGCTATAAGGCCAGGTTGGTAGGTAGAGGCTTCACACAAGTAGAGGGTGAAGACTTCCATGAAACATTTGCACCAGTGGCAAAAGTTGTCACAATTAGAAGTCTGTTAACAGTTGCTACAGCAAAGGGTTGGATTGTTCATCAACTTGATGTGAACAATGCCTTCCTTCATGGAGATTTGACAGAAGAAATCTATATGAAAATACCTCAGGGATTTGCAAAAAAGGGAGATCCCATGGTATGCAAATTAAGAAAGTCTCTTTATGGTCTGAAACAGGCCTCAAGAAACTGGTAAGTACCAAAAGTTCACTCAAGCCTTGAAGAAGATTGGATTCACACTATCAAGGGCAGATCATTCCCTATTCATCTACAATGCAAGGGGAGTTTTTCTCACAACACTTATATATGTAGATGATGTATCCTTGCTGGGAATAACTTTGGTTTTATGCAACAGGTGAAGGACTATCTGGACCAAGAATCAGCATCAAGGACTTAGGACCTCTAAATTATTTTTTAGGAATCGAGGTAGCAAGATCTGCAAGAGGAATGGTGCTCAGTCAAAGAAAATATGCCATTGACATTCTAAAGGAGACTAAAATGCAGAACTGTAGACCTAGCCACTTTCCAATGGAGCAAAATTGCAACCTAAAGCCAGATAAGGACGAGCTCGATATAGATGCCTCGAGATACGGAAGGCTTTCAGGAAGACTTCTCTACCTTACTGTGACTAGACCAGACATAACATTTGCTGTCAACACTCTTTGTCAATTTATGATTGCAACAAAGCAGAGACATATGGATGCAACAAATAGAATCCTTAGGTACATCAAGACTACTCCAGGCTAAGGCATCTTTCTACCAAGCAGTAACAACTTGAAACTTGAGGCTTACTGTGATGTAGATTGGGGAGATTGTCCCTTGACTAGGAGGTCATGCACAGGATATGTTATTACCCTTGGAGGTTCACTTATTTCATGAAAAACTAAGCGACAAACTGTGGTTGGCAAATCTTCTGCAGAAGCAGAATATTGATCCATGGCAAGCACTGTCAGTAGTGAAGTAATTTCGCTTCAGTGGCCAACTATTAACATGGGTGCTTTGCTTTTTTTTTTTTTGGTCTATAGTTAGTTATAAATATATTGAAGAAACAATATAGGTTCCAGAATTCCTTGTTCATGTCTGTACTTAAAATATTATTGAAAAAAATGCAATTACAATCTGAATTAGTTTTATACATTTAGGGGGTTAGGTAAAACTAAAACAACCCAAAAGAGTTTCAAACTTCTCTATAGTTACGAACCAAACCTTCTGGCTCTAATGGTACTATGGCTACAATGATTTCTGGCACTAGCAACATAGGTGGTTGGGATGAGCTACTCTGTGTGGTGCACCCAACAATCTTTTGACAAGTCTGAATAAGGCAGTGTCTGCACTTGGGGCAAGATGAGTGTGAACTTAGCCATTTGTCAATGCAGGGTACATGGAAACCATGGTTGCACTTGGGGAAAATACGCACCCTATCACCATCAGTGAAGTCTGATAGGCATATCACACACTCTGTGTCCAAACTTGGCAGGTTTAGCTCAGCTGAGTAACTTACTATGGGGAAAGAGTTGATAGCTTTCTTCTTTAGTCCTGTGTTGGCTGCTCTAGCTGGAGGGTTGCTAGCTGATAAGTCACTGGCAACTAAATTGGAACACCTTAATGCACACCTTATGATGGTGTTCAAACCCAATGAGCAGATTAGAGCACACAATAGGACTGAGAGTACCATGACAACATTTGCATCAAAATTACCATTTCCAAGATGTGGTTTTGTTGAGATGTTGATGTTTGTAGAAGTTGGAGGGTTGGCTGATTCAAGTGAGCTGTGAAGGAGAAACCTTCTTGAGTGGAAGTCCTGAAGAAGGTCATGGAGGAGGGGTGAAGTAAAGGAAGTAGTAGCATACATTTTTGTTGGAGGTATTGAATACTGATGAGTTAGTTAGAGTTTCTTGTGGGTGGTTGCCTCAGGGGATTGATATATAGGGGAAGTTAACATGGTTGGATTTTGTGTCTGGCTTTTATTAAAGTATAAAACTATTGTTAATTTAGTGACTAGTTTCTTAGTAATTAGAATATTCAACAACTGTGTCCTATACTGCTATTGGTGCATCATGGGATCAGCTGGCTGCTGGAGGGGTTTTATCGTTGGAGATAGATCTCCTGTCTTTGTTGTCGTTGGAGATATATCTCAAAGCTTATGGACCCTCCACTGAGCGAAACTTTTGGAATTGGCCTTCTAATCAAGATGGGGTCCATTCAATTCCACTTTACCCGCAGCTGGACTTGCCGGGCGGCAGCTTGATTTTATTATTATTATTATTATGATATATCATATATCATACTACTTTTAATTTTGTAAGATCTTTCTTTTAAAGTTTTTTTAAAAATAAAATTTAAGAACTTTATTGAATATATTTAATTTTAAGAAAATATAAATATATTTAATTAAATCGCTTTTTTATTTCATTTTGTATTATTTAATTTTCTCATTCAATGCATATACTTAAAGATATAAATACAATAATAAATAGTTAATATATTCTTAAATCTGAATAAATATTTTAAAGCTTCCTAATAGAGGTGACTAGAAAGTTGAAAATTTATACTTCCAATTTCCAGGTTCCATTATATTTATGTCCCATCTTTTGGGTCCCAATGAAAAGGATGAGCCAAGTGGCCTCATCCGTACTTGCCTATAGGAAAGAGTTCAGCAGAAAAGATTTCTATTTTCTTCCTCTTTCCGCCTTCCCTTTGGAAGAACCTCAATGCAACCGACAGGGTACTCTTGCATTGCAACAAATAGAGGTTCTGAAGTTGAACATCATTCTTCCTATAGTCATGGGATTATTCCCTGCTTTTACATAACAAAAGCTAAAAAACAAGGAAAGCAAATTCTTTGTTTCGATGCGGATTTGTCATTTGAGAATCTTTTATCCACTCTAATCAAAATTATGGAAACTATTTTAGTTGCAGAAACCTTTTTTTTTAAGATTGTTCCTGCCGAGATCCGACTTGTCGGAATCTTATCGTACAGCATCTAACCAAGAGTGAACGTCAGGGTTGTTTTAGATTATGGCTTGACAGAATATGGTATTTCGGTCCTACGTATCCTAATGGGAATCAAAGTCATATGTACTTCTTGGCTTAACCATTGGTCATACAATGATCTCAATCCCCTAATCTTGTATCCGATGAATACTAGTGAGTAATGACTCTTCAATAGTCTCTTGGTTGAGCTAATTTCTCTAATACACTTAAGGGAGATTCACCTAGGTTCGTGAAAAAGTGTCTTTCTCTTAGGATTCTCCTCTTTCTATAATAGGATCCCATTATCTTTTAGAGATTTGGATTTATCTCTTCTTATCTCTTAAATCTTCTTTAAGATATATGATTTCCTTAATTGGTAGGATTTATCTCTTTTAACCAGATAAGGTTATTTGAGATAATATCAAGATCATTTGAGATAATATCAAGATCTTATCTTTCCGGTCTTTATCGGATCGTGCATCCAAGCTCGGTGACCGAGTTTTACTCCTCGGCCAGTACACAAGCCCCCCAAGCTTTGAGCTAAAAAGAGCGTAAAAGTTTTCATGATAGGAGCCGAGCTTGGCTTTAAAGTTATCTGAGTTAAGGATTTATTGAGTAAGATTTCTCCCCTTTTTGCCACAGTTTGATGGCCAATCTTCATATATCGGCTAACATTCGGCTTTAGTGGCTTTGGAAAGTGGGTCTAACAATCTTTTCTTTTGATTTCCTAGTGATCGAGCTTGATACCTCGGCCCCTATTGATTTTTCGGTACGCTCAGTGGCCGACATTGACACCTCGACCCATATACAAGCCCCCCAATCTTTAAGCTCGGAAGAGCGTAAAAGTTTTACGGAAAGTACCGAGCTATGCCGAGATGGAGGCTGATAATGACTTTTTGGTCCGTGTCAGTATGTCAGTTTCTCGAGATGAAAAGAGACGTTGCTTTTGTTATTAAGATAGGGCTTGCTTGCGACGCGTGGCCTTTACGACATTATTTCCGAGGCTTGCTCTACGGCTGCTACTCAAATCCTTAGCTGTTGCAGCGTGTATTCCGATGTCTTCGCCACGTGTTGCTCCACCATTGGTGTGCCGAATTTGAAGAGACGTTTCCCTTCCCCAACACGGCAACCACCATCATTACTTTCAAAAATGAACGTTTCAATTTTTTCTGAAATGACATATTGCTTGCTATTAAATTGAGGAAGTTCCGAGGATAGACCCCTACTTGCCTGCATTCATACTTTTTCCTCTTGCAGCTTCTTCTTCTCCAAGCCTTTTTCTCCGATCCTCTCTACACCTTTTTTCTATTCCAGGTACGCCCTCGTTAATTCCTTCTTGTCATTGTTTCATTTCTCCTCACTTATCCATGGAGGCTTCATTCGAGGTATCCCAGAATGCTTCTTCGGAGGTTCATATCCTAGAGCTCAAAATCAACCCGATTGGGGGCTCTCCTCATCCATATCCACCGCCTTCTAATAATGACGAAGGTGGCCACGGTGCCTCCTCCTCTTCTGGTAGTAGCTCAACTACTCCTGATGCTGTTACCACCCCTAAGCGCCGCAGACGTGCTAGGAGGATGCCTAGAGTCCTTTACCCGGATATCACTATCCATGGGTATTTCTGGGTGAAGCCCGATGCTGGAGCTTTTCATTCAAACTTTAGGAATTTTGAATCCCTTTCATCCATTAAAACCAAGGTTACTTCTTCTAGTGGCACTATAGAGTGTTTTCCATGTTCTGAGAATGAACACGTCTTCCTTCATGCCCCTCCAGATCAACCTTCTTTCACATATGTATATAAAACCATGTTCGAGCAAATTAGAGTTACCTTGCCATTTACCCAATTTGAGTGTGATGTTCTGAAAACCATGAATGTTGCACCTACTCAACTCCACCCAAACAGATGGGCCTTCTTAAAGGCTTTCCAAATTCTTTGTGGGCAGATAGGAATGGTGGCTGCTGCTCCTAAATTCCTTTACTTTTATAAAGTCGGGTTTGGAGATCGAGTCGATTGGATCTCCCTGAGTGGGATTGAGCGGAGGGGAATCATTAGGCTCTACAAGAGTTCATACAAGTTTTTCAATTCGAACTTTTTCAAAGTTCGACCTACTGTAGGAAACGAGTCCCTATTTTTTGACTCGGATAGGATCTCCAAATTCCCTCTTTACTAGCAACCCCACCCCACTAAGTTTTCTAGTTATGACCTTGACTGTATGATGGCTCAAGAGAGGACTGACATTGAGATCCTCAGTCTTTACCCTCGGTCCCTGCCTTGTGGGAAACTTTTGTTAGTCCCCTCTTCTTCTACTCGGCAATCCGATTTTGATGGTAAGTAGATTTTTGGAAAGTACTTTAATTGTCCTCTTTCAATGTAGTACTCTGACCGATTCCTTTCTGCAGTGATAATGGGCAAATTTAACTACAAGGCCCTGATGAAGAAGTCAGCTCACCACGCCGGTGGTTCTGCCCTTGCCTCCGATGTGAAGGGTAAGAAAAAGAAGACCGTTGAAGCTTTCGATCCCAATACTCGCCTTCCTAAACAGACTCGGGCAGATGTTCGGCCCGATATTGCTAGAAGTGTTTCTCCCCTCCCGATGGTCGAGGAGACTGTTGAGTGGATGCCTGAAAAGGCCTCGATGGTGACCGACCTTACTTCGGATACCAAGTGGTACAATCGTCGCTGCAACCCTGGCTTCGGCTCGCTCTGGAGCAACGATTTCAACCCTGGTCCTTTCATCGACAGCCTAGTTTTCAAACCCTCCGATGCTCGGCTTTTGTTGGAGCAAGGGCCTGATGAAAGCATGGAAGCTGCTGCAGCCTATGCCCTCAGGATCGCTTCCATCACCCGTTTTTGGAGTCATCAACTCTCCGACAACGTGAAGAAGATGGAGTCAATGAAGGTCGATGCTGCCCGCGCTTTGCGGGTACGAGATGAATTGGCTCAGGCCGTGGTGAAGTGTGAGGACCAAGCCCGAGCTACTGGCCAGCTGAAGGCTCAGAAAGCTGAGCTTGAGAAGGCTTGCACTTCTCTTCAGTCTGATCTTGATAGGGAGAAGGAAGAGAAGGCTCACTTCCAAAAGGCTATGGAAGACTCGCATTCATCCTTGGATCAACTTCGGAAGTCTTTAGAGATTGAGAAGGAGGCCAACTGTAAGCTTCAGGCCGATGTTGATGAAGCTGTGGCCAGTATTATGAGAGAGCATGTCAGAGGGTTTTCTCGTGCTGTGAAGCAGCTTGAATGCTTCAACCCTGATGCCGACTTCTCTCGGGCAGACATGGACAAGGACTTCAACAAAGATGGTGTCATGGTTCCTTTGTCTAAACTTGAGGATGATGATGATGATGATGATGATGATGATGAGGACGAGGACGAGGACGAGGGTGAGATGGTGATGGTTGATCCGGCCTCGGTTGTTCCCCTTGGTGCTAAAGATGTTCTCAACTAACAACTTTACTTTCCAGCATTGAGACTTGCTTCAACACTTGGAAAATTTCCTAGGTTTTTTTGCTAAGCTCGGCCTTACTTATGGTATTCAACCGCGTATCTAAATTTACACATTTTTCCTAAGTTTTTCACCAGCCCAAAAGTCGTATTCTTAACTTTTTAAGTTTAAGTTTGTACTCGCCCTTAATTCTCGGTATTACGTGTCAGCCTTTTTGAGCTCGACCCCCTTCAATGTATATATCTTCCCTAGGTTTTTGATTACCACAGGTCTTAAGTTATTTCCCTGCCTCTTAGGGTTGGCCTTTCGACATTAACTCGGTCGAATTTAGCTCGGTTACCTCTTTTAGGTTCATGTTTACCTCTTTAGGTTTTTACTTTGCTTTTTTAGGTCAAGCATTTCGACTTTAACTCGGTCGATTTCAGCTCGGTTGACCTCTTTGAGCTCGTGTTCACCTCCCTAGGTTTTTTTTACCTTTAGGTTCAGTCTTTCGATTTTAGCTCTTTTGGCCACTTGGGCTTAGCCTTTCGATTTTAGCTTGGTCCACCTTTTTAGGCCTTTTAGTTTTGCCTTTTCAGGTCCGGCATTTCGACTTCAACTCGGTCGATTTTAGCACAGTCAACCTTTTTAGGTCATTAATTTTGCATTTTTAGGTCCGGCATTTCGACTTCACCTCGGTCGATTTTAGCTCGGTCAACCTTTTTAGGTCTTTAATTTTGCCTTTTAAGGTCCGGCATTTCGACTTCAACTCAATCGATTTTAGCTCGGTCAACCTTTTTAGGTCTTTTAGTTTTGAAAAGACAAATGAATTCTTAGCCATATGATAGTTCCTTACGAAATAATATAACTGAAATAGACTTTATTGATTTATTTACCAAGGTGTGCCTCATTAAAACCTTTCTATCCAAAACCACTTGGGAAAAAGACCAGGGTAGGAAAAAGAGTACATCACCTGCTTTACATAAGCTTTAACTAAAATAAAATTTAAGGTGGGAAGTGTTCCATGTTCTAGGAACAGCCTTTCCAGATAACTCTTCTAGCCTATAAGCATCATTTCCTAGTATTTCAACTACTCGGAATGGGCCAGACCAGTTTACTGCGAGTTTACCCTCTTTGGATTCTTTTCTTGCATCATTATGTAGTCTCAGCACTAAGTCACCTTGAACGAACCCCCTTGGTCGCAACCTTGAGTTGTACTTCTGAGTTGCTTTCTGCTTGCATAGTTCTTCCCTGATTTTTGCTTCATCTCGGACTTCTTCTACCATGTCAAGCTCAACTTGGATTTCTTCTTCATTTTAGCTTTGGTCATGAAGTTGCCTTCTGAAAGATACCTCGCTGAGCTCGACCTGAATCATTGCATCGGTTCCATAGGTTAGTCTGAATGGTGTTTCCCCAGTTGATGACTGTGGTGAGAAATGGTAAGCTCAGAGAATGCTTGGCAGCTCTTCGACCCATGCTCCTTTTGATCTATCTAACCTTTTTTTTGAGCTCGTTCAGGATGACTTTGTTAGCAACCTCGGCTTTCCCATTTGTTTGTGGATGCTCAACTGAGGTTACCTTATGTTTGATTCCGAGGTTGGAGTAGAACTCTTTAAGGCCTTTGTCAGTGAATTGCTTTCCATTATCAGTGACAATTGCATAAGGTAGGTCATGTCTGCATATGATACTTTTCCACACGAAACTCTGAACCTTTTTAGCTGTTATGATACCCAATGGTTCGACCTTAATCCACTTAGTGAAGTAATCTACCCCTACTAGCAAGAACTTGACTTGGCCTTTAGCAATAGGGAAAGGACCAACGATGTCCATCCCCCACATGGTAAAAGGCCAAGGCGAGAACATGGAATGGAGTTCTTCTCCTGGTACTCGCGCCACATTGACGAACTTTTGACAAGGATCACACTTGTTAGTCCAGCAAGACACACCGCTCTCTCATGGTTGGCCAATAGAAACCTGCTCGCAGAACCCGAGCTGCTAGGGATCGGCCACCGGAGTGCATTCCACAGATTCCTCTATGCATTTCATCCATTACATACTCGGATTGCTCCTTTGTTATGCATTTTAGCAAAGGCATGGAGAATCCTCTTCTGTATAACTCTCCATCTAGGATGGTGTAATGACAAGACTTCAGTCGGGTTTTCTTTGCCTCTTTGGGATCATTAGGCAATTTGTCCGAGGCTAGGAAATCCCAAAAGGCTGTCATCCAGTCCCGATCATAGTGCTCAGTCATCATAACCTCGGCACTCTTTATGCTCGGCTCGGGGAGATTTTCCTGAATAAATGTTCGCAGCTGGCCAGCTTTTTTGGTGCTAGCCAACTTAGACAATATATCTGCCCGGGAGTTTTCCTCACGAGGTATATGTTCAATAGTAAAATTGTCAAATTCTGAAATTAAATTATTAACTTTACAAAGATACCTGGTCAATTGGGGATCCTTTGTTTGATAATCACCCGAGACTTGTCCTGTTACCAGTTTTGAGTCACTTCGGCACTTCAACTCTTGGACTCCAACTTCTTTAGCTAGCATTAGTCCTGTAATAAGGGCATCATACTCTGCTTGATTATTTGAGGCATTGAAGCCAAACATCAAGAATTGCTCCAGGACTAGATCACCTAGACCTTCAAGAATTATTCCAGCTCCACTTTCTTTCACGTTGGATGAACCATCAACATAAAGAAGCCAAATGAAGGATTCGGAGCTCGGCTTTGAAGAGAGCTCGGCAATGAAGTCGGAGAGACATTGTGCTTTCATTGGTCCCCTCGGTTCATATTGTAAGCCGAAATTTGACAGCTCCACTAACCAAGCTATCATTCGTCCTACCAGATCAGGTTTTCTGAGTACTTGCTTTATTGGATGATCTGTTTTGACTATAACTTGGTGTGACTGAAAGTAAGGTCGTAACCTCCGAGCTGCCATGACTAAAGCAAGGGCGAGCTTTTCAATTACTTGGTATCGTGTTTCTGCATCTTTTAGAATTCTACTAACGTAATACACCGGCATATGTTGTTTTTGTTCCTCCTGGATGATTACTGCACTGAATGCGTAATCATTGACAGATAGATACAAATACAGATCCTTGCCGAGCTGTGGCCGAATTAGGATCGGGGGAGAAGCTAGAAAAAATTTCAAATCTTCAAAGGTCTTTTCACACTCCTCGGTCCAAGTGAACTCTTTTGGTTTTTTCAGAAGCTGAAAGAAGGGTCTTGATTTTTCTGCAGACTTTGGGAGAAAGCGAGATAGAGAGGCTAATCGGCTAGCTAGCCTTTGTATCTCTTTCACCCTCTGTGGGCTCCGCATTTCAATGACAACTTTGCACTTATCAGGATTAGCTTCAATTCCTCTATGTGTTATCATATATCCCAAGAACTTCCCTCATTCTACACCAAAAGATCATTTTTCTGGATTCAACCTCATGTTGTACTTTCTGAATTGGCCAAAAATTTCTTCGAGGTTATCAAACTTTACCATCATATCATCAACATAAACTTCTAGGTTCTTTCTGATTTGATTGACAAACACTTTGTCCATAAGCCTTTGATATGTTGCACCAGCATTTTTTAAACCGAAAGGCATTACTCGGTAGCAGTAGTTGGCCCCATCACTCATAAATGCCGTTTTTTCTTCATCGGATGGATACATCCTTATTTGATTATAACCTAAATATGCATCCAAAAAGGTCAATATTCTGTAACCTGAAGCCCCGTCCACCAATCTGTCAATGTTGGGAAGAGGATAAGAATCCTTTGGACGTGCTTTGTTGAGATCGGTGTAGTCGGTGCACATTCTCTACTTTCCGTTGGCCTTTCTTACTAACACCACGTTAGCTAGCCAAGTAGTGTATTTCACCTCTCTGATGAAATTTGCTTTAATCAGCTTCGCAGTCTCCTCGGCTACTGCCTTGCGCCTTTCTTCGTCGAGCTTCCTTTTCCTCTGGGCTATAGGCTTGGCCTCAGGACATATAGATAGCCTATGACACAGAAAATTGGGGTCTATGCCAGGCATATCCGATGTCTTCCAAGCAAACAAGTTGGCATTCTTCTTTAGAACCACTTGAATCTGTTGTTTGAGCAAGGGGTCGAGCTGACTGCCGACCTTGGTACACTGTTTGGCTCGGGCCCCCAGTTTGAACTCCTCTAAGGACTCTGTTGGTTCAGCTCTGAACTCATACACCTCTATCCTCGGATCCAATTCAAACTTACTAACCGAGCTTGCCGGGCTAACTGAACTTACCACTTCTGTTTTATCATTTTTAGCATTTTTTGTGATATCTGACTCTCTGGTCACCTTTAGACTATCAACATAACACTGTCTAGCCATCCTCTGGTCAACTCGGACGGTAACTACCTCTCCCGAATCAGTTGGAAATTTCATGGTGAGATGGGGGGTTGAGACAATTGCTCCGAGTTCATTCAGAGTTGGCCTTCCGATTAGGATGTTGTACGATGTGCTGGCATCCATGATAACATACCTGACTGATATGGTTCGGGCGAGCTTGCCCTCACCAAATGTTGTCTAGAAGTCTATGTAACCTCGAGTCTTTACTTGCTCTCCAACGAACCCTACTAGCTTGTCCTCCAGTTCTTTTATCAACTTTTCTGGAATTCCAAGCTTTTTAAAGGTTGCCAAGTACAAAATGTCAGCCGAGCTACCCTGATCAACAAGTGTCCGTTTGACTGAGTAGTTGGCTAATTCTACCGTTATCACCATCGGGTCGTCTTGATTAGGATCTAGCCCTTCGAAGTCATCATCTGAGAATGTAATGGGAGGTCTCGGCCTTATAGGTTTTCCAGACACCGAGTTGATAGATCAGATAGCTTTTACATAAGACCTCTGAGCTGAACTCGTTGTACCTCCTCATGCGAAACCTCCTGAAATAGTATTAATGACTCCTCCCTCCGCTTCATCATTAGGAGCCACTTGATTATGCACCCGATCTTCATTTTGATTGCTACCTTGCTGGTTGGCATCTCGGTTACGATTGTCATAACCGCGTCTTCCTCGTCGTCGACCAGCTTGTCCGCCTCCATTATCATCTCAGCGAATGAACCGATCAAGACAGCCTGCCTGTACCAAGTCCTCAATTTTTTCCTAGACTGTTTTACAGTCTTCAGTGGAGTGACCATAGTTTTGATGCCACTTATACTCTTTACTTCTGTCAGCATTGGCCGGTTTTTTAGATGGTCGAGGTAAGGTGAGTAACTCGGTATTGCACACCTCTTGGAGAATGGTTGCTCGAGATCGGTTTAACGGTGTATAGGACTGGTACCTGGGTTGCCTCTCTGAGAACCCCCCTTTCATTGCTCTTTTGGGCCCTTTGTGGATTGGCCCCTCTGTCTCTTTCTTTGCTCGGGACCGAGCTTTTGTCCTCAAAACCTCTTTCCCTCTTTTTGGATTCTACCATCTCTTCCGAGTTCATGAAACCTGTGGCTTTTTCCTGCAATTCTTCAAAATCTCTCGGTGGTTTCCGAGATAAATACTCAAAGAAAGGCCCCGACTTCAAACCACCCATGACGGTATGGAGACAGAGTTCCGAGCTCATATTGGGGATTAAAATTTGTTTAGCATTAAAACGAGTCATGTAATCTCTAAGTGATTCATTCTTTTCTTGTTTAAAATTCACTAGCGAGACCGAGTGCCTTTTATGCTTTCGGCTCGCTGCGAATTGTGCAGTGAACTTAGTTACAAGCACATCAAAAGAATCAATTGACCGAGGTGGAAGATTCGTAAGCAAAGTCAAGGCAGGGCCTTGCAAACTAGTTGGAAAATTTTTGCACAAGACGGCTTCCAAATCGGTCATCAAGTAAACAGAAGAAATAAAAGATTCCACATGCTCAGTTGGGTCAGTGGTGCCATTGAATTTATCAATGTTAAGGGGATTAAAATGTCTAGGCGTGATTACCTCATCTATGTCATCCATGAAGGGCAACCTCGGGCGTCGGTCTGTTACCATTTCTTTCTGAATAGTGCCTTCTGCATGAGAAGGTATATACGACGGGTCCTTTTGGCTATCCTCGGATGAAGACTGCTCTTCCCTGGAAGGTGTTGCTGATCTTTCCCTTTTCCAAGCTCTTAACAACCTTTGATTCTGAGCATGTATCCTCTCGTTCTCCTGATGCAGCTGCCTTAACTGTGCCATAACCTCTCCCAGCTGAGGGTTATCTTCATTGAGGAGTAGGGGCGGGGGATTGGCATGGTTCTGGCTCGTATTCGAAGCGTCATGATCAACATGGTTCGCGTTGTTCTCCACTCCCCTCGGTCAGTTCCGTGTAGTCACCATCAAGCTTTCTTATGGAACCATAGAAAGTTTTTCCTCGGCCCCACGGTGGGCGCCAAATGTTCCTGCCGAGATCCGACTTGCTGGAATCTCATCGTAGAACGTCTAACCAAGAGTCAATGTCGGGGTTGTTTTAGATTATGGCTTGACAAAATATTGTATTCCAGTCCTACGTATCCCAATGGGAATCAAAGCCAGACGTACTTCTTGGTTCAACCTTAGTCATACAGTGGTCTCAATCCCCTAATCTTGTATCTGATGAAAACCAACGAGCAAGGACTCTCCAATAGTCTCTTGGTCTAGCTAGTTTCTCTAATACACTTAAGAGAGATTCATCTAGGTTCGTGAAAAAGTGTTTTCTCTTAGGGTTCTCCTCTTTTTATAATAAGATCCCATTATCTTTTTGAGATTTGGATTTATCTCTTCTTATCTCTTAAATCTTCTTTGAGATATACGATTTCCTTAATTGGTGGGATTTATCTCTTTTAACCAGATAAGGTTATTTGAGATAATATCAAGATCATTTGAGATAATATCAAGATCTTATCTTTCCTGCCTTTATCGGATCGTGCATCCAAGCTCGGTGGTCGAGTTTTACTCCTCGGCCAGTACAAACATCAATTCCCGACACCGTATTTCTAATGGTGTTTTTAAATCAGGTCCGATAAATGTTAGTTGGCCGGATAAAAATTCGTATGTTTATATAGTGTCCGACACCGATTTTGTCACCCATTCTATGTTCAAATAACAACATTATTTTAGTTGATTGTTGTTATCTTGTTTTTATGGTTTTCTTTAAACGATTATATGACACTATGCAGATTGTGACTTAGCAAGGGTTTTTTGACCAAACTGGGTTCCTTTTAGAAACTATTTACCAGTTTAGGGTTGTTCTGAAACTATTTACCAATGAGGGGTCGTTTTGGACACGTGGCATATTTTATTATTTTTCAATCTGACAAGTCAAAGGCGCCACTGCAGATGGCCCCTTTAAAGGCGCCACTGTAGTTGGCGCCTACCCCTTTTTTTTTTAAAAAAAAAAGCAAAAAGCAGAGGCACCACTGCAGATGGCGCCTTTAAAGGCGCCACTGCAGTTGGCGCCTCCCACTGGCCTAAAAGGAGTTTAATTAGGTTGAGAGATGATTCAAATAAGTTATTATAGTGATACAAGTGCGGTTATATGATGATGTATCCACTGCTTTTCTATGATAGATGTACGGAATGTCAACAATGGCAGCCAAAGCAATATTTTGTTTTTTTTTTTTGATAAGCAGCCAAAGCAATATCTGCATCGTTCCTGTAATTTTAAAGGAACAACGCTACAATTTTAAAGGAACAACGCTACAAAAAAAAATTATACTATAAGTATAGGGAGTAACGATGATATTAATGATAAAGTATCTATTTAAAACAACAAGAGGTAATAAAAAAATCCCGTGATAATGAGTAGCAAATAATATCACAGGAACAAAAAAATAATAATAGCAATAACAATTTACACCAATAAATATTCATCAATTATTACAGTAGTAAAAAAAATTATTTGGATCAGACTTTCCTCGGGCATCTACTGATCAAAATTCAGAGTGTGATACAATATTTTATCAATACACAAGTCTGGTTCTTATTTGGAATTTTTAATTCGAATTCATTTAAATTTAAATATAATTTGCTACTATCATTTTATAATTATCGAATTATACTTTCATTCAATTTATTTGCAAAATTAATTCACATACTTGGATGGTACAAATGCCGAAAAATTAATTCACATATTCTTGTTTTTACAGTTTGCTTGTTATTAGTTTAAAATCTTAAGGGAAATTCTCCTTCTGTCATGTTAACATAATGGAACTCTGGTGAGAGCATTGCAGAAAATCTCCGGAGTGAAATTAAGAAGATGGGTTTGTCTGAAAATGAAAAAAGTCATCCTGAAAATGAAAAAAACCATCCTTCAAACGAATATAATCGTTAGTTATATCTTAATCTGATTTTTAATATAAGGATTATTATTAAAATATTGAAATATATTAAAGTAATAATAAAATTAAAGTAATAATCAATGTGGTTAAATCATAGACATAATAAAATTGAAATAAAGTCACCTGCAATTTTAAAGGAACAACGCGACAAAAAAAATTATACTATAAACTGGGTGCAATGATGCCTTCTTAGGTGTCATCTGTAGTGACGCCTTCGACCCGTCAAATTGAAAAAAATTAAAATATGCCACGTGTCCAATACGACCCCCCATTGATAAATAGTTTCAGAACAACCCTAAACTGATAAATAGTTTCTAAAAGGAACCCAGTTTTGTCTAAAAGCCAAGTTTTCAGAGGAACGATGCAGATATTGCTTTGGCTGCTTATAAAAAAAAAATTTGCTTTGGCTGCCATTGTTGACATTTCGTACATCTATCATAGAAAAGCAGTGGATACATCATCATATAACCGCACTTGTATCACTATAATAACTTATTGGAATCATCTCTCAACCTAATTAAACTCCTTTTAGGCCAGTGGGAGGCGCCAACTGCAGTGGCGCCTTTAAAGGCGGCATCTGCAGTGGCGCCTCTGCTTTTTTTTTTTTTTAAAAATAGGGGTAGGCGCCAACTGCAGTGGCGCCTTTAAAGGCGCCATCTACAGTGGTGCCTTTGACTTATCAGATTGAAAAAAAATAAAATATACCACGTGTCCAAAACGACCCCTCATTAGTAAATAGTTTCAGAACAATCTTAAACTGATAAATAGTTTCTAAAAGAAACCCAATTTGTTAAAAAAGCCCTTAACAAGCGGTTTTACATCTGGTTGTACAGTAGTACTACTTTCCCAATATTTAGAATCACAACGAATCACCTACTAGTGTTTTATTAGCTGGCTACATACTTGTAATTCAGAATAATAGGGAACATTCATGAAAATTTCAACAAGATATCTGTTAGAAAGTTGATTAACCTTGTTGGGAATAAAATTTCAAACAGGGGCCTACATCCACCTGTAGACCACAACCATTCGGGTATGGTCTTATCCCTTGCCTATGCTTGTACTGTTTATTGGCCTATCAGATTAGAATATGTTTAGATCCAAGATGGTCCCATATCCTTTCCAGCTCAAGAAATTGTTTTACGATCTTAACATCATATGAAATTACTTTTGAAACCCTCATAATTGCATTTGACACGGAGAAGTTACTCTCAGTAGCTCCCTAAGTAACTTCTCCCCATCCCACGTCCACATGCTAATCCTTGAGTTTTCAAACACACTAAGTTAGGATTTATGATACTTACTGTTAATTTAGCCATTAATATATGATTAAATAGTTCAACAATTAGATTTTGATTAGAATCAATTTATGTTTATATACTATGCAGTTTTTGTGTTTGTAGGACATGACCATGTGTTACTAAGACATAACCATGTCTTCAATTTTGAAGACTATCTTCTAGACTTGAGAGAAGCTCAATTATTCCACTTTGAGATGGTACAGAGCTTCATCCATGATCAATATAAGGCACACCATACCCCTAATTAAGAGCTGCATTATAGACTTGTACAGGCAAGTACCACTCCTTGGGTCCCTTCGTGGGTTGGATCTGACTGGGTAATTGTTGTTGTGGACCCTCATCTAGGGAGAGATAAGTGTGAGAGAAAAAGACCACTTCATTGGCAAAACTATAACTATATAAAGTGCACAAGGATTGGGGAGACAATGAATATCTTATTTTGTGGATTCTGAATAATAAATAAATGTGATGCACGTGCTTTGTCTTCAATTAGGATATGCTCGGAGATAGGAATCAGGATATAAATTAAACATGCAATTTTTAACAATTAAAATGCCAAAGCCACTATGCCATCAAATCAAATTCCGAATCGCCTCAAATCTAACTCTGATTTAGTGGATCCAAATTGCGATGTGTAGTAATAATACTGTAATCTATCATCATGCCGGAAGGAAATGAATATAATCATTAAAGTATATACAAAATATATATCGACTGCACAAACATTAATTATTTATTGTGCCATTAAGAGACTATCATTTAAGCAAAACGATCCTCTATAACGGCATTGTAACGATTCTCATCAATGCAGGAGCAGACTATGCTCATTCTATCAAGCTATAATTATATACTCAAATTCTCAGTTTTTGAAATTTATTCAAGCATAGCTGGACTTCTGGTGTTTGTCAAAACAATTTTTTTATTTTTTTTAATTCTCTGTCTGAACAGTTTAGACACAATAAATAATTTTAACACAAAAATGTGTTTTAAGGGGAAAAAATATATGTATAAGTTTGATCTACTGGAACCATTTATAAAATTAATTTTCGTTTGATCGTGAGAATATTTAAGTTATATGATTAACTAAAAAAAAAAACTTTTAAAAATATGAAATCATACTCTCATTTAATAGGTCAAAGTTACTTATCTTGATAGTTTGAAGATTATATATATATATATATATATATATGTATATATATATATATATATATATATATAAGGGCAACGTTGCAAAATCTTTTACCGGTTGATTGATGTGGATATATTGAATTTAAGTGGGTCCACCTAAATCTTTTACCTTTTGAGGTCAAATTTTAACAGTAAATGTGAATCTTGTAAGAATAAGAGCTGAGCTCAATGTTCATTATTTTATTGTCAATTATTAAGGAATAATAACTGTATTATATATTGTAACGGTTATAAGAGACATCCGGCAATAAAGGCGATATGGTTTGCGGAGACCAGGTGTGAAAGAGGAATGATAAGGAAGAAAATTGTAAAGTTGGAAGAATGGTGGGAATGCAGAGAAAGCAGGTGATATGGTTAAAAATGAAAATGGCGAACATAGAAAATTCAAAAGGTCTTAAAAGGTCGATACTTAACTGATATTTAAGTATTTTTAATGACTTCGACTGGACTAGCACTGGGCCACTAAAAGAAAGAAAGCCAGAGATAAATAAACTACAAAAACGACAAAATACAATGTTTTAAAGTAATTGTACATAAATAAAAACTATTATACGTGTATTATTATTCCTTTATCATTTTTAATGATATTTAACATTATTTTTCTTTTTGTGCTGAGATAGAATGCATACAATCCAACCGTGAAATGAACGGCTTCAATAATATGAAAGCTAATTTGGTAATCGGAACTGGAATACATGATGGGTGTACCCGGCCAATAAACCTGAGTCAGATACTTAATAGGTTTGCTTATACACTAATATATGCTCCCTCTTCATCACAATTCACCACTCACGGTTCATTTAACAAGTGAAAGCTTGCTGAGAACATCCCATTTTATTCAAGTTAAAAATAAAACAAGATAATAAAATATCATGACCTTAGTCCTAAGATTCATTTTGCTCAAGCATGTCCCAACTGCAAACTGTTTTATATGTACTAAACTTGACCAAGTGTTTACTTAACGTGGGCCCACTTCACCTTTCTAACCCATTACCACCTTAGGCCCAAACTAATTTGTAATCCATTGGACATGAGTCAATTCGGATCCATCTTTGTCACTCACTCATCATACAATCCATGACCTTCCACCCCATCACATAAACACTGATCACCTAGTATACATCTCTCTATTGATTGGATAAGGATCTTTTGTCTTATTTTAGTATACCATATAATGTCTCAACCAATAATATTTTGTTATATAAGTTTAAATTTTATTTAATATTATACAAGAAGAAGAAAGAAGAAGAAAATAAGTGAACCATAAATAAGTGTGCGTCTACAATGTCACTCTACCCACCTTCGTCATCCCCATCCCCACCTCCATCCATCCATTGAAGAATCTCTAGCCAAGAACCCTGGCTAGGATATACGATGACTTTGATGAAGTTGAATTTATTAGAAGTGCAAAGAAGAAGAAGAAGAAGAAAGAGGTGAAGGAAATAATTGTCATTGTTGTTATGGCACATACTACATACATGAGCTCCCTTTTACCATCGTTAATGATGGAGTTTTGATGTGGAGCTTCCAATATGCAAATCTACTAATCTAGAATTTCAAAAGATGCCTTGTAAAATAGTAAGAAGTGATTTTTTAGAAAATATATGAATCAGATAAGAAACAATTAGAGACATTGTTGAAAAATATGGGGAATAACAGCTTAACTAAAGATGTATGGAAATAAGTCACCAAGTAGCTTATATATAGTTATTATTGGCCACTTCATTGATGAGGGGTGGAAACTTCAAAAGAGAGTTTTGAGCTTTGTAAAAGTGTTTGCTCCAAGACATGTGTTCATGCCAAAATTCGTATTGTCAGAATCTAGTCGAAACGGGCTATAACAAAAAATGAATATTAAGGTTATTTTAGAATATAGCTCGACATTGTGATATCCTGTTCCTATGTATCTCAAATGAGAAGCAACACTGACGTAGTTCCGGGTTTAATATTAGGTGTTCTCCCTCTTTGAGGAGACATTGTATTTATAGTGTTATTTATAAATGAATCATTTATCCTGATAAGCCTTTTTATCTTTATTGTTGATAAGCTTTGTTATCTGATAAGTTTGTTAAGCGAAGATCTTGGATAGTGATAGAGTTCTGGTTATCTTATTCTTGTTACAAGACCAATTAAATTATGATAGATAATGAAATGATAAACCGAAAATATTATTATTAAACAAAGAAATCACACACAATACAACAGTAGTTGCTGTCCCAGAGAGTGATGTCTCCTACAGAGAATATTCTCTATCCCAAACTCTCATATAACAACATACATACTCTCCTTACACGCCTTACTATATTACATATATATCTAATACATAACTGCAACTGAGTAGTTATTTTCTAACACATAAATGTCACTAACTTATTACATACTCCCTCTGGTCCATATTATAAGCAAACAATTAATGGAACATACATATTAAGGTGGTTAATTAAACTTATTGAATCTTGTAAAACATTATAAGCAAACAATTAATGGAACACTCAGCGCACCATACTGCTTCAATGACTTAAATGTTGTTTTTGTTGAAATATAATAATGTCATTGTTGTTGATCGTACCTGAAGCATGAAAAGTGAGAACATTACCTTTTTGAAATTGCTTTGAATATTATATTTATGGATAAAATGACATGATGCTTTTCACAATAGCACAGAGACGTTACTTTTCTTTTCAGTTTCACTGTGCGTGTACTTTTTCAGTTTCAATTAACAAAGTTCTATTAATTGAATAAGTCAAAAACATGATGATATTGAAAGATGGTACCTTGACTTTTTGAATCGTACGTACAGCCATTGTTTTTAAATATTATTGTTTTTGTGATACTATTTGGTAAAGTGATGTGATGAATTCTTAACAATGGCACAGAGATGTTATATTTGTTTATTCACTGTACATGCAAAATTTTTTCGAAGGAGCAGTATTTTCGTTTTGTACATTCAAGTTGTATGGAATTATATGATGCTGATTTGTTGAAGCATGTTTAATATTGTATGTGATTTTATTATTCCGCTGTGTATCATATTTATGATGATGTATTAAATTTTATGGAGTAGCCACAGCATCCATATTCAAGATAATACTTAAGGAAATCACATAATATATAAATATGATAACTTGTAAATAATTGTGATTGGTATAATAAATCTTCCCATAGGGGTTTATTATATTTGTCATAATTGATTAGGATGAAATAATTAAATTATATTCTCTCAAGTAGCCTACATGTATTGGGAGATGATGATAGTTTATTAGTTTCATCATAAAGCAATTAAAATGAATCTAATTTGTGTTGAAATCTTAGCCCACGGGTAGATTTTGATGACATACCGATTTCATATGTGCCTCGAATTTTAATATAAGCATTTATTTAATTTGTCTGTTTCTTTGCTACAGTTCAATCTTTTATTATCTTTGATGACAAAAATGAAGTTCCCATGCTGACTGGTGACAACTATAAGGAATGGAAGGAGAGAGTTCTCCTTCATTTGGGGGTGACGGACCTGGATTATGCTCTCCGTAGGGATGAGCCAGCTGAGCTCACTGCTTCTAGTACTCCGGATGAGATTGCGTTGTATGAGCGATGGGAAAGATCAAATCGTCTTTCCATTATGTCCATTAAGACACGTATCTCTGCTAGTATCCGTGGCTCAATTCCTGAATGTCAGAAAATCCAGGACCTTTTAAAGGTCATTGGTGAACAGTATGAGACTTCTGATAAGGCATTGGATAACACCCTAATGGTAAAGTTGTCATCCATGAAACTCATTGGAGTCAAGGGTGTGAGGAAACACATTATGGAAATGAGGGATCTAGCGGCTCAACTTAAGTCGCTTGAAGTTGAAATTTCAGACTCTTTTCTTGTGCACTTAATTCTGAACTCACTCCCATTACAGTATGGTCCTTTCAAGATATCCTACAATACACACAAGGAAAAATTGTCTATCAATGAACTCTTGACCATGTGTGTTCCAGAGGAAGGGAGACTTGCTCAAGAAATTGTTGAAGGTGCACTTACAGTGACTCATGATAAAGGGAAAAAGGACAAGAAGGAAAGGAAATGCATACCTCCTATTGCCAAAATTAAGAAGGAGTCCAGGTGGTTTTTCTGTAAAAAGAAGGGGCACATGAAGAAGGACTGCTATAAGCATAAGGCTTGGCTGGGAAAGAAGGGTAATGTTTTTTCCTTTGTATGTTTTGAATCTAATATGACTGATATTTGTCATGATACATGGTGGATTGACTCGGGTTCTACTATCCATTTTGCTAATACCATGCAGGGCTTCTCAAGCCAGAGGGAGCCAAATGAAGGTGAACGATTCATCTATTCCGGAAACCGGATGCGTTCGTATGTGGAAGCTATTGGCTCATGTAGACTTAATTTAGAATCTGGATTTGTTTTTGAATTGAATAATGTCTTTTATATTCCTGGGTTTTCTAGTAATTTAATTTCGGTTTCAAGACTTATTCCTTTGGGTTATTCAATAAATTTAACGCATCCGGATTTGATTTACTGTTTAAGTCTACTATTGTTGGAAATGGTGTGTTGAATGACGGTTTGTTCAAAATTAATTTATCCAACACGATTCCATATAGTCTAATGGCTACACAAGAAAATGCTGGTATTAAACGTTGTATCATGAATGAAAAATCCTCAATGTTATGGCATAGGAGACTAGGACATATCTCCATAGAAAGAATTAAAATGTTGGTGAATGATGGAGTACTTGAGACTCTTGACTTTACTGATGTTGACACTTGTGTAGACTGCATAAAGGGAAAGCAGACTAACAAGACAAAGAAAAATGCCAAGAGGAGTTCAGAAATATTAGAAATCATACATACTGATATATGTTGTCCCGATATGGACTCACATGGTCAAAAATACATCATCTCTTTCATAGATGATTACTCACGATACATGTATCTTTACTTACTTCATAACAAATATGAAGCATTAGATGTTTTTAAAGTTTTCAAAGCAGAAGTAGAGAAACAATGCGGAAAGCAAATAAAGATTGTGAGATCAGATAGAGGTGGAGAATTTTATGGAAAATACAGAGAGTGGACAAGTGCCTGGTCCATTTGCAAAGTTTCTTCAAGAGCATGGTATTATGGCCCAATACACCATGCCTGGCTCGCCGGATCAAAATTGTGTGACTGAAAGAAGGAACCGAACCTTGATGGACATGGTGAGGAGTATGCTTAGCAACTCCAAACTTCCTCGCTCACTATGGAGTGAAGCCCTTAAGACAAAGCAAATACAATATTGAATCGGGTTCCAACAAAAGCGGTTCCTAAAACCCCTTTTGAATTGTTCAAAGGTTGGAAACCAAGTTTAAAACATGTGCGTGTTTGGGGTTGCCTAGCTGAAGTTAGGATTTACAATTCAAATGAAAGGAAGTTAGACCCAAGGACCATTAGTGCATATTTCATTGGTTACGCTGAAAGGTCCAAAGGGTACAGGTTTTATTGTCCAACTCATAGCACTAGAATTGTTGAATCAAGAAATGCAAAGTTCCTTGAGAATGACGTGGCTAGTGGGAGTGATCTAACTCAAAACATTGGATTTGAGAAAGATCAATGTGAAAACACGATTCCCACATCAAGTTATAAACTAGTAGTTTTTGGTGATGCACACCAAAATCAAGTGACTCAAGCTCCACGTCAAGTTGAACCTATTCTAGAAGATCAAATTGTTCAAGAACAAATACAGGAAGTTGAGCAAATTGTTGAACAACAGCCTCCTCAAGAGGTTGTGGATGCAACATTAAGAAGGTCGACTAGAATGAGGAAATCAGGGATTCCTAGTGATTTTCAAGTGTATTTACAAGAGTCTGAATATGACTTTGGAGCTGAAAATGATCCTGAAACGTTTTCACAAGCAATTAACTATAGTGATTCTAAGTTGTGGTATGATGCTATGAAGGATGAAATGGATTCTATGGCAAATAATGGAGTATGGGATCTTGTTGAGTTGCCTAATGGGGTAAAACCCGTTGGATGTAAATGGGTCTTTAAAACCAAGAAGGACTCATTGGGAAACATTGAGCGATACAAGGCCCGATTGGTTGCCAAAGGATTCACTCAAAAGGAAGGAGTTGACTATAGAGAAACTTTTTCTCCTGTGTCCACGAAAGACTCCTTACGCATTATAATGGCATTGGTTGCTCATTTTGACTTAGAATTACATCAAATGGATGTGAAGACGGTTTTCCTTAATGGTGACCTAGAGGAAGAGGTTTATATGACACAACCTGAAGGTTTTTCCTCTAGTGATAAGGCTCACTTGGTTTGCAAGCTCAAGAAATCTATATATGGACTAAAGCAGGCATCCCGTCAATGGTATTTGAAATTCCATAGTGTCATTTCAACATTTGGTTTTGTTGAGAACAATATGGATCAATGCATATACCACAAGGTTAGTGGGAGCAAAATAATCTTTTTGGTCTTATATGTGGATGATATACTTCTTGCAACTAATGACTTTGGGATGTTACATGAGGTGAAACAATTTCTTTCTAAGAATTTTGACATGAAAGATATGGGTGAGGCATCATATGTCATTGGCATTGAGATCCATAGAATCCGATCTCAAGGAATTCTTGGTTTGTCTCAAAAGACCTATATTAACAAAATTCTAGAAAGATTTAGAATGAAAAATTGTTCACCAAGTGTGGCACCTATTGTGAAGGGTGATAGATTCAATCTGAATCAATGCCCTAAAAATGAGCTTGAAAGGGAACAAATGAAAAACATTCCATATGCTTCTGTTGTCGAAAGCCTTATGCATGCTCAGGTTTGTACGAGACCTGACATTGCTTTTGCGGTTGGAATGCTTGGGAGATATCAAAGTAATCCAGGAATGGAACATTGGAAAGGTGCAAAGAAAGTGTTAAGGTATCTTCAAGGAACCAAGGACTACATGCTTATGTACCGAAGATCTGACATTTTGGAAGTGTTTGGTTTCTCGGACTCAGAATTTGCTGGTTGTGTTGACTCTCGTAAGTCAACATCTGGATACATCTTCATGATGGCTAACGGAGCAATATCTTGGAGAAGTGCAAAACAGACAATAGTTGCTACTTCTACCATGGAAGCTGAGTTTGTTTCTTTATTCGAGGCAACATCACAGGGTATTTGGTTGAAAATTTTTATTGCTGGTCTACAAGTGGTTGATTCCATTTCAAGACCATTGAAGATATATTGTGATAATTCAGCTGCTGCTTTTTTGGCTAAAAACAATAAAAGTGGAAGTCGAAGCAAGCATATCGACATAAAGTATTCAGCCATGAAGGAACGTGTCAAATCAAATGAAATTGTTGTTGAACACATTAGCACTGAATTAATGGTTGCAGATCTGTTGACAAAAGGCATGCCAACTAAGTTGTTCACGGATCATGTAATGTCTATGGGACTCAATTCAGTTATGAGCTCTATTTAGATTGTAATGAAACTTTTGTTGTTTTTGTCTTCTCTTTTGATGTATACATTTGGTTGAGAAAGACATGTATTTTGGACTCAAGAATAAATTTTGAACATGTTCATTCAGTTATTCATTCAGTTGAAGTTGTTGCTTTTGCTAAGGGTGATTACATTGTGATACATGGAAGGTAATAATCATTTTACTTAGAGAACCTACCGCCATGATTCATGTGATTAACTTTTGGATGTGAGCATAAAGTTATCAGTGTTATAGATATCAGAAAGTGTGAGAAATATTGGACCAAGTGGGAGAATGTTGGACTTTATTTTTTAATTTTTAAAAATAAAGATAAAGTGGTCCTAATATCTCTCACACATATCTGCCACTAACTGACCAAGTACGTTACTCTTTTTTAGTTTTTAAGATATAATGGTTGGTTAAGTTGTTAAGGGGATAGTGGGATAGTGGGATATCTGGTTCCTGAAAAGAAGGATCAGTTTTTTGATGGACAAAATCTGATCTCTATAAATAACAGCATAGAGTCCCTAGTCTAAACACAGTCAATAATATTCAATACCCGTTTCCATCATCTGGGATAGTGTTCATAGACTGGAAGTACTTTGTGCTTGCTGCAATATCAGAAACGAGGTGTTGTAGATCTGGAGATATAGGAAAACTGTTGGTTGTTTGACAGTGGTCCAAGAGGAAGGAGATGCAACACTTGTTCGTCCAGAAGTTTTCCTAGTGTGGTATAACAAATCTATGGCTGGAGGTTAGTGATCCTAATCTAATATGTGTTCATAAGGAAATGAGAACACATGAAATCTGTTCTCAGAAAAACTTACACACCGCACCACAGCACCTCAGATGTTGGCTTCAAGTAGAACTTCATTAATTGCAATAGAGTCGTTCTGGGCAGTCATTAATGCAATAGAGTCGTTCTGGGCAGCCATTAATGCAATAGGAACGTTGGTTGTACTCTAACATGAAGGATCATGGCTTTATGCATCGTGATACAACCATATCAAAGTTGTGCAGAGAGCTTTTTGTACTTTACTGAGTACACTTCCCTTTTCGTGTAAGGACCAGAGGTACTAGGAAATAAAGCACGTTGGAAGCATTCTTTAACTGGTCTTTGGTTCTGATTATCCAAGGTTGCTTGAGAGAGTAACTTCTGACTTTTCTTGATAATCGTGAAACTGAGTTGGAGAGAGGCTTCAAGTCTCTTTCGGGTTCTTGAAATAAGATTATGATAATCCTTATAGAATTCGCGTTCATAAGATAAGTGCTTCCATCTTGAAAATAATCACGTCTACCTAGTCATTTGAGTTTTCATTCGGGATAGTAGACGAGCTCCATATTAAGGACTTAGCAAGTCCAAAGACTAGTGGACGAGCGCTTCTGTCACCTTTAGTGGACGAGCACTTCTGTTACTCTAGTGGACGAGAGCCTCTGTTACTCTAGTGGACGAGCTCTGGTGGACGAGAGCCTCTATTACTAAGTATCTCCTTGGAATATTTTTGTTGATGAATGTAAATTCCATCACTTGTCTGCTTGATTTGTAATCCAAGGAAGAACTTCAATTCTCCCATCATGCTCATCTCAAATTCAGCTTGCATTAGATTTGAAAATTCATTGCACAGCTTTTCATTAGTTGCTCCAAAATTAATATCATCAACATATATTTGAACTATAATAAAGTTCTCTTTAGAGCATTTTTGGAACAGAGTAGTGTCTACTTGTCCTCTAGTAAAACCATTATGCTGAGAAAAGAACTGAGTCTATCATACCATGCTCTAGGTACTTGTTTCAAACCATATAATGCCTTTTTAAGTTTGAAAACGTGATCTGGTTTATCAGTATCCTCAAAACCAGGGGGTTGTTTAACATACACTTCTTCTTCAATTATACCATTTAGAAAAGCATTTTTTACATCCAATTGAAACAGGGTAATTTGGTGTTGTGCAGCATATGACATTAAAATGCGTATGGCTTCTATTCTAGCTACAGGTGCAAAGGTTTCAGTATAATCAATACCTTCTTGTTGGTTATAGACTTAAGCTACTAACCTTGCTTTATTTCTGACAACTTTACCATCTTCATCTAATTTGTTTCTGAAGACCCATCTTGTTCCAATAACTGACTTGTTTTTAGGCTTAGAGACAAGAGTCCAGACATCATTTCGGGTGAACTGGTTAAGTTCTTCTTGCATAGTAAGAATCCAGATTTCATCCTCAAGAGCTTTTTCAATGCGTTTAGGCTCCAAATCTGAAATAAAGGTCATATTGCTTGATTCTCTTAATGTGGATCTGGTTCTTACTCCTTCAGAAGGATTTCCAATAATAAGATCCTTAGGATGATGAGTGTTGAACTTCCAATCCCTTTTGAGATCATCATGAGGATCTTGACTTGTCTGCTGACTGGTCTGTTCCACTTGTCTTTCAGCCTCAAGCACAGGTTCTGTTTTGGTTAGATCGGGTTGTTGACTTTCTGGCTTGTTTATATCAAGACCTGCAAGATCATCTTCTAGATCTGATAGTTCTTTATCAGTCTTTAATCCATCATTGAATTTAACATGAACATATTCTTCAATAATACAAGTTCTTGAATTGTATACTCTAAAAGCCTTAGACTTTTCAGAATAACCTATGGAAATACCTTTATCTACCTTAGAATCAAACTTTCCAAGATTATCTTTGGTATTCAGAATAAAACATTCACATCCAAAAGCATGAAAATAAGATATGTTGGGGCTTTTTCCTTTCCACAATTCATAAGGAGTCCTTTTTAGAAAAAGTCTAATAAGTATTCTATTTTGTACATAACAAGCAGTGTTTACAGCTTCTGCCCAAAATTACTTAGGGAGATTATTTTCATTGAGTATAGATCTAGCCATCTCTTGCAGAGATATGTTCTTTCTCTCAACCACTCCATTTTGCTATGGAGTTCTAGGTGCAGAGAAATTGTGAGAGATTTCATTCTCCTCACAGAACTGTCTAAACTGCTCATTTTCAAATTCTCCCCCATGATCACTTCTAAGGGTAGAAATATAGAAACCTTGCTCATTTTGTACTCTTTTGCAGAATACTAAGAAATCCTTAAAAGACTCATCCTTGTGTGTTAGGAAGAGTACCCATGTGTATCTAGAATAGTCATCAACTATGACAAATCCATATTTTCTTCCAGTCAGGCTGGCAACACTAACAGGTCCAAACGGATCCATGTGTAACAACTGAAGAGGTATAGAGGTTGATACTTGGTTTTTAGATTTGAAACTTGATTTTATCTGTTTACCTCTCTAACATGCATCACACAAGACATCTTTCTTAAAGCTAATATCAGGCAATCCTCTCACGAGATTATTCCTTTTTAATTCAGAAATTAGTTTCATACTAGCATGTCCTAGTTTCTTATGCCATAACCATCTCTCATCCTCTTTAGACATCAGACAGGTTACACTTTGATCTGAGAGATCAGACAGTTCAATCTTATAAAGATTTTGTTGCCTTTTAGCTGAAAAGAAGGTTTTGCCACTATAGTCTTTAACTATGCATACATCCTTGGTAAAGGAAACATCAAAACCACTATCACATAATTGACTTATGCTAAGCAAATTGTGTCTTAATCCTTTAACCATAAGAACATTAGATATAGAGGGAAGAGGGGGTTTACCCCCAATAGTACCAATTCCTGTAACTTTCCCTTTCTGATTTCCTCTGAAGGCAACGTGTCCTCCTTTCTTAAGTTGTAGGTCTAGGAACATAGACCTTTCTCCTGTCATATGACGCGAGCAGCCACTGTCCAGGTACTAGCAGTGGTGTTTTCTTTGTCCTGTTGAGGACATCTGCAACAAAAATTATTTGATCTTTAGGTACCCATATTTTTCTGGGTCCTTTTCTGTTAGTTCTAGGAGTCTGTAAAGACTTCCTTCTCTTCTTATGGATACACTTAGACATAACATGCCTAGTTTTTCCACAGAAGTTACAAATGGGTGTTGATTTGGTTACAGTTGACTTAACAGATATTGTAGGAACTTTAGTTGATACTTTATGATGTGTCTGATGGACATATCCAATACCTTCTTTGTTAAGAGAGTCCTTCTGAATGCCAAGTAGCTTAGTCAGATTGTCTCTACCATTAACAAATTTGGCAAGATCAGAAGTGAGCCCTTCCACTTTCTGTTGAAGTTTTTCAACTTCTTCAGATGGTGATGTTTCACTTGAGATCTTAGCTTCATTAGACTTTTCAGTCTTCAGCTTACTGTTCTCTTTAGCCAGCTTCTCGCACTCTTGAGATTTATGTTTATGCTCACTGGTGAGCTTTACATACTCTCTCTTGAGGGATTTGAAGGCTTTAGATAAGCCGTTGGATTCCTCCAATAACTCCTCATAGGCATCAAGTAATTCCTCATAGTCAGGATGTACCTCATCATCAGAGTCTGTGTCAGTGTTGGCCATCAAATAGAGATTGGCTTCTTCCTCTGTTTCTTCATCAGAAGATGTTGACTCCAGATCCTCCCAAGTAGCCATCATTCCTTTCTTCTTCTTCTTGAAGAATTTCTTGAAAGGGGCCTTCTTGAGTTGAGGACATTCAGCCTTGAAGTGACCGGGCTTCTTGCACTCATAGAAAACAATTGGACTTTTGTCTGTTGAGGTGGATTCATTGAAGTTCTTGTCCTTGTTGAACCTTCTGAATGGCCTATCCCTCTTGAACTTCTTTTTCTGTAGGAGAAGCTTTATCTTCCTGGTCAGGAGAGACAACTCTTCATCACTCTCAGAATCCTCAAGTTCTGATAGGTCAGCATCACTGGATGACTCATCTGCCTTCAGAGCCTTGGAAACTTTTGCTGACTTTTGATCAGCTTTCAGAGCAATTGACTTGCCCTTCTTTGGTGCAACTTCATCTCCAAGTTCTTGCTCATCAACAGTGAGTGTTCCAAGAAGTTCATCCATAGTCAAGGTAGTGAGATCCTTGTCTTGGGAGATAGCAGTGACCAAAGGTCTCCACTGTTTAGGTAGACTTCTCAGAATCTTTCCAACCTTCTCAGCATTGGTATAGACTTTGCCAAGAGATTTTAAACTGTTGATTATAGTTTGGAATCTTCCTATCATCTAAGCAACAGATTCTCCTTCCTCCATGACGAATAGTTCATACTTTCTGACAAGTATGGCAATCTTTGACTCTTTGACTTTAGTTGTTCCTTCATGTGTGACAGTTAAAGTGTCTCATATTTCCTTTGCAGAGTCACAAGCACAGACATTCTCAAACTCCTCCGGACTGAGAGCACAAATGATGTTATATCTGGCTTTGTGGTTCAGCTCCCATTTTGGCTTTTCTGCACCGGTCCACTGAGCTTTTGGTTTGTCAGTGTTATCATCATTCTTGGGAATGAATGGACCATCTGTGATGACATCCCAAAGATCAGAGTTTGTGGATAGAATAAACCATTGAAATCTACCTTTCCAGTAATTGTAGTTTTCTCCATTGAAGTAAGGAGGTCTGGTTAGGGAAGCTCCTTCAGTCTGATGACTTCCACTTGAACTAGCTCCAGCCGTCATGTCTATTCTTCAGGACCTTTTACCTCTACACTATTAGATGCTCAACCCAGAGGCTGAGCTCTGATACCAACTGAGATAGACAGCTATAAACACGAGAAGGGGGGTTGAATTGTGTTTATAAGAATTTAAGCAGAGTTGAAATCTTTTCGCAAACAAAAAGTCTAGATTTGGACGAGTGGAAGAATACAGGATGGACGGGTGACTTTTGCAAGCACACCACTTGATAGACGTAAGAAAACTAAGGCAATTAAAGAGTTTAAGGGAAGAGAGATTGACACGGTTATTTATCCTGGTTCACTCTTCAAAGCAAAAAGCTACATCCAGTCCTTGGCAGCACCAAGATTTATCCACTGAAACTGATAAGGTTCCAGACTCAAGTATTATTTGCACACCTAGCCTCTTCAGGCTCAAGACAAGTATTGTTTTCACACCTAGCCTCTTCAGGCTCAAGACAATTATTATTTTCACACCTAGCCTCTACTGGCTCACTCTGGATTGTTTGAGAGATTGGTTTTGTAATAAATACAACTTTTCACAGGCAGATCTTTCACTAACACTCAGAGAGTGGTTTAAATGTAAGGCTTAGGAAAGTCTGCGTAATAACTTCAAAATGATTGAAGAATACATAATAAAAGAATGAAGAAATAATTGCGTAGAGTAATGGCTTTTTAATGCAATGTGTATTCTCTTGTTCTTCATCTTCAATGACTTCTGTATTTATGGTCTTCAAGCATTTAGGATCCGTTAGAGACATTCCCTCAGATGTTGGCTTCAAGCAGAACTTCATTAATTGCAATAGAGTCGTTCTGGGCAGTCATTAATACAATAGAGTCGTTCTGGGCAGTCATTAATGCAATAGGAACGTTGGTTTACTCTAACATGAAGGATCATGGCTTTATGCATCGTGATACAGCCATATCAAAGTTGTGCAGAGAGCTTTTTGTACTTTACTGAGTACACTTCCCTTTTCGTGTAAGGACCAGAGGTACTAGGGAATAAAGCACGTTGGAAGCATTCTTTAACTAGTCTTTGGTTCTGATTATCCAAGGTTGTTGGACGTCTGATTCTATTACTTAATCTGCACACTCGATAGACATGTTAGCAACCAATATGAAGGTTAATTAAATCATTAACCAATGTTTAGTTCTCATCAAAACTTAGGGAAATGCACATCAAACATTTTAGAGACTTAACAATTATATCGATCCTGCACACATGACCCTCAAAAGGAGGGTTGTTACATGAGTTAGTCAAATCAAAATCTACCCTACCTTCCTCTACATTCAGAGAGAGTTTGTCATTCTTTACGTCTATTATCGCTCCAGCTGTGGCCAAGAACGGCCTTCCTAGAATGATGGGGAATTTAGAATTCCCGTTCATATCCAACACCATGAAATCGGTAGGAATGAAAAATTTCCCTACCCTTACGGGAACATTCTCTAGTATGCCTAGAGGAGTTTTAGTTGAGCCATCCGCAAATTGTAAAGAGAATTTGGATGGACTCAATTCCTTGGTTCTTAACCTCTCCAAGATAGTAAGCGGCATCAAGCTCGCACTAGCCCCTAAGTCACGTAAGGCTTGGTATATTTTCACTTCTCCAATTGAGCAAGCAATAGAGAAACTACCTGGATCTTTTAGTTTAGGAGGCATATTAGTTTTTATCATTACATTGTTCTCCTCAATTAAGCTCTTAGTTTCTATTTCTACTTGCTTTCTCTTGACCAACCTTTGTGGGAAAGGTATTGAGGGTTGGTAAGGTGGTGGAGGGACATACTTTGGCTCTATCTCTTCATCTTCGCTCATGTCCTCCTCACATTCCACATCCTTTTTAACTACCCCATGCTTATCATCCCTCAAGTATATGGCATTACAATGTTCATTGGGATTAAATTCGGGTTGTCCCTGAAACGTACCCTTAGGTCTAGAATATGTACTATCTTGTTGGGCAATCTGAGTTTCTAGCATCTTATTATGGATGACTAAGTTATCTACCTTAGATGCTAACTCTTTTATTGCCTCATTAACTGCCCTACCTTGTTGCCTAAACTCTTCATTTTATTTTGTTTGAGTTTCAACAAAACTTTCCAAAAAAGACTCAAGTTTAGACTTTTGTACCTGAGGATACCCCGATGCGGGTTTCCTATTACCTTGGCCTTCTTGAAATTCATGGTTCGGTGTGTTGCTGTAGTTCCCGTAGGAGAGGTAAGGGATGTTCTTCCTTCCTTGGTTGTAAGAATTTGGGGGAATATAGTTTGGCAACTTCGGGTTCGCGTCGTAGAAGTTGTGACAAGAGTTCACTTGTTCCCCGGAAGCGTCGGATCCATGAGCAATACCACGTGGGCACTCCATTATGTCATGTCCATGCATTCCACAAATCTCACAAACAATATTAGTACCACCTATTGAACTCACATTAGCCTTTTCAAGCTGATCAAAGTGTTTATTCAGTGAGTCAATTTTAGACATAATACGATCGGTGATATTCATTTCAAACTTACCCCCCCAAATCTTTTTCGAGTTATTACCTCTTTTTGAACCCCATTGGTGGTAGTTGGTGGTCACGTTTTCAATGATGTTGAATGCCTCGGTCAGAGGCCTATTCATAAAGGCTCCACCAGCTGCGGAGTCAAGTGACATTTTCGAAGAGTAATCCAATCCGTTGTAGAAGGTGTGCACTAACAACCACCTCTCGATTCCATGATGTGGGCAAGACTCCAGCAATCCCTTGTAGCGATCCCAAGCTTCGGATAAGCATTCTCCGTCCTTTTGGAAGAAGCCGGTGATCTGGGTTCATAGGTAAGCCGTCTTGGATGGAAGGAAGAATTTCTCCAAGAATGCCTGCTCCAGTTGGTCCCAAGTCGACAAGGTATTAGTGGGCACTTGCTTCAGCCAAGCTTTTGCCTTTCCAGTAAGAGAGGAGGGGAATAACCTCAAGCGTATAGCATCGACCGGGGCACCATGAATCCTAATTGCATCAGTGAACTCCAAGAACGTCTCCACATGATCGGTCGGGTCCTCCGAGGGCAATCCTCCGAATTGATGTTGCCTAATCATGCTAATTAGCATAGGCGGTATAGTGTAGTTCTCCACCTCGATCTCTGGCCTAGCAATCCCAGTTCGCAAAACCCTCGCATTTGGGACTGCGTAGTCCTTCAATGGTTTGGTATCCGGCAGATTTGCCATGAGTGGAATGGGAATCAACCTCTCCCTCTCTCTTTGTAGTCTCTTACGTCTATGAAAGGTCCTTCCGATTTCGGGGTCGACTTCAATAAGGTTTCCAAGACTTGGGGATCTTTGTATAAAAGAGAAAAACACAGAGAGATAGATACTCTAGGAAGAAAAGGAGATAAATGAAAAAAGAATTTTTTTTAAAGGAAAAAAATTAAAAAAAGTTCCAGAAAAATCAATTTAAAAATTAAATTGAGATTCGAGGAAGCACAGTCCCCAGCAACGGCGCCAAAAACTTGGTGTGCGTGGATTCTGGCAAGTGTACCGGATTCGTTGCCAAGTAATAAAAAGATCGATCCCACAGGAACCGTGAACTCAAACCACAACTAATTATTAAATCGATAGCACTGGAATGTATAAAAAAAAGGATTTTGAAAAGGTTTTGATTTTTGAAATAAGAATCAAGTAACAATCAAATTTAATATCGCAATTAAACAAAACAGGAAAGTAAATCAAATTGGGGGTTTTTAAATTCAAAAGGGATTCCTAGGAATTGGGTTACCAACATGATTGTTTATGTTACTAAATTGACTACCCCTTGTTAATTATCTAAATTGCCTTAAAGGCAAATTTATCCTAAATAAGTTAATGCTCCCTCTCGGGTTACAAAAACCGTGCCCAATTAAACAAACCCCTACTCTCGTGGTAGTCGAATTTAGATCGAACCCTTTAAGCCTTGTGACAATTCATTAATCCTCGAAGGACCGCTTCTAACTCTCGTGATTTAAGTCCTAAGTCTGATTCTATAGATCCGATACCTAAGTTCACTGCTAGGTTCCTTAGAATATCTACGACACACAAATAAGTGGCCACCGAATTTATGAGTAATTAAAACAATAGAAATCATATCTAAATCAAAATTGAAATTAACAAAGGTAAAGCATCAATTCATAACATAAATCAGATCTTGGGCATAGCCCCAATCCCTAGAAATAAAGCTACTACTCAAGCATTGCCTTAGTGATGACAAGCTTGATTAACAAAAACATAAAATAAAACCTAAGAGAAGAAGGAGAAGAAGAAGAAGAAGAAGAAGAAGAAGAAGAAGAAGAAGAAGAAGAAGAAGAAGAAGAAGAAGAAGAAGAAGAAGAAGAAGAAGAGAGATCCTAAAAATTTGCCTAAGTGTAGCAGCCCAAAAAAATGTCTTTTTCAGGAGTCTCTGCCTAACTGCCCTATTTATAGATTAGGGTAATTTGAATCCCAATCAAACACAAATTCAGATCAAATCAGTTTCTTCAGATCCAAATATTGCGCGTCACGGCCGTGATGGATTCTGCCTTGGAGGTTGCTCTGCTGGTTGGTCTGTCACGGTCGTGATGCTCATCACGGCTAGGCCGTGATCAGTTCTGCCTGTGAGGGTCTGGTTCAACTGACATGTCACGGCCGTGATGGACATCACGGGCTGGCCATGACCAGTTCTGACTTTTCCATTCTTTCTTTTAAGCTCCACTCGATCACGATCGTTATGGTCATCACGGCTGGGCTATGATGGGCTCTGTTTGTCTCATTTTCTTCACTTTTCAAGACCCATCTTCATGCAAGCTCCATCATGGTTGATCTTGATTATTTTAACCCTTAATTCCTGCACAACAACACCACAAAACCACCTTACCCGTTCCAAGGTAAAAACTAACCAAAATCAAATTAAAAATGCCTAAACTATATGAAAATGCATGCAATATGATAAGCAAACATGAGGTGAAATCACACTCATCAATACATCACCTATTCATGAACCTTCACCTAACCCTTCTGTTTATGAACCACAAATTGCTGAACCACAAATTGATGAACCACAAATTTATGAACCTCACCCTACTGTTTCATAACTACAAGTGTCTGAAATTGAACCTCACATGTCTAAACCTTCCACATCACATTCCTCTCACCTTTCTGAGACTCGTCATGATGATCTCAATGACTTTGACTATTTTGACAACCCTACCACACCTCCACCTCCACCTAGACCACCCACACCTGACCACATTAAAAACCAATGCCAAGTCCCTCTGAGAGTAGTCTTCCCTGACTTATTCTCTAAAACCAGACACAACCCACTTCCAAAGGCCACTCTACTCCCTTATCACTTATCCTCCAGAACCACTCCATTCTGTCTCAGATGACTCTGTTTCACCTTTTCTGTTTGGCAAGGATCTTAACCTTTTTGCCTCACTGGAAGCATAAATGCAGCTTGTGAAGCTGACCAGGAAGCAGAAGACTTCAGGAAGGTAATGCCTAATCCCCATGTCTTCATGAAACCTTCTACAGAGATCGAGGTGATGCCTGACTCTATGTCTCTCAAAGGCAAGTAGAAGGTCATCAACTTGTCTCTTGATCAGAAATTCTGCCTCATCAAGCTGAATGACAACAAGTGCAAGTTCAAAAGAAGACTGGTCACCACTCCCTCCTCCCACAAGTATCTGAAAGTCAGAGATATCTACTACAGATGTGGTTCCAGTTCTGGGCTGCCTGAGGAAGAGAAGAAAGAAATTCCTATCAGAGGTAATCAAGCCTATACTCTCTATCCCTTTTCCCCTTCCATATATACTCTGCCTCCCTTCCTTATGGTCTTCCCTTTCTTTCTTCTAAATTTCCCTGCAACTACCCCAATCACTCCCATAGTTCTCATTAGGAGATCTTATGAATTTCTTCTTTCTGTTAGTCACCCCTTCATCATGAAAGAATCCATGGGTTCCTGGATACTTTCTACCCCAATAATGATTCTGTCACCACACTCTCAACAAATGTCTTTTTGGATCCTCAGCCTGAGGATGACATTCTAGTTGAAGAGCTTCCTCCTACCCCTCCTCCTAGCCCTCCTCCCTCTGCATCTCCAACTACCCTGGCTACATCAGACTCTACTATTCAAGTGGTTGCATATGATCCTGCTGCTCATCAAAGGCTTGATGAAATGGCCACCTTTCTACAAACTGTCATGTAGAAACAGGATGCAGCTTTATAACAAAAAGCTTCCTTTCAGGCCCAGATTTTAGCTCAGCAAGCAGCTATGCAAAGGATGACGGAAGCTTTCTTCAAAAGTCAAGTAGGCCCTAGTTCTTAGTGTTAGGACATAGTTTCCTTCTGTCTGAGTCATGCAATGTATTGTCCATGTTGTCTTTACATCATAAAATTTTGTAATTGTCTGACTTTGAATGGAACGAAATGAGTATATTTATCACTTTTGGTTTATTTCTCTGTATTCTTAATATTTATCTTTTTGATTGGTGCCAAAAGGGGGAGGAAATAAAAGTAATGAACAGCAATAAGTAAAAATAACAGAAAAATAACTTGACTTAATATTTATTCTGCTCTGATATTTGATGCTCTGATATCTGCTTCTATTCTGATACATGTTTTTATCTGATGCATAAACTAACGGGGAGCTTAGCACAATTTCATACTTATATCTGTTTGTCAATTTCTGCTTACTTTTTGATGTTCAATACAATTAGAAAAATTATTTATCATCAAAAATGGGGAGATTGTTGAGACCTCATAAGTTTGCAACACATTCAATGTGTAAATTCTCTTGGTTTTGATGATTCCAAATAGATTAAGTATGATAATATTGAACCATATGAAATTACTGATAAGTCTGTTAAGTGTGCAGGAAAATAGACTTAATGTCACTCGTCTAAAATATGACCCGTCTAAAATTCAGTACAACGCAGTTTTTAGATTCGTCTAAAAACCACCCGTCTGAAAAATAGTAAACTCAGACATAGACCAAGTCAACTCTCAATCAAGGTTCTGATCTAGTTGATGACGTGGCAAGAATCATAAGTTTGAAGAAGCTTTAGTGGCTCACCTGTCTAAAATTGACTTGATCACTCATCTAAGTTTCGGCATACATTACCCGTCTGATTTTGGACTGCACTGCACCTGTCTAGTTTTCAAACACTGGTACACTAGTTGAAGTGTCAGACTGTCAGAAGGAAGTCCAAGTCAACCTTATTTGAAAATGATGCCTTCCTTAAGGATCTCGAAGACCTCTGGAATTTAGCAAGGACAAAGAATAAAGAATTCATTCTTTCAAGTGTTTAAGGAATAAACACGCAACCTCTGCACCAAGTCAGTAGCTTTTAACTGTTTTAGTATAAAGTAAAAGTGCTTTCCAGAAAGTGAACTGAGTGTTGCACTGAAAGAGGAAATCTCTCTACTACAAGAAGTCTGCTACTGCAACTCTGAAACAACAACTGCTCAGAAGCAAAGTGTACTCTTGGTTTCATATGTCAAAGTCCAACGTTCCTAAACATTTGATATTTATACAGAATGACTATTTGGCATTAATGGCACCTCAGAAACTCAAATCAAAGGATCACACTTTCTGAAGTTGTGTCTAATGGATTAATTGATTGAAGTCTTTATATAGACCAAACCATGAAGATGAAGACAAGAAGTAGAACAACATTAAGAGCTCTGCGCAAATACTCAAGAAGAATTTACTCTCTTCATTTACTTCTTCATTCCTTCATTGAATAGCTCTTCAATCATTTGATATTAATTCGCAGTCTTTCATACCTTCATATTTATTTCACTCTGAGTGTTATCTGAAAGATTTGCAAGCTGTATTAATTATACAAAACCTTTACTCCTTATTGTGTCGAGCCTTAAGAGGCTTGGTGAGAAAAGAATACTTGTTTGAGTGTTGAGCCTGAAGAGGCTAGGTGTGCAAAGAATACTTGTACTGTAATCTGGTCAGTTATAGTGGAAACTTGGTGCTGTCAAGAACTAGATGTAGCCTTGTGGATTTTGGGGTGAACCGGTATAAAACTCTTGAGTGATATTCCTCTTTCCTTATCTCTTTAATTTGTGTAAGAGTTATTTGTTTAAGCTTTTAACTTGGGGGGTTAATATTGTGAATATCAAACTCTATTTTAACCTTCTGTGTCCACGTGTGTTCTGTCTTAAAATTAGACGAGTCACCCGTCTAATTTTCCATATCTTTATTTTTGCTTGTTGTGCCTGCGAAAATAATTTTCAAAGTTTCCTAAAAAGTTGATAAACACAATTCAACCCCCCTTCTTGTGTTGACTTTGGTTATTTCATTGTTTACTTGAGTTTATTTTACACTTGTATTTCGTGCTCGTCTAATATTCATCCATATTTATTCGTGGTTTATTACTAAAACCTTTCCATGCTTATCCGAAGCTAATGCAAGGCTTGCCTTTTAATGCTTAGTTTCATAAGACATAGTCTTCCTATGCTCAATCCCAGCTCGTGGGAGATCATTTGATTAAATGCTTGGCCATCCAATGCTCGTCTAGAGCCTAATCGAGGCTTGTCTAACTTCAAATTTTTCATGCTCGTCCGGAACTCATCCAAGTTCTTAATTGTTGGTTTTAAGATATAGCCTTCTAATGTTCACTTAGAACCCTCTGAAAAATACTCCTATTATTCTTTCGATTATCGTCTCGAGCTCTTGACAAGTTCGGTGATGCCCTGCTCATTGTCAGCTTTTGGTAGACTGTTATAGTCGTTATTGGCTGCCAATACTCGGCTCAACTCGTGATAATTTCGGTCATATCTAGCTTTTTATGAGCTTTTGATAGATTCGACCATTCCTTACCTTGACGATCGGTCTAAGCTCGTGGTGAGCTCGTCCCATTCTCTTTTTGGAGATACTCAAGAGTTTAATCTACCAATATTTTTTTAGAAGACTTAAACCCAATTTTATTCCACCAATGCTTATTTCAAGAATTTGGAGAACTAATCTCATCTCATGATAAGCTCGTTTGATGCTCATCCAGAGCACGAATGCTTATGTCAAGCGCTTCGGAGAATTAAACTTAATCTTATGATAAGCTCGTTCAATGCTTGTTTAGAACATGAATACTTAATATCTCACTCACTTGGAGAATTAAACTAATTCTTATGATAATCTCGTCCAATGCTCGTTTAGAGCTATTGGAGAGTTTATTCTACCAATATTCAATTGGTACTTCTGATAAGACTTAAGTCAATTTTATCCCACCAATGCTTATCTCAAGTACTTTGAGAATTAAGCTCATCTCATGATAAGCTCGTCGAACACTTTTGATCAACTATCTAGGGTGGAGCTCGACTCCTTACTTATTCCGAGCTTTTTTCACTTAATTTACACCAACATTTCTCTTTTATACTTTTGCCAGATGAACTTATCCATATCCTCCTGAAGATTTATTTGAACCTTTATGCGAATGTTGACATAAGCTCGACATCTCTTTTTTACTAGTGCTCGTAATAAGCTCGGTAATTATTACTCGATGATGAGCTCGGAATTTATGAGCTCTAGATAGTCTTGGCTGACTTTCTTATATCACTATTCGTGATAAGCTCAACATCTCTACGCCTCTTTTGCATTTCAATATAGGTTAACCTGTTATTACTTGCGCTGCTCTTTTATTGTTTGGCCTAAATTTCTTAAAAGTCATTCAATATTTCGAGCTTTAATGCTTGTTACGAGTTTTAATAAATTCATTAAGTACTCATAATGATCTTTTGATCAACTCGGTAATTATATTTCTCACTAATGCTTGTCATTCCAATCTCTTAGTGGCTTTTACCTCCCAATGCTCATCATTCCGAGCTCTTGGGGAGTTTGTCTACTAATGACCATCATTCTGGACTCTTAACAGTTATTTTCTCACCAATGACCATCATCCTGGACTTTTGGTGGCTTTGATCTTCCAATGCTCGTCATTCCTAGCTCTTAGAGAGTTTATCTTTACTAATGACCATCATTCTAGAATCTTAGTAATTATTTCCTCACTAATAACCATCATTCTGGACTCTAAGTGGTTTTGATCTCCAAATACTCATTACCTTCGAACTATTTGAGAGTCTGTTTACTAATGACCATCATGATGAGTGTGATTTAACCTCATATTTTCTTGACATTTTGCATGCATTTTCATATAGTTTAGGCATATTTAATTTGATTTTTTTGTTAGTTTTTACTTTGGAACGGGTAAGGTGGTTTTGTGGTGCTTGTGTGCAGGAATTGAAGATTAAAATGCTCATGATCAGTTATGATGGAGCTTGCATGAAGATGGAGCTTGAAAAGCAAGAAAATGAGACAAACAGAACTGGTCACGGTCTAGCCGTGATGGCCATCACGGCCATGATCGAGTAGAGCTGAAAAGAAAGAATGGAAAAGTCAGAGCTGGTCACGGCCAGGCCGTGATGTCCATCACGGCCGTGACATGCCAACTGAACCAGGCCCTCATAGGCAGAACTGATCACGACTAGGCCGTGATGGTGGTCACGACCGTGACAGACCAACCAGCGAAGCAATCTCCAAGACATAACCCATCACGACCTGGCCGTGACAGGCATCACCGCCGTGACGCGCAATATCTGGAATTTTAAAAACTGATTTGATCTGATTTTTGTAATTGCTTGGGAATCAAGTTACCCTACATTATAAATAGGCCTCTAGGGCTCGAAACTGAGGACTTTTGAACTGCTATCCATAGGCAAAAATTAGGATTTCTCTTCTTCTCAATCTCTTCTCTTCTCTAGGGTTTTCTTTTTATGCTATTGTTAATCAAGATTGCTATGATCATGGCAATACTTGAGTAGTAGTCTTATTTCTAGGAATTGGGGCTATGCCCAATATTTGTTTATGGTGATGAATTGACATTTGGTTTCTTGTTAATTTCAATTTTGCTTTCGATTTGATTCTTATTGCTTTAATTACTCGTAAATTCGGTGGCCACTTATTTGCTTGTCGTAGATACACTAAGAACGAACTTAGGGGTGAACCTAGGTATCGGATCTATAGGAATCAAACTTAGGACTTAAATCACAAGAATTAGAAGCGGTCCTTCGAGGGTTCACTGGATTGTCACAAAGCTTAAAGGGTTCGATTTAAATTCAATTACCACGAGAGTAGGGGTTGGTTTAATCGGGCACGGTTCTTGTAACCCGAGAGGGAACATTAACTTAATTAGGATAAATTCACCTTCAAAGCAATTTTGATTTTTAACAAGAGAAGTAGTCAATTTAGTATCATGAGCAGTTTTGTTGGTAATCCAATTCCTGGAAATCTCTTTTGATATTGAAAAATCCCAAATCTGATTTACTTCCCTATTTTGTTCTTGATTTCGTTTAATTGCAATTTTAAATTTGATTGTTCCTTGGTTCCGGTTTCAAAAACCAAATCTTTCCCACGTCTTAATCCAGTTCAGTTAAATCAATTTAATAACTAATTGTTATTTGAGATCACGGTCTCTGTGGTTCGATCTCTTTTTATTACTTGACGACGAAGCCGTTCACTTGCGGATTCGAGCCCCATCAAGTTTTTGGAGCCAATGCCGGGGACTGTGTTTTATGGAATTTCAATTTAATTTTTAATTGATTTTTCTGGACATTTTTTTATTATTATTTATTTATTTCTTTTTCTTTTTCTTTTTCTAGAGTATCTACCTCTCTCTTATAGGTATCTTACTCTTTTATGCAAAGATCCCTAAGTCTTGGAAACCTTATTGAAGTTGACCCCAAGATCGAAATGACCTTTCATAGATGTAGGAGACTACAAAGACAAAGAGAGAGAGAGAGGTTGATTCTCATTCCACTCATGACGAATCTACCGGATACCAAACCATTGAAGGACTACGCAGCCCCAAATGCTAGGGGTTTGCGAACTGGGATTGCTAGGCCAGAAATTAAGGCGGAGAACTACACTATACCGCCTCAGTTAATTGGCATGATTAGGCAACATCAATTTGGAGGATTACCCTCGGAGGACCCGACTGATCATGTGGAGACATTCCTGGAGTTCACCGATGCAATAAGAATTCAGGGTGCCCCGATTGATGCTATTCGCTTGAGGTTATTCCCCTCCTCTCTGACTGGAAAGGCAAAAGCTTGGCTGAAGCAAGTACCCGCTAATACTTTGTCAACTTGGGACCAACTGGACAGGAATTCTTGGAAAAATTCTTCCATCCATCCAAGACTGCTTATCTACGAACTCAGATCACTGGTTTCTTCCAAAAGTACGGAGAATGTTTATCCGAAGCTTGGGATCGTTACAAAGGATTGCTAGAGTCTTGCCTACATCATAGGCTCGAGAGGTGGTTGTTAGTGCATACCTTCTACAACGGATTGGATTACTCTTCGAAGGTGTCACTTGACTCCGCAGCTGGTGGAGCCTTTATGAATAGACCTCTGACTGAAGCGTTCAATATCATTGAAAACGTAGCCACCAACTATCACCAATGGGGTTCGGAAAGAGGTAATAACCCGAAAAAGCTTTCGGGGGGTAAGTTTGAAATGAATAGCACTGATCTAATTATGTCTAAGATTGACTCAATGAATAAACGCTTTGATAAGCTTGAAAAGGCTAATGTGAGTTCAATAGGTGCTACTAATGTTGTTTGTGAGATTTGTGGAATGCAGGGACATGACATAATGGAGTTCCCACATGGTATGGCTCCTGAGTCTGGTGCTTCGGGGGAACAAGTGAACTCTTATCACAATTTCTATGACACGAACCCGAAGTTGCCAAATTATGCTCCCCCAAATCCTTACAACCAAGTAAGGAAGAATAATCCATATCTATCCTACGGGAATGTTGAGTCACCGGCAAGTGTACCGGGTCGTCGTAAGTAATAAAAACACAGTAAGAATTTATCGAGGTCGAACTCAGGGATTGGGCTACCAATTCTACCAATTTGCAGGAAATTCGATACGTTCGGTCAAGCAAAATCAAGAGGTTCAAGGGAGAGAGAATATAGGATCGCAATCTAAATTAACAAATCTAATAGAGCTAAAGTATTAAAATCAGAAATTAAAATATCTAAGGTCTCAAATCCACCTACCCAATCATGCATAGTACCCAAGTGATGATGAATTCCTCCCTAAGTTCAATTACAATGTCAACCAGGACCCCCAAATTCTCCTAAATCCACTGTCGTGCTCAATAGGACGTATTCAACGATTGAATTAATTACTTACTAGGTCTCATAACCCAATCATCAAACTCTATTAAATCTGGTTCCTACAAGATTGCACCGATCTCCTATTCACTCTCGTGCAATAATCGATCGATGTTCCCAATTCAAGTTCTAAAACACGAATTGCCTCCTAAGCCTCAACACGTTTAACTAGTCAATCACTCATGCATGTGATCAACACAACAAATTCAGAATTGGAAAACATTAATTGAGAAAAGGGAGAGAAGCATACATCACATCGAACACTACACCACCATAGGTGGTTTCATTGATCCGTTAGACGAGGGATTAGTTCCTCATGCTCGTAACAACGCACAAGCAATCGGCCATAATCACTATTGTAAAATAAGAAAATAAAAGAAGGAGACGCGACTCCAGAGAACAAGAATTTCATCCCAAAACGCTACAAAACAGTGGAGAACCAAAAGCTCTTGTTTCTGCCCTAAAACAGCAATATATAGAGTTCAGATTCTGCGCGCACTCGCGAGGCGATCAGCCTCTCGCGACGCGAATATTAAAAATGGCGCACTTTCAAATTGGACTCTCGCGAGGCGAGAGGATGTTTCGCGAGGCGAGACTTCAAATCCTAGTCTGTCACGGTCGTGACCTTAGTCACGGCTAGGTCGTGATGGTCTCTGTCCTCCAGGGTCTTCAGTCTTCGCGAGGCGAGTAGCCTCTCGCGAGGCGAGACAGAAATGATGATTGTTGCTGCTCAACTGGTCTTCAGGCTCGCGAGGCGAGCAGCCTCTCACGGGGCGAGTATCTCCAGAATGGCAATTTCCACTGTTTTCTTGACTCGAAGTGCTTCCCCTTTAACCTGAAACTATAACATAGCAGTAAATGCTTTATTTGACTCAAAATTAGCTAAAATATCCTAAAACTACTCAAGAGACTCAAAATGTTGCTTGAGGACAATTAAATCCAAATTTGGGCGAAAACGAGATTGAACTCGAATAATTAGCACATAAACCACAGTCTTACTAGTTATAAAACTAGATAAGCCAGAGGCTTATCAAAACACCCCAAACTTAAACCTTGCTTGTCCCCATGCAAGCTAAAACTCAAAAGACTCAAGACTTGGCAAGCTTAAAGGATTTAATCAATTTCGCACAAATTTCATGCAATCTTAACAAAACAGTTTTTCTTCAATGATTTCCCCCTTGCATCAATGTAATCCCCACATTCATTTATTTTAAACAATTGAGAACTTCATCATTCATGCAATCATTAATCTAAGTTGAGGATCAAAGTTACACGCAAAAGGGAGATCACCAATTTCAAACAATTGCCTTCCTCACGAGGGCATGTAGTATTTCACTCATTCGCTCAATTTGTCTAGGCTATCAACTTTTCACTCAAGTTCACATTTCAAGTGCACTTCCCATGAATTTGATTTTCATCTCAAACAAAGTTCCCACGAAAACATGCATGCAACATCAAAAGGTCTTTTAAAGGTTGTAGTGAGGCCTGGCTAAGGGTAGGATATTCAAGGATACTAGGCTTAAGTCCCTAGGAACTAAGAGAGCATGAGCATTTTGACACATCTTCCACTCAAATTCTTTTTCCATTTTCCTCGGGTGACTACAGCCTTTTCCTTGCTAAGCTTTTTGTTTTGCCCCTTTTCTTTTGGCAATTTTTTTTTCTTCTTTTTTTCTTTTTGCCTTGGGTTTCAACCTTTATTTTATTTTTTATTTTTATTTTTCAACCCATAATGACACATCAAACCTTGTAGCCACCCCAAACTTAGTTTCTTACAACCCTTCTCTTACTAAGTTTCCATGCTCTCCTAATCCTAAGATTGGGTTAACATGGTTTTTCCCGATTTTGGCTTATAAAATAGGGTCATCAAGAAACAATAGGCTAATTAGGCTCAATGTGGCTAACTAGGGAACATGCATTAGGGATAGTTCTTTTTAGGTCAAGTAGTTATTCAAAGAAAATTGCCTAAATCATTTGATGCAACACATAGACATGCAAACCATGAAGAGATTCAAGCAAATTCGGGAAAGTGTAACTTAAAAGTGATTCACAGAATCAAGAACAAAGTTGGAGGCACAAATTCCTCACCTGGACATTTTTGCAAATTGTTTGACCGAGATACAATTCCTAGTGTGTGCACCCCTTCACCCCAAACTTGTCATAAATAAAGCAATCACAACAAAATTTTTCAAAGTTCAATTTTCAATTTTTCCTATGGGGATCAACTTTTCTATTTTCAGAACCTAGTGGGAAATCATCGATGGTCAAAATAATTTATGCAATCAATCTATGCTAAAATTAATTAAAATCCAACAAGCTTGTCGACACAACATTCTTACACATACTCTTAATCTTCTCAAATTATTCAAGAGCGACATTCAAAAACAAAAAAAAAAACAAAAACAAAAGCAAAACAAGGCAATTGGTTCCTTCCCCCACACTTAAAGCATACATTGTCCTCAATGAAAGAACACAAATATAAAATAAGAGTGAGGAAAGGATAGGGTGCTCCCTGATCAAGTTGTAGTGTAGGTGGCCGCTTCCACGCAAAGCTCTTCTACGGTTGCATCCTCATCCAATTGGTCTCTCGGGCACCCCCCTGTTGCAAAGCATCCTGGAAGAACTCCTGCAAATTAAAACCTTAATTGCAGATTTGCGAGGCGAGATATCACTCGCGAGGCGAATCTGGAAAAATTGTTCTTCACACTTTCCAGAATCGCGAGGCGAGTAGTATCTCGCGAGGCGAATCTGAAATTCCAACAGCTGATGGTGCCCAGAATCGCGAGGCGAAAGTAACTATGGCGGCACGAGACAGAAGCGTGAGGAAGCCTCTGAGATTCAGGGCTTCTGTCTCGCGTGGCCACTGTGGATTTGCGTGGCGAATCAAGCCTTTTTTTTTAATAACAAGGGAAAATGACAGAAACTAAAAAGATACCAAGCTTGGGTTGCCTCCCAAGTAGCGCTTGTTTAACATCCCGAGCCTGACTCAAGTCACCCCTAAGGGTTAACTCAGAAGAAGTACTTGCTTGCCATTTGGGATTGGTTCCCCATGATAATGCTTTAGCCTTTTCCCATTTACCTTGAAATTGCCAGAGACCCCTTCTAATTCTACTGCTCCGTGTGGGAAAACTTGGAGGACCTTGAATGGTCCTGACCACCTTGATTTCTGCTTCCCAGGAAAGAGTCTCAGTCTTGAGTTATAAAGAAGCACCATTTGTCCGGGCTCAAACCTCCTAGGCAAGATGTGCTTGTCATGCCATGCCTTAGTCCGCCCTTTGTAGATTCTTGCATTTTCATTTGCTTGCATGCGGATCTCGGACAACTCATTTAAGTCCAAAAGTCTTTTCTCACCGGCCTTCATCAAATCAAAGTTGAGTTCTCGAATTGCCCTATAAGACTTTTCCTCCAATTCCACCGACAAGTGGCATGCCTTTCCAGACACCAAATTGTAAGGAGACCTTCCAATTGGAGTCTTGAAGGCAGTCCTATAAGCCCATAAGGCATCATCTAACCTTTTTGACCAATCCTTTCGTGAGGAGTTGACGGTTTTCTCAAGAATACGCTTCAACTCACGGTTGGATACCTCCGCTTGCCCATTGGTCTGGGGATGATAAGGAGTAGAGACTCTATGGTTGACCCCATACTTCTCAAGAAGCTTGTGCATTTGATTGTTGCAAAAGTGGGATCCCCCATCACTAATCAACACTCTAGGAACCCCAAACCTCGAGAAGATATTGCGCCTTAGGAATTCCATGACTACCCGCGCATCATCCATGGTTGTTGGGATTGCCTCTACCCACTTTGACAGGTAGTCCACAGCCACCAAAATATATTGATAGGAGAAAGATGGTGGGAATGGTCCCATGAAATCTATCCCTGGTCGCGCTGTCGCGCACGCGCCAAAAAGGACGAGCGGGTTTAAAACTGTAGTTTAGTGCGACAACTCGGATGTCGTCTCTCAAGGACTCTGAAAATGTTACCTTTCACAAAAATCAGTTTTGGGGGGGGGGGGGGGGGGGATTTGGATTGGAGTGCAAATAAGAAACAAACAAAATATTAAAAACAGAGCAATTGAAAACAAGCAGTTCAAGGAGGTTATCAAATGGTCAAAAACAGATTAATCTATTGCTCTTGATTTCCCACTATCATAGGTTCATACAATTTCCAAGCCCTAAGCAAATTCTTATCCCCTCCCGGTTGTAGTAGCAATTTACAAGCGAAACCACTACTACAGATACATGTCCCTATTCCCGAATTAAGCAAACGAGGTTAAGCCCTTCGTGAACTAAGCGAACACGAAATGTACACACGCAAATTAAGCAGATGCGATTAATTATAGGAACATGATATCACCAGAAATAAATCAATACAATACAGTATACTCCTGAATTAAGCAAACAGAAATACAAAGTATGGCATTGAAGAGGGAAAAGCATACAAAACAGGAAAATACAAGAACCTCAAGTATATGGAAATCAATTACAATAGATCAATCCTAGGAACTTAGTTCTCCATAACACAAACGAAATCACATAGAAAAATGTAAAACCGAAAAATGGAGAAGCAAAAAGTCTCTACAAATTGTTCAGAACAGCCTTTTATACAAATTCTGAAATTGGCTAGCTCGCGAGGCGAGCACACATTCGCGAGGCGAATTTCATGAACTGTCAGCAACCTTTGGCATTCTCGCGAGGCGAAGTGTTGCTCGCGAGGCGAGGATATGAAGAGTTTCCTCCTTACGCCCGTTATGGCCATCAGGACCTAACCGTGATGCTCTTCTGACTTCCAGACTCGCGGGGCGAATGGATGCTCGCGAGGCGAGACTCTTCAACTTCAAAACTGCCACGGCCACACCTTTAACACGGCCAAGTCGTGATCGTCTCTGACTTTTTCAGGTTTGCAAGACTCGCGAGGCGAGCACTGCTTTCGCGAGGCGAACCAGAGACTTAGCAATTTCTTGGAACAGTCAGGCTTCGGGGTCGCGTGGCGAGTATGTCCTTCGCGGGGCGAATCCCCTGTTCTTTATTTTCTCAGCTTCTACTTAACCTGAAAATAAGGAAATAACCATAAGTGTATTATTTTGACTCAAAACTACCTAAATTAACTTAAAACTACTCTAGAGACTCAAAACCTTGCTTGAGGACAATCTAATATAATTTGGGTGAAAATACGATATAATTTGCACAAAACCCTGGTCATACTAGCTATAAACTAGATGAGCCAGAGGCTTATCAAAATACCCCAAACTTAAACTTTGCTTGTCCCCAAGCAAACTAAGACTCAAAAATCAAAAAGACTCAAGACCTGGCAAGCTCAAAAGATTCAATCAACATTGCACAAATTCAAGCAATACATCAAAACAGTTTTTTTTTTCTTCATTGTTTCCCCCTTTTCAAACAGAGCAATCCCCACATTCATTTATTCTTAACATTTGAGAGTTTCATCATGAAAACAATCAGAAATCTAAGCAAGGGATCTAAGTCACACAAAAGAGGGAGATCACCAAATCCAAACAACTGCCTTCCTCACAAGGGCATTATTTGTTCACTCAATCACTCAGTTTATGTCAGGCTAACAACTTGCACTCAGTTTCACTTTTCAAGAACACTTCCCAAAAATTTGATTTTCACCTCAAAATGGTTCCCACCGAAAACATGCAAGCAACATCAAAAGGTCTTTTATGGGTTGTAATGGGGCCTGGCTAAGGGAAGGATATACAAAAGGAACTAAGCTGAAGACCCTAGGAACTAAGAGAGCATGAATTATATTTACACTTTGAAATTCACTCAAATTCCTTTCTTTATTTCTTTCTTTACACTTCTGGGTGGCTACAGCCCTTTTTATTTCTTTTTGGCATTTTTGTATTTTTTTTCTTTTTTTTTTCAATAGCCTTTGGCTCCAACTTTTTTTTCCCCTTATATATATATATATATATATATTTTTATTTCTCAATCTCAACAACATATTACACCTTGCAGCCACCCCAAACTTCGTTTCTTGCACCCATTCTAAGATTACATGCTCTCCTAATCCTAAAATCGGGCTAACATGGTTTTCCAGATTTTTGGGCTTATAACATTAGGTTATCAAGAACTAACAGGCTAATAGGCTCAAAAGGGGCTAACTAGGGAACATGCATTAGGAATTGGTTTATTCAGGCCAAGTAGCTATTTACAAAGAAGCTGCCTAAATCATTTGCTACACACATATAATCATGCAAACCAAAAAGAGATTCAATCAAATCCAGGGAAGTGCAACTTGAAAGTGATTTTTCACACAGTTTAAAACATGCTGGAGGCTCAAAACCTCACCTGGACATTCATGCAAATTGTTTGAAAGAGATACTATCCCTAGTGTGTGCTTCCTATCACCCCAAACTTATCATTCATCATGCCATCATAACAAAATCCCAAAGTTCAGTTTTCAATTTCACATGGGAATCACTTTTCAAAATAAAATTTTTTTTTTATTTTTTTTTCAGCCTAGGGGGAATCATCACATATCAATCATGCTTAATCATCACATATCAATCATGCAAGCAATCTGTGCAACATCAACCAAAACCTAGCAAACTTGCCAACAAAAGACTCAACATACAAATGCTCCTGAGCTTCTCAAATTATTCAGGAGCTTTATTCAAAGAAAAGAAAACTTTATTCAAAGAAAAGAAAACTTACAACTAGTTCCCTCCCCCACACTTAAAACATGCATTGTCCCCAATGAACAACAGAACTATAAGATCATAGTGAGGGAAAGGAAAAGAGTACTCCCTGATCAAGTGCAGTGTAAGCGGGAGCCGTCACCTGGATCCCATTCCTTGCAGTCTAAGGCCAAAGAGGTAGAGAGGGCCTCCGGTGCTGCTTCATCTTCTTCATGTTTCTCATCCACTGCACTGACAATTTTATCACCTGCTAAACATGCAACAATCTCAGCACAAACCACACGATGGTTAGCGTTAGTACAGTCAAGACAAGAAAAAATATCATCACAGCCAGAATTAAGTGGAAAATTAGAAAACAAGTTCTCATGGGTGTCCTCAATAGTTTCAGAGATCAGCTCTATGTGGAATACAGAGTGCTCTTCCACTGGATGTTTCATGGCATCAAATATGTTAAACTTTGCAACTATATCCCCAAACTTCATAGACATGGTCCCATCATCCACATCAATGTTAGTCTTAGCTGTCTTCATGAATGGTCGGCCCAGGATGATTGGTGATTTACTGGAATGTGTCTCGCCTGCCATGTCCAGAATGTAGAAGTCAGCTGGGAAGATCAGATCATCAACTTGCACTAGTACATCTTCCACCATTCCCATAGGGCGGGCACTGGTCCTGTTGGCCAACTGGATGGTGATACCTGTATACTTCAAAGGACCAAGATCAAGTTTGTTAAAGATGGAGGTAGGCATGACATTGATAGATGCTCCCAAGTCCAGCATGCAGTTTTCAAACTTCTTGTCCCCAATAGTGCATGGGATAGTGAAGGTGCCTGGATCCTTGCACTTCGTGGCGGTGCTCGAGTAGGGGTGAAAGCAACAACTCTTTCTGGCTTAGACTGGATAAGCGCTGAGACATTTCTTCCCAAGTCAACCCTCTCATTATTCTTCATCTTCCTCTTGTTGGTGCATAGGTCCTTGAGAAATTTGGCATACTTGGGCACTTGGTTGATCACATCCAACAGAGGGATATTAACACCTACCTTTCTTAAAACATCAAGAATTTCCTTCTCCTTATCTTCACCACCACTCTTCAAATTTTTCTGTAATCTGTGTGGGAATGGAATGGGTGGTCTATACACTCTCTCAGTTTCAGCTTCAATAGGTTCAGGAGTTACCCCAACAGTAGGCTCAGGAGTAGCCTTCATGGTTTCTTCATCCTTTCCAGAAGTGGCCTCAACAACCTTTCCAGACCTCAAAGATATGGCACTCACATTAGGGTTGGAGGCATTAGGATTTATCACTGGCTGTGCTGGCAGCTGGGTTGTTCTTTGACCTTGCTTTATGTTATTTATGTCTGTGGCCATCTGTCCAATCTGTGTATGCAATGCCTGAATACTCGCATCCGTTCTCTGCTGAAACTATGCCTGTGAGGCCTGGAACTGTGCCTGGAACTATCCCATTTGCTGCTGGAAAAGTGTAGTCATTTGTGCATTCAATTGTGAAGTTATTTGCTTGCACATGTCATCAACTGAAGGTCCGGACGGTGCAGAAGTGGTCACTGGAGGATTCTGAGGTGCCATCGGTTGTTGGGATGAGTTCCCATACCGCAGATTAGGATGATTACTCCAGCTGGGATGGTACCTATTTGTTGAAAGATATGGAATGTTGTATCTGTTCTGGTTATTGCCCTGATTATACGGATGGACAGCGAAGGCTTGAGGTGATTCAGTAATTGATCCTCCTTGCAAAATGGGGCATGCTTCATATGGGTGCTCAGGAGAACTGCACATGCCACACAACACTGCAGGCTGAACCCTATCCATTGCCAATTTCTCTACCAAGGAAGTGAGCCTGTCAATTCTATCATCACGGTCATGGCTGGAAGAGGAAGTGCAGACCTCATGTACACCTCTAGTCTCAACAGAATTTCTTCTGGTAGTGAATTGATGGGAATTTAATGACATGTTCTCAATGAGTTGCTTGGCAGTAGATGGAGTCTTGTCAACCAACGCTCCCCCACTAGCAGCATCCAAAATATTCCTATCCATCGGCTGCAATCCTTCATAAAAATATTGGATGACGAGCTGTTCAGAAATTTGATGCTGGGGGCAACTAGATGTCAACTGCTTGAACCTCTCCCAATACTCAGCTAGCGACTCATTTCCTTGCCTAATTCCACAGATTTCTTTCCTTATTGCAGCGGCTCTGGAGGCAGGAAAATATTCCTCTAGGAAGAGCTTCTTCAAGTCATTCCATGTGGTAATGGAATTCGGCACAAGGTATAAAAGCCAATCTTTTGCAGCTCCCTGGAGTGAGAATGGAAAAGCCTTCAACTTGATATGATCCTCAGTTACTCCTTCTGGCCTCAAAGTTGTGGAGCAGACAACTTGGAATTCCTTGAGGTGCTTGTGTGGATCTTCGCCTGCAAGACCATTAAATCTTGGCAACAAATGGATTAGCCCAGATTTTAACTCAAAAGGGGTGTCAGCACCAGGATAAGCAACGCACAAACCATTGTAATTCACATCAGGGGCAGCAAGCTGCCTCAAAGTCCTTTGGTCTCCCATGTTTTCAAAAGCAGTTTTAAAATTGGAATCACTACTAGTGCTAGCCCGAAATTCCCTACGGAGTGTGTGCAGTGTTCTTTCAATTTCCGGGTCAAAATCACACAGTTCAGGGCAATGAGGCCTAGTAGCCAGACCAATTCAAAACAAAACAGAAAATAAAAGAAAGAAAAGAAAAGAAAATAAAACAAATTGCGAAAAATAACAACTCAGAGTCCCCAGCAGCGGCGCCAATTTTTGGTCGCGCTGTCGCGCACGTGCCAAAAAGGACGAGCGGGTTTAAAACTGTAGTTTAGTGCGACAACTCGGATGTCGTCTCTCAAGGACTCTGAAAATGTTACCTTTCACAAAAATCAGTTTTTTTTTGGGGGATTTGGATTGGAGTGCAAATAAGAAACAAACAAAATATTAAAAACAGAGCAATTGAAAACAAGCAGTTCAAGGAGGTTATCAAATGGTCAAAAACAGATTAATCTATTGCTCTTGATTTCCCACTATCATAGGTTCATACAATTTCCAAGCCCTAAGCAAATTCTTATCCCCTCCCGGTTGTAGTAGCAATTTACAAGCGAAACCACTACTACAGATACATGTCCCTATTCCCGAATTAAGCAAACGGGGTTAAGCCCTTCGTGAACTAAGCGAACACGAAATGTACACACGCAAATTAAGCAGATGCGATTAATTATAGGAACATGGTATCACCAGAAATAAATCAATACAATACAGTATACTCCTGAATTAAGCAAACAGAAATACAAAGTATGGCATTGAAGAGGGAAAAGCATACAAAACAGGAAAATACAAGAACCTCAAGTATATGGAAATCAATTACAATAGATCAATCCTAGGAACTTAGTTCTCCATAACACAAACGAAATCACATAGAAAAATGTAAAACCGAAAAATGGAGAAGCAAAAAGTCTCTACAAATTGTTCAGAACAGCCTTTTATACAAATTCTGAAATTGGCTAGCTCGCGAGGCGAGCACACATTCGCGAGGCGAATTTCATGAACTGTCAGCAACCTTTGGCATTCTCGCGAGGCGAAGTGTTGCTCGCGAGGCGAGGATATGAAGAGTTTCCTCCTTACGCCCGTTATGGCCATCAGGGCCTAACCGTGATGCTCTTCTGACTTCCAGACTCGCGGGGCGAATGGATGCTCGCGAGGCGAGACTCTTCAACTTCAAAACTGCCACGGCCACACCTTTAACACGGCCAAGTCGTGATCGTCTCTGACTTTTTCAGGTTTGCAAGACTCGCGGGGCGAGCACTGCTTTCGCGAGGCGAACCAGAGACTTAGCAATTTCTTGGAACAGTCAGGCTTCGGGGTCGCGTGGCGAGCATGTCCTTCGCGGGGGGAATCCCCTGTTCTTTATTTTCTCAGCTTCTACTTAACCTGAAAATAAGGAAATAACCATAAGTGTATTATTTTGACTCAAAACTACCTAAATTAACTTAAAACTACTCTAGAGACTCAAAACCTTGCTTGAGGACAATCTAATCTAATTTGGGTGAAAATACGATATAATTTGCACAAAACCTTGGTCATACTAGCTATAAACTAGATGAGCCAGAGGCTTATCAATCCCCCACACATCAAAGAGCTCTACTTCAAGCATGCTATTCGAGGGGAGATCATGCCGCTTGGAGATGTTACCAGCTCTTTGGCAACGATCACAGTTCTTAGCAAAGGTGTGGGCATCCTTGAAAAGTGTTGGCCAATAAAACCCGCTTTGGAGGATTTTCTCTGCTGTCTTCTTTCCCCCATAATGCCCACCATAATCCGAGCTATGACAATGCCACAACACGTTTCCGATTTGGTCATGGGGAATGCACCTTCTTAGGATCCCATTGGAGCATTTCTTGAAAAGATAGGGGTCCTCCCACACATAGTACCTTGCATCCGAGAAGAACTTCTTCCTTTGTTGACTAGTACAACCTTTCGGAACCACATTTGAAGATTTGAAGTTGGCCATGTCCGCGAACCAAGGAGGGGAATTTTCAATGAGTGCAAGTAGTTTTTCATCAGGAAATTCTTCCTTGATGTCTAACAATTCCTCCTCGGTGTCGGGATTAACCAACCGAGATAAGTGATCCGCCACACCATTGTCGGATCCCTTCCTGTCCTTAATCTCCATATCAAATTCCTGCAAAAGAAGAATCCACCGAATTAATCTAGGTTTGGCCTCTTGTTTTGTCATCGAGTGTTTTATGGCCGCATGATCAGTGAAAACAACAATCTTAGACCCCACAATGTAGGATCTAAACTTATCTAGAGCAAAAACCACAGCAAGTAGTTCTTTTTCAGTGGTGGAATAATTAGCTTGTGCCTCATTCAAAACTTTACTTGCATAATAAATGACATGAGCTAATTTTCCACCCTTTGTCCCAAAATAGTCCCCCACCGCATAATCACTAGCATCACACATGATTTCAAAAGGTAAATTCCAATTAGGTGCAGTGATTATGGGTGCGGTGACAAGCATATTTTTCAAAATAGTGAAGGCATTTAAACAATAAGCGTTAAACTCAAAGGATACATGATTCACAAGAAGGTCACAAAGTGACTTTGCGATTTTGGAGAAGTCCTTGATGAATCTCCGGTAGAACCCGGCATACCCCAAAAAACTCCTCACCCCCTTTACATCGGTTGGTGGGGGAAGCTTCTCAATCAACTCAATCTTTGCTTTATCAACTTCAATCCCCCTTTGGGAGATTTTATGCCCCAAGACTATACCTTCCTTGACCATGAAGTAGCATTTCTCCCAATTGAGCACAAGGTTAGTCTCTTGGTACCTTTTAAGCACTAAAGTCAAGTTCTTCAAGCAATTGTCATATGAGGTCCCAAAGACCGAGAAGTCATCCATGAACCCCTCAATGCATTTCTCCACCATGTCCGAGAAAATAGAAACCATGCACCTTTGGAAAGTAGCAGGAGCGTTGCACAATCCAAAGGGCATCCTCCTATAGGAAAAGACTCCATAGGGACAAGTCAAGGCCGTCTTCTCTTGATCTTGAGGATCCACCACAATTTGATTATAGCCGGAGTAACCATCCAAAAAACAATAGTACTCATGTCCGGCTAACCTTTCTAGCATTTGATCAATGAAGGGAAGAGGGAAGTGATCTTTCCTTGTGGCCTCATTTAGCTTTCTATAGTCGATACATACTCTCCACCCCGTGATGGTCCTTGTTGGGATCAATTCATTGCTTTCATTGACCACCACTATTGTGCCACCTTTCTTTGGGACCACATGAATTGGACTAACCCAATTGCTATCCGAGATTGGATAGATGATTCCGGCATCCAAAAGTTTGATCACTTCCTTACGCACAGCTTCTTTCATGATGGGATTTAACCGTCTTTGTGGTTGAACCACCGGCTTATGATCATCCTCCATCAAAATCTTATGCATGCATAGGGAAGGGCTTATACCTTTTAGGTCCGAAATTTTCCACCCGATGGCGGATCTGTGTTCCCTAAGAACTCTCAATAGCTTCTCTTCTTCATCCTTTTTCAAGGCATTGCTAATGATTACCGGATGTTGTCCCTTCTCCCCCAAGAATGCATACCTTAAGTGGGTTGGGAGTTGCTTCAACTCCGGTGCCTTGTTATCATCTTCCATTCCTTCCTTGTTGAGCCTTTCCTTTGCACATTCGTCCCTTGGGAGACTCGGTAAGGCTTCCATGTGTTTTAAGCACTCGAGATAGTCCTCATCCCCCAAAGGGTCTTCTTCCTCACTATCATCATCATGGGATTTTACCAACACTTGTGCAAGTGAAGAACCATGGGCTTCTCTAGTGGCCTTTGCCTTGACAATCGAGTCCACCATATCCACTCGATACACATCCGACCTCTCAGTGGGGTGCTTCATCGCTTCAAAGACATTGAAAACTACATTCTCATCTTGCACCCTTAGAGTGGGTTTCCCTTGTTGCACATCTATCAAGGCACGCTCAGTGGACAAGAAGGGCCTACCCAATATGAGAGGGATCTCGGCGTCTTCATCCATATCAAGCACCACAAAGTCCGCCGGAAATATGAACTTGTCCACCTTCACTAACAAATCTTCGACCACCCCATAAGGATATTTTATAGAACGATCGGCTAGTTGGAGTGACATCCGTGTATCCTTGACTTCCTTGATCCCCAACTTCTTCATCATAGAGAGGGGCATCAAGTTGATGCTTGCCCCTAGATCACACAATGCCTTTCCTAGAGTCATCTCCCCAATGGTGCATGGTATAGAAAAAGAACCGGGATCCTTCAACTTCGGAGGTAGTTTTCTTTGAAGAATGGCACTACACTCCTCGGTCAAAGCAACCATTTCCTCATCCACTATTTTCCGCTTCTTGGAGAGAAGCTCCTTCATAAATCGGGCATAAGATGGCATTTGTTCCAAGGCATCTGCAAATGGAATGTTAATTTGAAGTTTGCGGAAGACATCAAGGAATTTATTGAACTGCTTATCTTGTTGAGGCTGCTTCAATCTTTCAGGATATGGTACCTTCATGTAGGGCGGGAGGTCTTGGGGTTCAACCCACTTCTTTTTTCGAACTCTTCATCTACAAGTTTTAACCTCCCCCTTGCTCCGGTGCCTTGTCACTTGCCAACTCCTCTTTCTCAGGTTACTCTTCCTCAACATGTGGTTGTTCCGGGGCCTTGTCTTCCTGAGAACTAGTTGCACCCCCGTTAGATCCCAACACCCTACCGCTTCTAGTTGTTACGGCATTGCATTGGTTCTTAGGGTTGTTCTCGGTATCACCTGGGAAAGTGCCTGGGAGACGCTCTTTTAGTTGCTTTGTGAGCTGAGCTATCTGCGTCTCTAGATTCTGAATTCCCGCCCCTGTATGAGTTGCCAACTTGTCAACGACTGTGCCTGTATTGATTGACAACTTCTCGACTGCCGTGCTCATATTTTCCACCATCTGTTAATTGCAACTGATTAGTCCCTGGGAATGCCTGTTGAGTATTACGCTGATGGATTCCATAATTTGACCTCTGACCCTATTGAGGTTGTTGCCAATTCTGTTGAGGTTGTGGTTGCCCGGCTAGACCACCACTAGCATTACTCCAAGCGAAACCCGGATGGTCTCTCCTCATATAACCCCTATTCTGATTCTGAATGTAATCATTCTGTCTGTTCCCCTGATAGTTGTTCTAGGGCACGCTGTCATAGAAATTATGGCATGAGTCCACATGTTCTTGAGAGAAGTAGAACGGACAGCTCTGAGTGTCATGATCTTCATTACAATTTTCACAACCCGGGGGCATTCCCTCGTGTATCACATTAACCTTCTTGTTCACAGACAAAGCCGTCATTTGCATCTTCAACAGTTTAATTTGATCTAGAATGGCTTCCATTGCTACAGAACTGACTCCACTTGAGGTTTCCCTACCACGGTTGTAATCATTGTACGACATCTTCTCCAATAATGCCCATCCATCCTCACCTGATAAATAGGAAAAAGAGTCGCCAGCTGCGGCATCACAATTCATTTGGTAGCGCCCCCTTAACCCGTTAAAGAAATGTTGAACCTTGGAGACCGGGTCAAAGAAGGTCGAGGGACATCTTCTCAAGAGCACATTATACCTCTCCCAAGCTTCATTATAAGTGTCATCTTCTGTCTGCCTGAAAGATGTGACGGCAACTCTTGCTTGTGCCGCCTTCTGAGGAGGAAAATACTTGGTAAGGAACTTTTGTGCCATTTGCACCCAAGTTCTGATACTGTTCCGATCCAAGCTGTCAAACCAATCACGAGCGACATCCCTAAGAGAGAGAGGGAAAAGCCGCAAGCAAAACTCATCTTGAGAAACACCTCTTGTCCTCTGCAAGTCACAAGCTTCAAGGAAGTGGGTGATGTGCCTGTGAGGGTCTTGTCTGCCACTCCCATCAAACTGATTCTCACGGATATAGGCTGTGACACATCCTTCCACTTTGAAGGAGTCTGTATTGAGGTTGCCTCTCACGATGGAAGAATCACAATCACCCAAGTTGGGTAGACTGTACTCGAAGAGAGGCTTGTAACGAGGAGGAGGACGAGGAGGGTTTTCTTCTGCCATCCTTTCAAATTCAATTGCTTCAAGCCTCTTTCGCTCTCTGGCTTCTTTCCTTAAGCGCTTCTCGGTCTTGGTGATCTCCAAATCAAATAGCAAGTCCTCTTGTGAAAGGGTACCTCGCATACAAAAACAAGGCAAGACCAAGTGGAATCAAAGAAGTAGAGAGAAATAATAATAAATAAATAAAAGAAAAATAAAAATAAAAACAGCTTAACCAAATAATCAAATTCCCTAAAAATTAGGAAAATTGGTTGTGCCAATCCCCGGCAACGGCGCCAAAAACTTGTTGAGTCACCGGCAAGTGTACCGGGTCGTCGTAAGTAATAAAAACACGGTAAGAATTTACCGAGGTCGAACTCAGGGATTGGGCTACCAATTCTACCAATTCGCAGGAAATTCGATACGTTCGGTCAAGCAAAATCAAGAGGTTGAAGGGAGAGAGAATATAGGATCGCAATCTAAATTAACAAATCTAATAGAGCTAAAGTATTAAAATCATAAATTAAAATATCTAAGGTCTCAAATCCACCTCCCCAATCATGCATAGTACCCAAGTGATTAGGGATATCAACGGGGCGGGGCGGGCACGGATACTGGTTACCCGCTACCCGCCCCGTTGGATAACAAATCTACCCGTACCCGCCCCGTACCCGCACGAATACCCGCTTAACGGGTTTTTAACGGATTCGCGGGTTTTCACGGGTATCCGCGGATATCCATGGATAGTTATGAAAAACAAACAAATCTTTTTTTTAATTAAAAAAAATACACAAAACTTAAACAAACCACCACATTAATATCTTCCGATATTTGAACAAAATAGCACCTACAATAGGACGTATTCAACGATTGAATTAATTACTTACTAGGTCTCATAACCCAATCATCAAACTCTATTAAATCTGGTTCCTACAAGATTGCACCGATCTCCTATTCACTCTCGTGCAATAATCGATCGATGTTCCCAATTCAAGTTCTAAAACGCGAATTGCCTCCTAAGCCTCAACACGATTAACTAGTCAATCACTCATGCATATGATCAACACAACAAATTCAGAATTGGAAAACATTAATTGAGAAAAGGAAGAGAAGCATACATCACATCGAACACTACACCACCGTGGGTGGTTTCATTGATCCCTTAGACAAGGGATTGGTTCCTCATGCTCGTAACAACGCACAAGCAATCGGCCATAATCACTATTGTAGAATAAGAAAATAAAAGAAGGAGACGCGGCTCCAGAGAACAAGAATTTCGTCCCAAAACGCTACAAAACAGTGGAGAACCAAAAGCTCTTGTTTCTGCCCTAAAACAGCAATATATAGAGTTCAGATTCTGCGCGCGCTCGCGAGGCGATCAGCCTCTCGCGACGCAAATATTAAAAATGGCGTGCTTTCAAATTGGACTCTCGCGAGGAGAGACTTCAAATCCTAGTCTGTCACGGTCGTGACCTTAGTCACGGCTAGGCCGTGATGGTCTCTGTCCTCCAGGGTCTTCAGTCTTCGCGAGGCGAGTAGCCTCTCACGAGGCGAGTAGCCTCTCGCGAGGCGAGATAGAAATGATGACTGTTGCTGCTCAGCTGGTCTTCAGACTCGCGAGGCAAGCAGCCTCTCGCGGGGCGAGTATCTCCAGAATGGCAATTTCCACTGTTTTCTTGACTCAAAGTGCTTCCCCTTTAACCTGAAACTATAACATAGCAGTAAATGCTTTATTTGACTCAAAATTAGCTAAAATATCCTAAAACTACTCAAGAGACTCAAAATGTTGCTTGAGGACAATTAAATCCAAATTTGGGCGAAAACGAGATTGAACTCGAATAATTAGCACATAAACCACAGTCTTACTAGTTATAAAACTAGATAAGCCAGAGGCCTATCAGGGAACTACAACAACACATTGAACCACGAATTCCAAGAAGGCCAAGGTAATAGGAAACCCGCATCGGGGAATCCTCGGGTACAAAAGTCTAAACTTGAGTCCCATATGGAAAATTTTGTCGCTACTCAAACTAAGCAGAATGAAGAATTTAGGCAACAAGGTAGGGCAGTTAATGAGGCAATAAAAGAGTTAACATCTAAGGTAGATAACTTAGCCATCCATAACAAGATGTTAGAAACTCAAATTGCCCAACAAGCGGGCAATTCAATGAGGCAACCGGGCAAGTTTCCTGGATAACCTGAAGTGAACCCAAATAATGAACAGTGTAAAGCTGTGAGTTTAAGGAGTGGTAAGAAACTTGAGAATCCCGGGGCTAAAGGGGAGAGTGATAACAAGAGTGTAGATGAGGAGGAGGAACCTAATAAGAGACAACCCTTAGAGGAGGAAGAGCCTAGTGAAAAAGTGTCTAAGTATGTCCCTCCTCCACCTTACAACCTCCGATACCTTTTCCTCAAAGGTTGGCTAAGACCAAGTTAGATAAGCAATTTGGAAAATTTCAAGAGGTCCTTAAGAAATTGTACATTAATGTACCATTCACTGAGGCGTTACAACAAATGCCCACATATGCTAAATTTCTTAAGGACATCTTGTCAAATAAGATAAAGCTAGAGGACTATAAAACAGTGGCTTTAACTGAGGAGTGCAGTACTTTAATTCAAAATAAATTGCCTCCTAAATTGAAAGATCCAGGTAGTTTCTCTATTCCCTGCTTAATTGGTAACACTAGTTTTGATAAAGCTCTTTGTGATTTGGGGGCTAGTGTTAGTCTTATACCCCTCTCTGTTTGCAAGAAGTTGGAGATGGGTGAACTAAAACCCACAACAATCTCCCTTCAATTGGCGAATCGGTCCGTCAAATTCCCTGTAGGCATCTTGGAGGATGGTCCTATTAGAGTGGGTAAATTTTTCATTCTTGCGGATTTTGTGGTACTTGAAATGGAAGAGGATTCCCAAATCCCCATTATTCTTGGTAGGCCCTTCTTGGCTATCGCAGGAGCAATTATTAATATTAAAAATGGCAAATTGACTTTAACTGTGAGTGATGATAAAGTTGAATTCGATTTAGCTAAATCTATTAAACACCCTTCTTTTGAAGATTCTTGTTGCAAGGTTGACTTAATGCACCAAGTGGTGAAAGAAGAATCCACCCAAGCTTGTGTTGATGATCCATTGGAATTGTGTTTGATTGGTGGAGACTTAAATGCTCAGGGAGGAGAAGTAAGGAATTATGCTCGCTTCTTGAAGGCTTCGGAAATTTCTTCGAACAAAACCAAGAAAGAAAAACTTGAGTTGAAACCAAAGAGTGAGGATCTGAAAGATGAAGAAGCCCCTAAGGTAGAACTAAAACCTCTTCCTTCCACATTGAGGTATGAATTTCTCGGTCCTAACTCTTTCTATCCGGTAATTGTGAATGCTAGCTTGAATGAATTAGAAACTGAGAAATTGCTTAGGAAGCTTAGAATACATAGAAAGGTGATAGGATATACAATTGATGACATTAAAGGCATAAATCATTCTTTTTGCATGCATCACATTTTAATGGAAGATGAGCATAAACCATCCATTGAGCATCAACGTAGGTTGAACCCTAATATGAAAGAGGTGGTTAAGAAAGAAGTGCTTAAGTTGTTAGATGCGAGGGTTATTTATCCAATCTCCGATAGTGAATGGGTTAGTCCGGTACATGTGGTTCCTAAGAAAGGGGGATGACTGTTATTAAAAATGAAAATAATGAACTAATCCCTACTAGGACGGAAATTGGTTGGAGAATGTGCATTGATTATAGGAAATTAAATAAGGCAACAAGGAAAGACCACTTCCCTCTCCCATTTATTGATCAAATGCTTCAAAGGTTAGCTAGGCATTCATACTTTTGTTACTTGGATGGATATTTCGGTTTTCATCAAATTCCTATACATCCTAGTGATCAAGAAAAGACCACATTTACTTGTCCCTATGACACTTTTGCCTATAAGAGAATGCCTTTTGGTCTATGTAATGCACCGACTACTTTTCAAAGATGCATGACTGCAAATTTTTATGAATTTATTGAAAACATCATGGAGGTTTTTATGGATGACTTTTCTGTTTATGGAACTATCTTTGATGACTGTTTAACAAATTTGTCTAAGATTTTGCAGCAATGTGAAGAAACTAATTTGGTATTAAATTGGGAAAAATGTCATTTCATGGTGAAAGAAGGTATAGTGCTTGGGCACTTGATTTCTGGAAGAGGCATTGAGGTGGATAGGGCCAAAATTGATGTTATTGAAAAATTGCCCCCACAGGTAAAATGTAAAAGGAGTTAGAAGTTTCTTGGGACACACCGGGTTTTACCGGTGTTTCATCAAAGATTTTTCAAAAATTTCTAAACCACTATCTAACCTATTGATGAAAGATGTTCCATTTGATTTTAAGGAGGAATGTTTGAGTGCATTTTATAGGTTGAAGGAAGCTTTGACCACCGCTCCCATTTTGCAAACACCATATTGGAATGAGCCATTTGAAGTAATGTGTGATGCTAGTGACTACGCCGTGGGAGCGGTGTTGGGACAAAGTATAGACAAGAAGGTTCATGCAATATACTATACAAGCAAAACTCTAGATGGAGCTCAAGCCAATTATGCCACAACTGAGAAAGAGTTGCTTGCGATTGTCTTTGCATTTGAGAAATTCAGATCATACCTTGTGGGGTATAAGGTCATAGTGTACACGGACCACTCTGCACTAAAGTACCTCATGACTAAGAAAGAAGCAAAGCCAAGACTCATCCGATGGATTCTCCTTCTGCAAGAATTTGACTTGGAGATTCGGGACCGGAAAGGGACGAAGAACTTGGTTGCGGGTCACTTATCCAGACTTGAACCATTGGAACATGAGAAGGACAACTTGACGATAGATGATTCTTTCCCCGATGAGCAATTGTTCGCCATCTTGGGAGAGAATGCTCCATGGTATGCGGATTTTATAAATTATTTTGTATATGGGATTCTACCACCGGAGTTCAATCATCAACAGAAGAAGAAGTTCTTTTCCGATCTCAACAACTACGTGCGGGACGAGCCTTACATTTTTTGCAAGTGTGCAGATAGCATTTACAGAAGGTGTATTTCAGAAGTCGAGGTTCTAAGTATCTTGAGTTGTTGTCATTCCTCATCTTACGGAGGACATGCTAGCGCCTCGAAGACGGTGGCAAAGGTGCTTCAAGCTGGTTTCTATTGGCCTCATATTTTCAGAGATGCCCGAATGTTTGTGCTTGCTTGTGATCCATGTCAAAGAACGGGGAACATCTCTAAGAAGTATGAAATGCCACTCAACACTATGCTAGAAGTAGAGATATTTCATGTTTGGGGAGTTGACTACATGGGACCCTTTCCTTCCTCTTGCAACAATAAGTTCATTCTTGTAGCCGTTGATTACGTCTCTAAATGGGTGGAAGTCATTCCTTCCCCAACAAGTGATGCAAAAACCATAATCAAACTATTCAAGAAGGTGATTTTTCCAAGGTTTGGAATTCCAATGGCAGTCATTAGTGATGGAGGATCGCACTTCATTGAAAATCAATTTGAAAAACTCCTACTCAAATATGGAGTCACTCATAGGGTTGCTACACCTTACCACCCTCAGACAAATGGGCAAGTTGAAGTTTCCAATCGAGAGATAAAGAGCATTCTAGAGAAGACTGTTTCAAGTTCGAGAAAGAATTGGTCCTTAAAGCTTGATGATGCTCTTTGGGCTTACCGTACGGCCTACAAGACTCCTATTGGGATGACACCCTTTAGACTTATTTATGGGAAGCCATGTCACTTACCAGTCGAGCTTGAGCATAAGGCCTCGTGGGCCATTAAGAGGCTGAACTTTGACATAAAAGCCGTTGGGGAAAAGAGAATCCTTCAACTTCATGAACTTGACTAGCTAAGATTGGACGTATGAGTCTACAAGATCTTACAAGGAGAGAACAAAGAAGTGTCATGATAAGCATATCCTTCGTAGAGAATTCCATGAAGGAGAAATGGTGCTACTCTACAACTCGAGGTTGCGGTTATTCCCAGGAAAGCTCAAGTCTAGATGGTCCGGACCATTTAAGGTAATGAAAGTATTTTCGTATGGTGCTGTCGAGGTATAGAACCAGGAACATGGAACATTCAAGGTCAATGGACAGAGGCTGAAGCACTACCTTGGAGAACAACCACTTGAACAGGAGGTTGCGATTTCCCTCCTCGATCCAACATCAAAGGATTGAAAGGACTATGGTCAAGCTTAGGACTGTAAATAAGCGCTTCTTGAGAGGCAACCCAAGCTTTCTTTCCCTTCTTAGTTTTTTTTTGAATTTTGTCTTTGAATAATTTAGAAGATTGAGAGAAGAATAATCATAATTAATGGATTTGTCAAGTGTTTTCAGGTCAGGAAGGGATGAGGAGTGAAAAGGGCATGGAAAATAAAGTCAGAATTGATCACGCCCAGCTCTGACTTTTCCATTCATTATTTTCAGCTCTACTCGATCATGGTCGTGATGGCCATCACGGCTAGGCCATGACCAGTTCTGTTTGTCTCATTTTCTTGCTTTTCAAGCTCCGTCTTCATGCAAGCTCCATCATAACTGATACTGAGCATTTTAATCTTCAATTCCTGCACACAAGCACCACAAAACCACCTTACTCGTTCCAAGGTAAAAACTAACAAAAAAAATCAAATTAAATATGCCTAAACTATATGAAATTGCATGCAAATTGTCAAGGAAATATGAGGTTAAATCACACTCATCAAACCACCCCAAGCTTAAGATTTTGCTTGTTCTCAAGCAATAACTAAGGCCAGAAAAGATAATCAATCAGAGCATGGACAGTGAATCTAGAACCCGAGTAATAAATCCAAGTAACAGGCATATTCAACAAGAAACCAAGAGACAATCAATTTTAAGTCCAATTAGAAACTTAGGTTCCCTAAATTCACATCTCTCGCTAATTCGGACACTCTTCTCACATCAATCATATGTTTAAGGGTATATGACAATTCGCTCAATTTCCTCAAGGAAGGTACCCTACCATAAGCTTGTCTATTAGCCAAATCTCTAATTTATTAGTGAAAACATATAAGAATCAAGAGGTCTTTTATTTTGGTTGTAATGGGGTCATGGGATTAATTGTTAGGTGGGGAAATCAAGAGAAAGAAAATTCAAGAAGGCTAAACAAAATATCAAACAATGCAAAGCATGACAACCTTCTAAAATACCTTTTTGGGCTTTAGTTCACTTTTCCACCTTTCTTTCTTTCTTCCATTATATATATATATATATATATATATATATATATATATATATATATATATATATATACTTTCTTTTTCTCATCCCCTTCTCCATTTTTTTTATTTGGATAAGGGGAGATTTTCAACTTAAGAGAAATATTTTTTTTCTAACTTTTTCATCCCACAATTTAATTTTCCAACTTCCTTTTTGCCCTTTAGCAATACTTTAAAAGGTGACATACCAAGCATCGTTCATTAAAATAAATCAAGGTACCAAGAAAAGTATTTTATTCTTTTAGGCTCAAAATTGGGCAACTAAGGGGCAGCATTTAATCAGTCAAAGTTCAGAAGGCTAGAAAAATACCTAGTGCCTCAATCATTTTCGAATATGTTTTCAAAAAATTTTAAGTTTCAAAACGGTTTCAAGTCAAGTTCTAGAGAACACAATCCAAGAGGAATAAAACACTCAATCACAAAGAATGGGGTACTCACTAAATCTACCCTATTCTTTGTGATTGAGTGTTTTATTCCTCTTGGATTGTGTTCTCTAGAACTTGACTTGAAACCGTTTTGAAACTTAAAATTCTTTGAAAACATATTCAAAAATGATTGAGGTACTAGGTATTTTTCTGGCCTTCTGAACTTTGACTGATTAAATGTTACCCCTTAGTTGCCCAATTTTGACCCTAAAAGAATAAAATACTTTTCTTGGTACCTTGATTTATTTTAATGAACGATGCTTGGTATGACACCTTTTAAAGTATTGCAAAAGGTCAAAAAGGAAGTTGGAAAATTAAATTGTGGGATGAAAAAGTTAGAAATATATATATATATATATATATATATATATATATATATATATAAAGGAAAAAAGAAAGAAAGGTGGAAAAGTGAACTAAAGCCCAAAAAGGTATTTTAGAAGGTTGTCATGCTTTGTATTGTTTGATATTTTGTTTAGCCTTCTTGAATTTTCCTTTTCTTGATTTCCCCACCTAACAATTAATCTCATGGCCCCATTACAACCAAAATAAAAGACCTCTTGATTCTTATGTGTTTTCATTAATAAAGTAGAGATTTTGTTAATAGTCAAGCTTATGGTAGGGTACCTTCCTTGAGGAAATTGAGTGAATTGTCATATACCCTTAAACATATGAGTGAGGTGAGAAGAGTGTCCGAATTAGTGAGAGATGTGAATTTAGGGAACCTAAGCTTCTAATTGGACTTAAAATTGATTATCTCTTGGTTTCTTATTGTATATGCATGTTACTTGGATTTATTACTTGGGTTCTAGATTCATTGTCCATGCTCTGATTGATTATCTTTTCTGGCCTTAGTTATTGCTTGAGGACAAGCAAAATCTTAAGATTGGGGTAGTTTGATGAGTGTTATTTAACCTCATATTTCCTTGACATTTTGTATGCATTTTCATATAGTTTAGGCATATTTAATTTTATTTTTTTGTTAGTTTTTACCTTGGAATGGGTAAGGTGGTTTTGTGGTGCTTGTGTGCAGGAATTGAAGATTAAAATGCTCAGGATCAGTTATGATGGAGCTTGCATGAAGACGGAGCTTGAAAAGCAAGAAAATGGGATAAACAGAACTGGTCACGGCCTAGCCGTGATGGCCATCACGGCCATGATCGAGTAGAGCTGAAAAGAAAGAATGGAAAAGTCAGAGCTGGTCACGGCCAGGCCGTGATTTCCATCACGGCCGCGATATGCCAACTGAACCAGACCCTCATATGCAGAACTGATCACGGCTAGGCCGTGATGGTGGTCACGGCCGTGACAGAACAACCAGCGAAACAATCTCCAAGATTGAACCCATCACGGCCTGGCCGTGACAGGCATCACGGCCGTGACATGCAATATCTGGAATTTTAAAAACTGATTTGATCTGATTTTTGTAATTGCTTGGGATTCAAGTTACTCTACATTATAAATAGGCCTCTAGGGCTCAAAACTGAGGACTTTTGAACTGCTATCCATAGGCAAAAATTAGGATTTCTCTTCTTCTCAATCTCTTCTCTTCTCTAGGGTTTTCTTTTTATGCTATTGTTAATCAAGATTGCTATGATCATGGCAATACTTAAGTAGTAGTCTTATTTCTAGGAATTGGGGCTAAGCCCAAGATTTGTTTATGGTGATGAATTGACGTTTGGTTTCTTGTTAATTTCAATTTTGCTTTCGATTTGATTCCTATTGCTTTAATTACTCGTAAATTCGGTGGCCACTTATTTGCTTGTCGTAGATACACTAAGGACGAACTTAGCGGTGAACTTAGGTATCAGATCTATAGGAATCAAACTTAGGACTTAAATCACGAGAGTTAGAAGCGGTCCTTCGAGGGTTCACTGGATTGTCACAAAGCTTAAAGGGTTCGATTTAAATTCAATTACCACGAGAGTAGGGGTTGGTTTAATCGGGCACGGTTCTTGTAACCCGAGAGGGAACATTAACTTAATTAGGATAAATTCACCTTCAAAGCAATTTTGATTTTTAACAAGAGAAGTAGTCAATTTAGTATCATGAGCAGTTTTGTTGGTAATCCAATTCCTGGAAATCTCTTTTGATATTGAAAAATCCCAAATCTGATTTACTTCCCTATTTTGTTCTTGATTTCGTTTAATTGCAATTTTAAATTTGATTGTTCCTTGGTTCCGGTTTCAAAAACCAAATATTTCCCACGTCTTAATCCAGTTCAGTTAAATCAATTTAATAACTAATTGTTATTTGAGATCACGGTCTCTGTGGTTCGATCTCTTTTTATTACTTGACGACGAAGCCGTTCACTTGCGGATTCGAGCCCCATCACATCATTCTGGACTCTTAGTAGTTATTTTCTCACTAATGACCATCATTCTGGACTTTTGGTGGCTTTGATCTTCCAATGCTTGTCATTTCGAGCTCATGGAGAGCTTGTCTACTAATGACCATCATTCTGGACTCTTAGTAGTTACTTTCTCACCAATGACCATCATTATGGACTCTTGGAGGCTTTGATCCTCCAATTCTTGTCATTCGGAGCTCTTGCAGAGTTCCTCTTTACTAATGACTGTCAATTCCGGACTCTTAGTAATTATTTTCTCACTAATGACCATCATTTTGGACGCTTAGTGGTTTTGATCTCCCAATGCTCGTTATCTTCAAGCTTTTGGAGAGTTTGTCTACTAATTACCACAATTCTGGATTCTTAGTAGTTATTTTCTAACTAATGACCATCATTCATGACTCTTAATGGCTTTGATCTTCCAATGCGTCATTCTGAGCTCTTAGAGAGTTTCCCTTTACTAATGATCGTCATTCCAGACTCTTGGTAATTATTTCCTCACTAATGACCATCATTCTAGACTCTTGGTGGTTTTGATCTCCCAATGCTCATTATCTTTGAGCTCTTGGAGAGTCTGTCTACTAATGACCATCATTTTGGACTCTTAGTAGTTATTTTCTTACCAATGACCATCATTCTGGACTCTTGGCGGCTTTGATCTCCCAATGCTCATCATTCCGATCTCTTTGAGAGTTTTTCTTTACTAATGACTGCCATTCCGGACTCTTATTAATTATTTCCTCTCTAATAACCATCATTCTGGACTCTTAGTGTTTTGATCTCCCAATGCTTGTTATCTTTGAGCTCTTGGAGAGTCTATCTACCGATGATCATCGTTCTGGACTCTTAGTAGTTATTTTCTCAGTAGTGACCATCATTTTGGACTCTTGGTGGCTTTGATCTCCCAATGCTCGCTCTTAGAGAGTTTCTCTTTACTAATGACCGTCATTCTGGACTCTTAGTAATTATTTCGTCACTAATGACCATCATTCTGGACTCTTAGTGGTTTTGATCTCCCACTGCTCGTTATCTTCAAGCTCTTAGAGAGTTTGTCTAATAATGACCATCATTCTGGACTTTTAGTAGTTATTTTCTCACCAATGACCATCATTCTGGACTCTTGGTGGCTTTGATCTCCCAATGATCGTCATTCTGAGCTCTTGGGTAGTTCCGAGACTTGATTGTCTGAAGTTATCAATTCAGCTACGAGTAGAGTATCGTGAGATAATAAGTAATTTCTCACGAGTTTCATGAGAACCAAAAGGAATTATATTTCTCAAATATATTATATCATCGAGTCTGGTCAGGATGTGGTTGAATCGTCGGGTTAGGGTCGAAAAGCTTAGGCCGAGATCGCCGGGATTGAACGAGCAACTTAGGTTGAGTTTGTCTGGATTGGCAAAGCAGTAGAGGCCGAGCCCGCCCGGATTGGCCGATTAGCTTAGGCCGAGTATGCTGGGATTGGTCGAGACCGTCATCATTTTCCACTTGTTTACTCACGAGATTTTGATGAAAACTTCATACCACAATTATATTCAAGCGAAAATATCCCACTTAGTGGATAGGAGGTTAAAGAAATAATCTCAATTCTCATCAAATTCAAATTAATGATAATGATGGAGATAAAAAGCATATTTTTCCTTTTCAGAATTTGAATTAGTGATATAGTGATGCATAAAATATAGATAATGCTAAAATTTCAGCAATTTCAAATCCTGCGTCTACAATGAGTGAAACCGAGGTTACTGGGTTCCTCCACGAAAATTTATCTTCACGAAATAGATGATAATTTGACTTCAATCCAGTTTGTTCGATTTACACCGAATTAGATATCATGAGAAATGATGACAAAGACAACATGCTTAAATTTAAGATAATGATATACACTTATGGTGTGCTTGGATGGGATATTTATAGATGGTGAAGTATTTTAAGAGGGTAATTAAAATACTTCACTCTAAAATATTTAGAAATAAATGGATTTTAATTTATGGGGTATTTCAAATTCCTTAGAATTTTGAAATACCCCTTCCAAACACACACTAAAGATGTAAATAATGCCAAAATTTGGCTATTCAAGATAATGATATATGATTAAAATATAGACAATGTCAAACCGATTGAACCAGAGATTGGTGGGTTGTGAGAAGTCTCATGATATCACCGACTTTCATATTCTAAATGAGGTGTATCCGATTCACTTGGAGGGAAATCTTTTTTTCACTACACCAGACTGATTGAACCCGGGGTTATGATTTATCAATCTACATTTAAACAATGAAACCTAGCACATGATTTCATGAAACATCGAACTGCATATCCCAACTGCACGTTGCCCCTTTCTCTGAAAATCACATGAATTATATGAATTTGTATACTAATGAATCCCCACTGAAATGACTTTAAGAAATAAACGACAATGTGTGTCGTTTTAAACTTAAAACTCAGAAGTTTGGAAACTTGAAACTCCTGGTCTGGCATTCAAAACATGTGAATCATGTACGTACCAGCAATTAGAAATTTGATATTAGTGTTCACATCAACAACCCAATAGTAACAGTACTATGCACGAATAATTATTTCAATAAAAAATGAATTGTAGGACTAATAGGTTATTTCTTGACGTTGCAATGCGTCCCTCACAGTGGTCTAATACTGACAAAATAATATTTTATTATCTTGCACTTTTTTGTGCTATAATACATAATTTTAGCTCCAGGGTAGATATGCATATTGGATTATTTTAAAAATATATCAAAACGCAACATAAAGAAAATCGAGGGAAGAACAAAACTGCATCAGATTCCTTGAGGGACGAACAAAACTGCTTTGAGATCAATAGATGACATAGGAGGTGTGGTTGGGGAAAGTTTACCTCGATCCCAGTGGACATCAAATATTCTGTTAAAATTGTATTATCGGAATCTAGTCGAAACGGGATATAATCAAGAATAACCAACTCCTACCTACCTTGGCCTATCCTCCATGTTTCAAGGGATCACTGTCCAAAGCATTTAATCTCCACTTTCATCCTTAGTATGAAACCATCATCATCTTATTTTATGTAAAACGAGCCCATTGTTCTAAAACCCAGCCCAAATATACCTTCAGTCGAACTCCAAACATTTATATTCGGCTCACTAACACTCGACTGTAGAGCTGGGTATATGGACTCGGGTCCGTGGACAGTCCGTTTAACCCACAGTCAGTACAGATTTGGACACCCTAAAATACGAATCCATTTAAATACAGGCTTTTTGGATCCGATTCGTTTTAACCCGCAAGTTTAACGGACTCGGTCCGCGGACTCGTGCAGTTTTTTTAAAAAAAAATCGTTACCTATGTTGGGCCAAAAAAGCTGATCACCCAACGGCCTAAATCCCCTCTTGTGCGTTTTAATATGAATCCCTAACCCTAAACATATTCAGCCTCACCCTAATCAGACGCCCATCTTCTCAATCACTCACTCTCAGCCACTCTGCCCGCTGCCCATACACACTGCAACTGCAGCACATTCCATTTGCGCCCTTACCAGCCCCACCGCTCTCCTCTCTTCTCACTCACCCACGCCCCAACCCCAGCGCGAATCTCTGCAAGCTCCGCGTGCGAATCTCTGCAAGCTCCGCCGCGAATCTCAGCAAGGTATGTGTGGCTCATCGATGACTGAGTCACGACAACACCGAGATCACTGGGTTATGGCGGCATGAGGGTTGCCGTTCACGACGATGGTTCCCTTGGTAATAGAAAGATTTGCTTGTGGATTGCAGTGGTGGCGTGATGTGCATTGTCGAAGTAGATTTCACGATGGCGGGACGAAGCTTTGCCTTTGGTGACGATGAAGATGAATATGATGTTTTTAGATATTCTTTTTTGGATCTTTTAATTTAATTTAATTTATTATATTTCTTGAACATTTTAATGTGCTGACACATTGTTGTTGGTCACATTTGGGCTTCTGCTTATGATGGGTCACGAAATCTGCAAGGCCTGCACTAAAGTAGGAATTTATTGATGTTTGCCACACAAAAAATGTCGATGAGTCCATGGACCAGTCCGTTTAACCCGTGGATTATACGAACCGGATGCAGACTCAGTTTTTTTATGTCCATTTATAATGCGGACCCGTTCGTTAGATCCGTTTCAATACGAACCGGACTTAAACGGATCGGATCGATCCGTATAGCCAGCTCTACTCGACTGACTACACCAACTCCTCAGCTATTAAACGTATTCGGTTATCAGCCATTTTTAGTGATAACACACTGAAATATCTAAATTAAACTCGTAAACTTTACAAAATCTTACATTCTTTTATGCCTTAATCATTGCATTGGAGCAGTTTTACTGAATTGGTCATGATCAATAAAACTAGTTTCAAGTTACTAAATTATTTTAAGAGTTTAGGTGAAGTTTTTGTTTGTTTGTTTAAAGTAAAGTTTGTTTTTGCATATACGGTGTCTAAACTAAGGTATTTATTGATACATATCATCTGTTGATGAATCCAAAAACCTAAACCAAACCTTTTATCAAAAAATAAAAAAATCTGAGTTGAACCAATTAAATTGGTTTGTATTAAATTGATATATATAATTAATATTTAATATATATATATATATATTATAATATTTTAAAATATATTGTATTTTAATAATTTTTAACCTTCTTATATTTTAATATTCTTTCGGGTCTCAACCAAACTGGACTCAACGTATTGATTTGGTTTGTATTTCCCAAAGTTTCTCAAACAGAACCAAACTAATTAATTTTTAGTTATTCACTCTTTTTCATACAAATCTAAACAAAACTCATCCGTGGACATTCCTGCTATTGACAATCCATCATATATTATCTTATATATGTAGTTAAAAATTTAAATATTTATAATGATTCGATGACACTATATTTTAAAGAATTTTATTAACTAGTATCCTAAAATTATTTGTTAAGGAATCCAATGTTAGAAAACATTTAATTAAAAACAAAACTTTTGAATTTCAATGTGTTAAATATGTTATTTTCCTTTAGGTTAAACTAAACTCTGGTTCATATATGTGATACTGATTTTTAATTTAGTTTCGTCAATCATTATATGTACACTTATTTTTAATATGATCTTTATCATTTGGTGTTATAACATCGTCATATAAAAGGAAAGAAATTCAAAATGATTGTCACGAGTAAGGTCAAATTGAAAATGTCTGTCACATATACTGACCAAATTCAAAATTTTGTGTGTGTGGAATTAATTCCTATACGTGGCAATCATTTCTAATTTAGGTTGATGGCTAAATTAAAAATAATTATACAGAAACTGATATAATTTTTTTTTAAAAAAATATAATGATCAAATTAAAAATATAGAAAAATAAATAAATAATTAGTAAAACATTTCCAATATAAATTTTTTTATTTCTAATTCATTCGCCAGTCACGGATAAGAACAGAGATAAAAAGTGTTAGATTCTGGGATATATCCAATCCAACGAACGACATAGAACATTCAGACACAAAACAAACCTGTAGAAATTTCCACGCAAGTAAGAAAGATCAAAGAAGGGTGCCCATGAACGTTGTGGCTGAATTGAATTGAATGCGCAACAATAAGAATGGAATGTGAATGCAAATCGAGGAAGGTGGTAGGAGCAAGAGAGGGAAAAGAGTATGTTCTGAAGTCACAAATCGGAGAGGGTTCATTCTCTTTAGTGTGGAGAGCGGAGCAGAGACCAAGTGGCCAAGAGGTTGCGGTGAAGCAAGTGTTCCTATCTAAACTCAACCCTCGTCTCAAGGCCTCTTTGGATAATGAGATCAATTTTTTGTCCTCTGTCAAACACCCAAACATCATTCACCTCCACGATTTCTTCCAGGTTCTTTCTGCCCCCTTTTTTTTCATTCATTTCCCAGTTTTCGTTGCTACCCTTTTTGTTAACTTTGATTTTATAATACAATATGTTGAAAAAATTAAGTCTTGGCTTGAGTCATGCTAACCGGTTCATTAAGGAATGAAAAAAAAAAAATCATTGGGCAAATAGCTTAATTAGGCACTTATTCGATAATTTTTTTTTCAAATAAGATAAAATTAGCTTATTTTTTTAAGCTCCTCTGACAAGTTCATTGAAATAAGCTTAAAAAAGTTTATAGGTCATCAACTATTTTCATACGTTATTTGTATAAGTTTATTTTTACAAGCTATTATCGTAAGCTAAAACAAGCTCTTGATAACTTTTTCCAAAGACACCCGTAGTATATCACTCCTCCAAATATTGAATTTTCTTGATTCTTTAATCAGCGCTCTAAGCTCTCCGATCAAATTTTATGTTTAATACTTCAATGTTGATTTGGTTGTCTCCACCTTGTATGTTAATTGAAGCTTGTTGTTTCCTAGTTAGGGTGGTGATGGATGTGTGTACCTGGTCCTGGAGTTTTGTGCCGGAGGGAATCTAGCTTCTTATATTCGATGCTATGGGAGAGTTCCACAACAAACAGCCAGAAAATTCATGCAGCAACTTGGTAACTTTTAGCTGCATTTTATATTATTTTGAAATGTTCTTTTGTTACTGGTGCATTCTAACTTGGAATTTGCACATTTGAATTGTGTGGTGCAGGCTCTGGTCTAAAAGTATTGCACTCTCACTGTATCATTCACAGAGACTTGAAACCAGAGGTAAAACTGAAGATATGACATAGAATGGAGCACACTTTTAAAAATGATAAATTTAAGTGGTTTGTGTCACTACTCACTTTAGCTCGAGATGCCTTTTACATTAGCATTTATATGAACATGACTTATTTGTATCTTTGTAAATACTGAGTACTGTTAGCTCCTCAATAATTTGTTTTGAAATCAACTGCATATATTACAACATGCTGCTAGTTGGTACAAGGTAGTAGTGACCAGTCATAAGTCCAATGTGTATAAAATGAAGGTTAACTTCCTAGTAGACAAACTGGTGTTGTTTATGAAACAGATGAGGGTACGCAAGTTATGTTCCTAAAAAAATTGATCATATGCTTTTGCTTGGAGTTCTGAATTTGTAACTTATATCCAATTAACTTCTACATGGCTGATGCTTCAGATTTTAAATTTTGTATTTATCATGTGAGCAGGCCTTTTATTTTTATCTTTATTCTTGCAAGTAGCAACTATGGAAATTAAAGAATATTTAAGAACTTAAGACTACTCTGCCCGTTAAATCTTTTAGCTTAAACTGACATGAAAACAATTTTCAGATTGTCTATTGACGACCAAAAATCTGGCAAAACATAAAAGTGAATGCTGCAGCCCTTTTAACAGCATGTCCTAGTTGTATCGGAAGCCAATCTCTTAGTGTTTATTTATCTGTAGTGAATATTATTTTAAGACGAGAAACAAATTTGTTTGCCTTGGTGCTATTGTTGAATCAGAACATTTTGCTATCAAACCATGGGGTTGATGCAGTGCTAAAGATAGCTGATTTTGGTCTCTCAAGGTAGCTATCAGTTAAGGGGAAAGAATATGGAGTGGAAGACAATTTATTTATTTATTTATCTTTCACTTTATTGCTTTCACTAACATGACAACTTCTTTTCCACGTATACACTGTGGAGAACTACCCGCCCGGGTGAGTATGCTGAGACAGTTTGTGGTTCTCCATTATACATGGCTCCAGAAATTCTTCAGTTCCAGAGATATGATGACAAGGTATGGACTCTCTTACTTTCAACATTAATTAACTGGGTTGACAGAAGTTTACTTAATTATTTCATAGGCAGACATGTGGAGTGTTGGGGCCATTCTTTTCGAGCTTCTAAATGGCTACCCACCTTTTAATGGCAGAAATAATGTTCAGGTAACACCATGACTTTTAACTACAAAAACTCAAAAATTTCAGCCCGTGATTATCGCTAATACAAATTTACAAAATGCTGATTTCAGCTGTTGAAAAACATCAGATCCTGTACCTGTCTTCCGTTTTCTCAGCTGCTCCTTTCGGGATTGGATCCTGACTGTCTTGATATGTGTTCAAGATTACTATGCTTAAATCCAGGTTATGCACATTTCCTGTTTTACATAGTATTTCTGTTTTTTCTATTTGCTCATTTTCCTGTGTAAATATAACTATTCCTAAAGTATTTGCACTCTGTTGCAGTGGAGCGCCTATCTTTTGATGAATTTTATTGGCATAGGTTTCTACAAAGAAAATTGATGGGAACTTGACGGCAATCCTAGGAATCTTAGCATTCATGATCTTCTCCTAGTAGGTCTTCTTCAAAACTATCAAGATTGTAAATAAAAATTACCTTTTACTTTTCTTTTTGTCCCCCCTTGAATCCGTCTCTGATTATCGGTTTAATCTCTGTATTTTCTTTGACTGCTAGCTTCAACTGAACTGCTGTTTGGTTGCCTTTGTCATATTGAGCACGAATGTGATCAAAATCATCCTTGTCAAATTGCAAGTTCTACAAGCTGGTCAACGAGCCTAGTTAATGATATCTTTGAAAAAGAAAAGGAAATGACTGAAATTAAGTTCATCTATTGGTATAAACTGCTTGGCATACTGGTTGATATTTTTTCTTCTATTCATAGCATGTTTGGTTTCCCATTGGGACGTTTGGGACCTTCTCAACTGAAACCAAACATCCACCCAGTAACAATGTGCTTTGCTATCAAGTTAATGTTTGCACTTCTTTTTCTTTTTCTAGTTTTTTTACATTGGCTGCATATAATTATGCAAAGCTGCTACGTTTTATTTTTTGGAATTTCAAATTTGTATAGTTTACCAACTTACTGAACTCTACTTGGTCTGAATCTACAGGAAACAATGTAAAGGATTTATTCTGGCATGATTCTAAACACAACCAATATTGCAGGAAATGCCTGATTATTAAACACAATCTTAATTTTCAGTGAGAGGCTGTTCTCCACTCCCTAACATGCGCAATGTAAAATATGCTAGTGTAGTTTTCAACGAGTGTATGTGTGTGTGTACAGATCGTTTTAACATCTCATTACTCGTAAGATTTAGTTTTGGCACCTCATTTGCTTTTCCCAAGAAGATAGATGAAGTTTGACAAACATAAATAATAGAAGTCAGTATAGAGATAAAGTTCAGATATATTAATATCTGCTTAAATATTTTCTGTGGGCCGACACATTTAAGTAGATTGTCTACATTCTATCTGCTTAAGGTCGGGCAAAGGCTATGTATCCTCAAGTCCTCAACTATGTATACGATGCTAATTGAGTTTTATGTCTTCCGTTAACAAGAACATGCTGACACGACTAAAATGAAAGATTGTTGCACGCTAAGGGGGTCAAAATGTCAATCATATCATGTGTATAGACGAGCAACATTGTTTTAGGTGGTGTTAGAAACTTTTGTACACCAGCACAATTTTTAGAATACCAATGACTGAGGGTGACCGTACTACAGAACCATAGCATAGCTAAGCTTCACTCACTAACATGCACTAAACACATGCCGACACTCATCTCACTCACTCCCATGATTTCTGGTGGACACTTCCAGTCATGTTTCCTCACTTGTCTTGTAGTGCACATAATGGTGTAAATCAGCGTTATAAAAATTGGACCAGATCGGTCGATCTGACCGGTTCAGCCAAACCCATGGATAGTCTGGACAGCGTATTAAATCGGATAAGGAGCTGAACCGGTGATGACGTCATTGACCCGCAGTTGAACCGGTTAAATTCGATTGACCCATGGGTTGAATCGCTACTCCAAATCGACCGATTCAACATGAGCGCACATATGACTGGAATTTTGACTAAAGCTCCAAAAATCAAACATTTTGCACTGGACAAAGAGAGCCACTGGAACACTGAAGTCGCTTGAGACATATCTCAAATAATATATTATATAGGGTCATGCTAACAAATATCCTAAGGACACTCTTTAAAGAACAAAGAAAAGTAATTTTTTATTGGAAAACTATCTATTTCAACTTTTCAAATATTAAATGCATCAATTCTCCATAAAAACTTTCTTTTCTTGGTTTCTTAAAAAGTGCCTAGCATTCTCCTATTATATATACACGATTTATTATAAATTTAATATATACCAATTCAACCAGTGACTTACTGGTTCGACCAGTGACCCATTAACCCAGTGACCTCTGGTGTAAATTGTAAAACGACTAGAAACAACTATATCATTTTCTCCTAACGTGTGGCCTCCATCCATGTTTCAAATATTTGATAAGGATACATAGCGGTTTCTGTGAACATACATAAACTCAATATACCAATAAAGAAAATTATGAGACACTATATATTTGCCTACATATAAAATTTCTATATTCTGTACAGCAGCAAACTCGAGGATCACAAGCCTGAACAACAATGACCAATCACAAGATAAAACATGAAATTCATTTGATGCTTATGCCTGCTAATTGCCAAGTCTTGCACTAATGCAAAACTATATGGTCCACCTCAGCGGTCTTCCCTTCGAACAGCATTTGGATCACCCACCATGTCCATCATAAGTTTCTCAGGTGAATCCTCCCAACTCGCAAATGTCTTCAAGTCAACCTACAAAATAGTATGACAACAGAGTGTTACAACTGTTCTTTGATTTATCAATATTTAATTAATATTTGCAACAAATACTTTTCGTCTTTGCTCAGTGAAAAGTTCTTCTCTCTTTTTATATGAGTTCTGCACTTCCTTTGCGACTTTACCACCAAGTCCCCAAACTTCCACTTCTGAAATCCGAGCTTCGGTAGGTAGGAAACCCTGAAACATATCATAAGCCAACAACAGCTCAGAAATATGGAGTCACGGAGACAAGTGCAGTTCCTTATTGGCCAGTGGCCACAATACTTTTAACCAATCCCAGTATGCTGTCTCCGTAATTCATACTTAAGTTCTTAAAATCAGCCGAATATTAAAAACACTAATCATGATATAGGAAAATTGCACAACCATGGAGGAGTTCACCAGATGATTATCTTCTTTTTATAATAATAATAGTTAAAAAAAATCCATCAGAGATCACACAGAATCAGCAACTTTTGATGCATGCATTAATCAGTATATGGTTACAAGTTCTATATCCACACTGAAAGTATTTTCAGCAATAGTATTATACCTGATCTGGAAAGAGGGAACCACTCTGGTAAGTTTTGTCAATAGTATGATGGCGAACAGTCACTTTTGCAAAATCTTCATCAATAAGTATTCTCTCATTTCCCATAGTTCCTCCAAATGCGAGTCCCGCGGGCTTTGGACGTGACTCGTACCCTCTACCAGCAGAATGCAAGTGGCAATAAACAAAATTCTTTTCCTTACCTGCCAATAACAACATACATAATTGGTTTCAGGGCTTACACAAAAACTGATCACCCTCCTCCTAAAAAAATATTAAAAAAAACAGGAACAAAAGGAACAGCCACCTCTACTACCTACCAGTAGGTGGGAATACATGAAAAACTGGACTTATGGAATACAAACATCCAGAGTTTCCATAGAAGATATCTTTATTTTCAAGACTTTGATCTGTTAGGGCACCTAGAACCCATTTTCTATCAATAGAACTTCCCTCACGAGCATCTCCTGAACTTGCAGCGAACAAAATTAGCACTGGACCTTTGTAACCTTCAACACGGGACCAAAATCTGTTGAGACCTCTTCCATGAATGGATGACCTATAGCACAGCAGACATTTGGTGTCAATAATAGGCATTTCCTTTTACAAATGCTGCAGAGCAAGGGACATACCAACTCAAAATCCATGACTAAAAATCAGAAAAACACCACAATGAATGACCAAGATACTTTTTCCTCCCATTTATTAAAATCAAAAAACAAAATTAAGCAGTGCCCAAAACTATTAAAGCAAAATAGCATGATGAAGCTATGACTAAGCGTCAGAGATGCAAACCGATAAAGAAGACTTTCATCCATTCCACCTCCACTGCTAATAAAAGCTCTTGAAATCTCTTCATTTACTGCAGTTCTCTGTGTGATAGAAATTGCCCACGCCCTTCCTTGGGTTAAAATATAATCACATACAGATGTTGACGAAATATTTCCAACAGATGAATTAGAGGATGCCAATTCGTCCTGCCATTCAGTCAATAAATTATTCCATCAGATGACAACTAAGAACCAGATGCAACAAACTTTCTCTCCTACAATAACTAATGGTAAAAAGAAAGATGCTATGTTGCTACCATGTTTTAGTTAATAATATAATGTAATAGATATAGTATATTATTGAACTACAAACACAAATAACAATCAATTAGGAAGACATAATTACCCATTTTTTGCATTACTAGAAGAGATACCAGCAATGAAGTTATAAAGAAAAGGGGAATGATATCCGGTGTCCTTAAGAAATCAAAACAAACAAGTTTGTATAGAAAATGATTATATTTATTACATTGAAAAGTGTTAAACTTAATTTCTTAATACAGACTTTTCTTTTAACGATTCCTTAACCAATGCTCTTAGTTGGTAATACCCTAAAGAAAATACTTAATTTTATTTAATATATGGTATATGATGGCATGACAGTTGCATATTACAAATAGAGTAAGTAAAAATCATACTGCTCAATGATGCCATTCAATTTAAATAACACAAATTACCCCTGCAGTTACTGCCATTTGCAATCTTGCATGAAAATAGTGTCTTAAGCAATCTGGGAGGCATGGAACCGTACTCATAACCCATGTCACAAACTTTCCTGCAGGAAGTTTAACTTCCAAGCTTGACAAGTCACAATCCCAAACATTCAAGCCACCCTCAGCTTCTCCACACGATGTAATAGCCGACAATACCAAATGATTCAAATCTGGAAGACTAACGTCTCTTTTCCCTTCGGAATGTTTCAAATTTCTACAATCCCATGATATAACCCAACATATATAAAGAAGCAGGAGCACATGACTTGGAAGAAGGTACCCGTTGACTTTACAATCATCTTCTTCGGATTCAAAGTCCAAATTCAGAGCCACGTTTGCTTTTCGTGTTATTGCAATGAATACCCTGATTAACGTGTTTAGAGAATCCGATGAAGAAACCCTAGCACAGCACTTGTTATAACCTTTCACAAATTGAAGCCAATTTATTCCATCTTTCTGAGAAATGAAAAATCGATCGACTATTGATGAACCTAAGTGATCCAATAATACTGGAAACGAATCTGGCACGTTGCCAGCGTAAGTTCCACCTTCTTCGCGCGCGAAACCGAACCAGTGCTGAAAAATCAAAGCAATAAAAGATTTGAATTTGAGAATGATAGAGATTTTTTAATGTTTCCGAGCAGTACCTGTAAATTATCGAAGGGAACGGCGTTTGTTTCGGGATTGGCAAGCTTGGAGAAAGCTTTTTCAAGCATAGGGAGAGCTCCGGTGGAGGATGCGACGGCTTCCGCCTCTCGTTGTTCCGCCGGAACCGTCGGCCCTGCCGAAGTGGACGCTCCCATCGCTGGCGTTGCGTCGCGTCGTAAAAATCAGATTCGCTTTCTCCAACTTTTTCGTACCTTCTCGACAGTCGACAATATCTCCTCTGTCTCTCTCTCTCTCTGCCACGTCCATGTTTTTGGAGGAACAGCTTAACAAGTTATTCAGTGTTCGGATCAGGTGAAGAAAAAGAATTAATTTAATAATTAATTGTTGCTTTCAATTTATTGTAATTACTTATGATATAAATTAATTTTATCAAAAGGAATTTATAATAATCTGTTTTACATAGATTGTACAAAAAGTTACTTTTTTTTGTAACAATAAAAAAAAAGTTACTTTATCATTGATTGCAAAAAACAACAATGAAATTATTTATATAATTTACAAATATTTTTAATAGTTAGTTTTATAGCGAGAAAATAAAAAAATGTGATTGATTATAAAATAATTTAGTAATTTTTATATAATTCTTTTTGACTGCCTTTTTATATAAATTTTAAACTTCTAAATTTTATAAATAGCATTTTTACATAAAACAGTTATTTTGAAATTTAATCATTTTTATATTTAATCCGAAACATTTTTTTAATCTATATAAATTAATATGTTCATACAAATTAAATTTATAGCGAATATGCTCTTAGATAGATTATTAAATAAGCTTTCCGTTATGATCAACAAAAAAAAAATTTAAGCTTTCCGTTTATAAGTCGGTAAAAAAATTCAGTAATATTTTTAACCACAGGATTTGATATTTAGTAAAATATTTATTTAGTATGATATCATTTGAGTGCTAAATTATACTACACAAATTACACAGCTCAAAATAAATTAAGACATATTTGTATGGAGGTTTAGGAGGTGTATTGGATTAGGATTTCATGAGATTTTAAAAGATTTATTTTTTTGATAAAAAAATCTTGTGATATTTAATGAAGATTTTTTAGTAATTTAAAAAAGCCTTTTGGTAATCAATTAATACTATCATGATTTTTTAAAGAGTATGTCAAAATCTAGTTTTATTAAATCAACATTTTTTACAATTTACAAAAAGTCCTCTAGTATTCAAAAAGTCACTAATTTTCATGGATTGTTTTATAAATTAGATTTTGTGAGACTTTTTAGTGAGATGTATAGACATTTAACTAATTCTGAAATCTCACCCAGATCCACGAGACTCTTTCCTACTCTTTCATTCCAGGTTAGAAACTTCTTTCGGCTTTTTGACCAAACTGGGTTCCTTTTATAAACTATTTATCAGTTTAGGGTTATTCTGAAACTATTTACCAATGGGGGTCCTTTTGACACGTAGCATATTTTATTTTATTTTCACTCTGACGGGTCAAAGACTGGTGCCTACCACTTTTAAAATAAAATAAAAAAAGATAAAACTTGCCCTACAGTGCCACGTGGCGCACTGCATGGGGAGGCGCTACTCATGGATAGGCGCGGCACAAGTGGCGCCTCCCCTCGCAGCGCGCCACGTGGCGCCGCAGGGCGCCCCAAAAAAAAAACGAAGAGGAGCTCCCTCCCCCCCTCAGTTCCTCATCTATAAATTGCCCTTAGTAGGAAATTTTATTTACTACTTGTGATATTATTTGTTGCTTGTTATTAATGTATTTTTTTTATTGCCTCTTGTTGTTTTAAATAGATACTTTATCATTAATATCATCATTACTCCCTATACTTATAGTATTTTTTTTTTATAGCGGTGTTCATTTAAAATTGCAGGTGACTTTATTTTTTTCTTATAAGGTAAATTTATTTTTTACTACTGTAATAATTGATGAATATTTATTGGTGTAAATTGTTATTGCTATTAATTTTTTTTATGTCTCCTGTGATATTATTTGCTACTCGTTATTACTGGTATTTTTTTATTGCCTCTTGTAATGTTATTTGATGCTTTATTTTAATTATTAAGTTTATTTTTTTTATTATAATATAACAGTAATATTACTTTTATTAGTATCGGTATTTATTATTAGTAATTGGTAATTAATTTTATTTTGTAATATTATTATTAATAGTGATATTATTGTGTTATATTAATGTTATTTTTAAGTTTACATATTTAATATTAAATATGATGTTAATATTATTAATACCATTATTTGTATTTGTTGTTGTGTATTTTTAATATTGTTATTATTAGAAATTGTAAATTTATGGGTTATTTTTATATATTTGATATTATTGTAGGGCATACGTCATGAGCCAAGTTGCACTATTTGTATACTCGAACGGGAGAGTCTTCGATGGACCAGAAGGAATTACATTTGAAGGGGACCAAGAAATTGTGCAAATAAAACATTGCATCCGGTACGAGCATTTGAGGGCAAAGATTCACTCGAAGTTGAGGCTGCAACTAAATCAATCAGTTTCAAAAATTGTGACAAGATATATGATATCTGGCAACCCTGAAAAATATATTCTTGTTGAAATTGTTGATGATCGAGATGTGGAGTGCATCTTGAATGGTTTAATCCAAAATCCCTGGATGTCGACACTTGAGTTGTACGTTGATGTTAATATTGCGGCACACTTCCACATTCCCTCGTGTCATTCATTGGGTAGTAATTTCGAGTAGCGAAATGTGCCGGTAAACCTTGGGTCAAATGCAGATGACGAAGATGACGATTGGGCAAGCGAGATGGAGGATGAGTCAGATGAAGATGATATACCAACATCAGGTTCATCGGACACCGAGGAGGAGGTTGAACAGGGTTCCAACATAGTTTTGTCCGCATTGGCGTCACCTGAAATTGTTGCAGCTCTGGTTTCATCGATGGCTCCTGGTGGTTTTGTTTCGCATCAAGCTGGTTGGTTTCCTCCAACAATTAATAATTTTATTCCGACATCATTATTATTAATTTTTATTTGTATAAATATTATTATTTTTACTCTAATTGGCAATTTATTCATTTTTACTTACTTATAGGTCAATCACATGGTGCATTTTTCAACTCATCCCCCCATTATAATTATATAAACCGGGACCATCCTGATCAGGAGATAGAATTTGAAGGCGTGGATGTTCCGGGATCGTGGAAAGTGGGTCAGGAATTGTATGTTGGCTTGAGATTTGATACTAAACAAGCGGTTCAAATGGCTGTTAAACATTATTCCATGAACGTTCATCAGGATTTCAAAGTTGTTGAATCTAAATCAACCAAGTATTAAGTCCAGTGCGCAAATCATTTGACAGGATGCCCATGGAGGCTAAGGGATATCTTGTCGAAAAAGTCACTAAAGTGGGAGGTTACAAAGTGGGGTGGTCAACATAATTGTGTGAATCAGATGTTGCCGCAAGACCACACAAAGCTGGATTCTAACTTCGTATGCTCGTGCATACTAGGTACGATGATTACTAGTATGATAATTGTTTTTATTGTTAATTCCAAGTGTAATCTAACTTTATATTTAAATCGACTTCCTAGGTATGGTCCGAGAAGCGCCATCGGTGACTATCTCTTTGATACGCGAAAGAATTCTAAGTACTTACGGGTACAAGATTTCTTACAGAAAAGCATGGAAAGCCAAACAAAAGGTCATAGTGAATGTATTTGGAGATTGGGATGAATCATATGCCATGCTACCTAGATGGTTACAACATATGCACTTGTTTTCACCAGATTCATTTTACAAGATCGAGACCAACCTATATGTGGTGGGCAACCGTGTGAACAACCAATATCGTACGTTTCATCGTGTTTTCTAGACGTTTAGACAATGTTGTGATGCATTTAATCACTGCAAACCAATAAGACAGGTTGATGGCACATTTCTGTATGGTAAGTATCGTGGCACACTGTTGATTGCCACATCACAGGATGGAAACAGTCATTTACTGCCGCTTGCTTTTGCCGTTGTGGAAGGAGAAACTTTAGATGCGTGGTCTTGGTTTTTGGGATTGATCCGGGAACATGTTACCAATAATTACAATGCAACTGTAAGGCGACTATTGAGCGTGATCACCATCATGCTGAAATGGAGACAAGATGCACTGTCGTTGTTTACCCCGATCCTCACGACGTGGATTTCTTCTGACGTTGGGCTCAACTTGACTTGGCTCTTCACTTGCTGAGCTAGAGTCTAAAACTGCGGAGAAGTCGATTTTCAAGTCAATACCCATACCAACGTATCCAGGAGAGTATATTGGGGTGTTTTTTATTTGCTCAATCATGGGATTGGGTGCTCCTAGTGTGTTAGCAGTCGGGTGACATGCGGGTGGTGTGAAGAACAAATTGGGTGGATTTGGATGCATAGGGGAATGAGTATGCATGGACGATGAGGAATGGGCAGGCATGGACGATGGTCCTGCCATGTCAGTATGAAAATACGTTGGAGCGGGTTCCTGTGAAAAGTCATGACCCTGGGTGGACGCATAATAATATCCTTCTCCACGTCTTGGCATAGGCGGTGTGTAGAAATTATGTTGTTCCAGATGTTGTCTTCTCCTACCAAGAGACTGACCCTCCACTATTGCTGATGGCACGCGTACGAACGGAGGAATCGGTTTCACGGCTTGTGTGAGAGGTACAGCTGAGACAGTAGGTATAATGATGCTATCCGTTTCGTCCAATGCTGCCATAATAGCCGCAAGCTCTTGATTAAGTTCACCAAACGTGAACTCTGGTTGACCCTCGGGAGTACTTAAGTAGTACAATCGCTCCATCCCATCAGTCTACAGCAAGGTTAATAACTATTAACAATAATTTATCAAAATATAATTCAACCAAAAAAACAATATGCTGGGAAACCAAAACGTTACCGAATATCCTCTGAGTGCACCTTCCCTACCAACCCATCGTCGTGTCCTACGCAAGTACCACCGCATACACTCTGATTGCTTATTTAGGAGACCAATCTGTGGTTGATTATGACAAATCACCTTCATGTGTCTATCATTCTAGAAACTAATGTCATCATCCAACATGAGTGGCCAATTCTCAGATTGTTTGCCCCTAAGTGACAGATCATGGCAATTTTCTGGTTGGGCAGGTTCATTGGGTATATGTTGCTGCAGGCCGAATTGACGCATCACACGATCTGGTTGAACCCACTCGACAATGTTGAAGCATATCAAAGGAAGAACAACCCTCCATAAGTACATGGCTTCTAGACAGACCATGGGTAGTGTTGCCATCATCATGTCGTCGTAGGGACACCAGATTATCTACCAACAGGGAACAAATTAATGCAATTACATTCATAAGATAGAAACAACATAAATAATACAAAACATTCACAAAACATTCCTAATTTTTATTTAAATTGAAAATTTATACTTACATCGCGGTGCTTCATTTTGTCAAATCGGTCATGATAATACGTCAGGTGGTACATCTGCCTGTTATAAGTAACCCCTGAACGCCACCTATCATTGTTTTAAAAAAGGATTATCAGATCAAGTATAAGCTACAAACAATGAGGGCATTACGAATTTTTCATGCTACTTACCGTGTACCGTATGGTGTACCAAAATCTCGTTGGTCAATCACGAGCTGCGGAGAAATGGAAGGCATCCTTTCCCATGCCCATATTTGAACCAACGGCATGAACCCGCAAATCTCCTTCTTTTCATAATTCGTAGACTTGCACAACTCTCGATACAAGTAACCCAATACAGCCGAACCCCAGCTATACTGACCTGTTACTTCAAAATTCTCCAATAGTGGAAGATATCTCAGTGATACATGTGAACCGGAGTGATCCGGGAGCAATAGGTTCCCTATCAACCTGAGTATATACGCTCGTGTATATACAACCCTCCACCATTGATTATCCTCCCATTGAGAGAAGTGCCCAAAATGATCTTCCAACCACTTTAACTTTATTCTTGATCCTTTCATGTCAGAATCGCTAGGAACTATGCCTAGCATTTCACCGACATATTGCTTCCAATGTTTATGAGTTGCATCAATAACAGCGGGACCGTTAATGCATAGTCCACAGAGAATAGCAACATCCTGCAGTGTGATGGTGCATTCTCCCCACGGCATTTGAAAGGTATGTGTCTCGGGTCTCCATCGCTCAACAAGTGCAGTGATCAAATTATGATCAAGCTGGGTTATATTTACTTGGGCTACCCCCAAGAAACCGGCTATTTGAATATTAGCTTTGACAGACTCTAGGAGATCCATAACAGCATGATTAAATGATAGTCCACGTCGAGCTCTAAGAACTCGATCGGGTGATCCGTTCCATACATGCTGGGAAACATGCTTTTCTTGCAGGTTCAATAATGAATCATCCATCCGGCCGGGGTTTACCAATCGTGCCCCTGATTGTGAGCTAGATGATGCCATATCTATCACCTGACATTAAAAAAAATGTTACAGTTATATAGATTATATAATAAAATCTATTGAGTTGTATAATTAAGGAAAATTATAGTATCAATTAAGCCCCAATAAATACTGACATTGATATATTATAGTATCAATTAAGCCCCAATAAATACTGACATTGATGATAAATTTAATTAAAGTATCTATTTAAAACAACAAGAGGCAATAAAAAAAATACCAGTAATAACGAGTAGCAAATAATATCACAGGAGGCATAAAAAAAATTAATAGCAATAACAATTTACACCAATAAATATTCATCAATTATTACAGTAGTAAAAAAAAATTACCTTCTAAGAGTTAAAATAAAGTCACATGCAATTTTAAAGGAACACCGCTACAAAAAAAAATTATACTATAAGTATAGGGAATAACGATGACATTAATGATAAAGTATCTATTTAAAACAACAAGAGGCAATAAAAAAATATCAGTAATAACGAGTATGAAATAATATCACAGAAGACATAAAAAAATAATAACAATAACAATTTACACCAATAAATATTCATCAATTATTACAATAGTAAAAAAAAATTCCTTCTAAGAATTAAAATAAAGTCACATACAATTTTAAAGGAACACCGCTACAAAAAAAATTATACTATAAGTATAGGGAGTAACGATGACATTAATGATAAAGTATCTATTTAAAACAACAAAAGGCAATAAAAAAACCCGTAATAACAAGTAGCAAATAATATCACAAGAGACATAAAAAAAATAGCAATAACAATTTACACCAATAAATATTCATCAATTATTATAGTAGTAAAAAAAAATTTCATTCTAAGAATTAAAATAAAGTCACATGCAATTTTAAAGGAACACCGCTACAAAAAAAATTATACTATAAGTATAGGGAGTAACGATCACATTAATGATAAAGTATCTATTTAAGACAATAAGAGGTAATAAAAAAAACCCGTAATAACGAGTAACACATAATATCATAGGAGGCATAAAAAAATATATTAGCAATAACAATTTACACCAATAAATATTCATCAATTATTGCAGTAGTAAAACGAAATTTACCTTCTAAGAATTAAAATAAAGTCACCTGCAATTTTAAAGGAACACCACTACAATAAAAAATTATACTATAAGTATAGAGAGTAACGATGACATTAATGATAAAGTATCTATTTAAAACAACAAGAGACAATAAAAAAAATCCGTAATATCAAGTAGCAAATAATATCACAGGAGGCATAAAAAAAAAAAATAGCAATAACAATTTACACCAATAAATATTCATCAATTATTACCGTAGTAAAAAAAATTTACCTTATAAGAATTAAAATAAAGTCACTTGCAATTTTAAAGGAACACCGCTATAAAAAAATTATACTCTAAGTATAGGGAGTAACGATGATATTAATGATAAAGTATCTATTCAAAATAACAAGAGGCAATAAAAAAAATACCTTAATAATAAGTAACAAATAATAAATAAAATTTTCTGCTAAGGACTATTTATAGAGGAGAAAATGAGGGGGGAGGGAGCTGCTTCGTTTTGGGGGGCTGTGGGTGGGGTGGGAGGGGGAGCGCCCCCTGCAGCGCTACGTGACGCACTGCAGGACAGGTTTTGTCTTTTTAAAAAAATAAAAAAGTGGTAGGCGCCACTATGGATGGAGACTTTGACCCGTCAAAGTGAGAAAATTTACCTTATAAGAATTAAAATAAAGTCACTTGCAATTTTAAAGGAACACCGCTATAAAAAAATTATACTCTAAGTATAGGAAGTAACGATGATATTAATGATAAAGTATCTATTCAAAATAACAAGAGGCAATAAAAAAAATACCTTAATAATAAGTAACAAATAATAAATAAAATTTTCTGCTAAGGACTATTTATAGAGGAGAAAATGAGGGGGGAGGGAGCTGCTTCGTTTTGGGGGGAGCTTTGGGTGGGTGGGGTGGGGTGGGGTGGGAGGGGAGGGGAGCGCCCTGCAGCGTCACGTGACGCACTGCAGGACATGTTTTGTCTTTTTAAAAAAATAAAAAAGTGGTAGGCGTCACTACGGATGACGACTTTGACCCGTCAAAGTGAGAAAATTTACCTTATAAGAATTTACCGTAGTAAAAAAAATTTACCTTATAAGAATTAAAATAAAGTCACTTGCAATTTTAAAGGAACACCACTATAAAAAAATTATACTCTAAGTATAGGGAGTAACGATGATATTAATGATAAAGTATCTATTCAAAATAACAAGAGGTAATAAAAAAAATACTTTAATAATAAGTAACAAATAATAAATAAAATTTTCTGCTAAGGACTATTTATAGAGGAGAAAATGGGGGGGAGGGAGCTGCTTCGTTTTGGGGGGGGGGGGCTGTGGGTGGGTGGGTGGGGTGGGAGGGGAGGGGCGCTCCGCCACGTGACGCACTGCAGGACAGGTTTTGTCTTTTAAAAAAATAAAAAAGTGGTAGGCGCCACTACGGATGGCGACTTTGACCCGTCAAAGTGAGAAAAAAAAATATGCCACGTGCCCAAAAGGACCTCCTATTAATAAATAGTTTTAGAATAATCCTAAACTGATAAATAATTTCTAAAAGGAACCTATTTCGATCAAAAAGCCACTTTTTTCTCTCAAACCATTTTTTTTTTCTCTCAAACCCTCTGTGTTCTCTTGTGACTTCTTGCTATATCTCTCAAACCCTATATTATTTTTTTCTCTCATACCCTCTATTCACGCCTCTTGTTTTACCATGGGAACCAAGTTCCCATTTTATTCCAAGCAATTAAATTGGCGCACCCAGTGTATTTATGATAGATATTATGGTGGCGTTTGGAAGAACTTATTTAAGCTCCTTTTGACTTATCTGATGACATAAGCTCTCATACGATAAGGTCTTATGTGATAAGCTCTTAATTAAATTGTTTACCCAAATGCACCCTATATATGTTTCCCTGTTAATAATTGGGAACCAAATTTCATTTTCATATTTTTTTCCTTTTTGTTCAAAGTGAAATGGAACGCTAACCGGGTGATATATCCATGCGCATAAATGGTCAACGGGATTTATTACCATTTTGTTTGATTAATTGAATTTGTAGTCTCTCATTGAGTCCTGCACATTAAACGAAGCTTGAAAGTGGCAAAAAGATAATAGAACCAAGTAAACCTTGTAGTCTTTGAGAATTGATAATGGAATGTTTGCTAAAAATTTATGGTCGGTGCCCACCAAATTTTTAGGGTAAATTTTACCCATCAATATTTTAATAGTCTTTTTAATATATATAATTCTTATCTTTGATAGAAAATTTCTTATTGTTCTATCTATGATTTTAATTTAGCAATTATTATTTTTATTACTTCTATCTATATATCATATTCTCTACAATCATAATATTCACAATGATAATTCATATGTCTTTCACATACATTTATAGCTTCAATTTTTAGTTCTTGTATTAGATTTTTTAGCCTATTTTGACTTGTTAACTCTAGCATGCTTAATCTATATACAAATTTTTCTATATTTTGTTGATCTATTCACTTGCTTAGCTCTGATATCAATACAGTATCACCTTATTAATTTCCTCTTTTGTTTTATTTATAATTTTATTTTCATGTTTAGGGCAGTATTTATACATAATTTGGGTAGTGTTCATGCATAATTTAGGTTACTAATAATTCATACCCATATTCACTTATAGATTCATCTATTTCTACCAATTCTTTAATTATCTATTTTCGTTCTTCTTTGTAAAATGCTAACTGTACTCTTTGTTGTACTTGTTTTAGATAAAGTTCTTCTTGCTAATGTTGGTACTTTAATTTGTTAATTATTATTTGCTTACAATCTTTGGGTATTTTCATAGCTAAAATGCTTAGTATTTCTTTATTCATTATTCTGAATACCACTATTCATCATCAGAATATTTTTGTTCTTCAATTAATTCCATTTCTTCTAGATATTCAAATCCAATTTCAATATCTAAACAGTGTAAATAGTATTCTTCTTGCCAGAATTGTTCTTCTAACTTTTTTATTATAATTTGCATACAATCAACTGGAATGTTAAATTGTAATACACTTATTATTTCTTTATATGTTTGTTCATCTAAGTCCATTTTTCTTTTATTCACTATCTTCAAAAGGTAGTGCTTCAATTCTGAAGTAATTAGAAGAAGTTGAAGAGGAACTTGAAGCCTCAAGATCCAATTTCTTTATACATTCTATTATACTTTTCATTCCTTTTCTATATTTTATATTTATTTTTCTTTTTTTATTTTCTAAATCAATTAGTTCCTTTTCTTTTCTTATTAGATGTTTTTCAATTAATTTTCTATTTCTATTTTCTGGATCTCTTTCTAGATAGTAACGTAGAGCTCCAGTAAAGTCTCCAATATCTATTTGGGCTCTATCTTTCCTTAGGTAAAATTCTTCCATGAATTGTTTTAATTTTTCTCTTTGTTTTAATTCTTCATATTTTATATCTATTTCTTATTTTCTTAAGTAAAACTCTTTCATAAATTATTTCAGTTCTTCTCTTTTGTTCATATTTTATTTTTTACAAATAGAGTCAGTTCTTTTACTTGACTAGATAATTTTATGATATCATTTTCTTCATTATATCTTTTTAGTTCTGGGAGACTAATTGGTCTTGAAATTGATTCTATTTCAAGAATTTTTGGTCTACTTGTAAAAGTGTCTAATTCTGTTATTTCATTTTTCTTTGGATAATATATTTTTCCTATATCTTCGAATAATCTTGGGATGTCTATCCTATTATTATTTCTAAAGGTAATACTATGGTGTGAATTGGTTAATGAATAGTTTACACAGTATGTAATTAAAAATATTTTATCTCCTGGCTTCATTAGAGTTTCTCTTAAAAATTTGTGTTCAAGAGTTAATGCTTGGTTTAGTCTTTGAGTATTTAATGGGATTCCTATATTTGGTCTAATTTCAAACTTTAATTTTACATAGGCTAAATTTTCTTCTATTACGTCTAGTATTTTATCCTTTGGATCATTTATTCTATTATCTTTTAGAACTAATTCGATTGGTAAGTTTATTCCTTCTTGGAACGTTGCTTTGATTAAAACTTGTATTGCTCCTATATGGATGTATCCTAATTTCTTTATGTGTTCTTGGTTCTTCAGATTTCTTTTTAATTTTGAAATTTTTTCCTTGCTTATTAACCGAATACTTGTATTTCCTTGAGTTTCAGATATATCTATTAGCGATTCATTCATTATTTTTCCATAATATATTATATTTTCTTTTTGATTGAATTTCTTTAGTATATTCATTAATTTTTCTTTCTTTCCTACCATGTTTGTAGTTTCGACTAAGTCTAGATCTTCTTTCTGAATTTTCTTAAATAATTTTGGATTAATTAAGATACTTCCTTCATAATTTCCATCTTCTTCAGTAATTTGTAAGTGTTCTATTTCATTAGTTTCGATCTGATCTACTTCAGACATTATTTTGCATAAAATAAATCTAGTTCTGAAACGAGTGGCTTAGTAATCATACATGATCTTTGGTTTCTTGAAATTATCTGTTTCTGCCCACTTCTTCTTCAGTTGATTCCTTCTTTTAATTTTGCTTGGTATAGAATAATTGACAGAATAATTTGTATAAATAGAGGCTTTATTTAGTAATTGGTATTTTACATGAGGGGGTTGGATGGACACTCAACCATCAAAGCTATACCACAAAGGTCTAGCAGACTACTCTAAGAGAGATTACACACAAGTGAGAATTGGAAACTAGTTCTGAATTCGGAATTCTGCCTCAGCATAAGAGGATTTATTTTTTGCATATCTACACAAGTATAATTTACATAAATGACCTCAAATAATTGCGTCTGGTCTTAATAATTCAACTGATAACATCAGTGCTTACGTCATTATTCAATAATTCTGTTTGATGACGTCGGTGCTTATGTCATTCTTCAATTATTGCTTCATCTAAGTCTCTGCCCTCTTCCTGGTGCTTGCTGGTGCTTTCTGTCATTATTTGTCTTTTCGTGCATCTTTCGCATTCATGATTCCTGCTTTATTTAATTAGTGCGCATAGCTTGCTTAGGATAGCTGGTCTATAATTCATTTGTGGTCATTCCAATGCATAGAATGGGAACTCAAAATTTGTCAGGATGCTTAAGTCTTTTTCTTTCATTACTTTACCGAGTTTTTTGCTTAGAACCAAATTATTTGGGCCTTTGTAATTGGTTTTGATAAAAGAATTTCGTCATATTGCATTGCACTGTCCGTAGATGCTTGCCAACAGGTTAGCCATAATTGTTGTCATATCGTCTTCATCATATGTGATTCTCCTTGCCACGTCCATTAATGGAAAATTATTGTTGCTTATGCCTACGAAGGTGAAATGCTTGGCTGGTTGGTTTGTTTGGAAGTCTGGGTATGCTGAATAGAACTTTAAATAAATAGCTCTTTCTCCGGCTACCTTCTTCTTGTATACTTGAACCGCTTCTTTGAAGTAATGTGGGAACAGATTAATCTCATCAAGATTCTTGCTTGGATAAATACACTCAATTAGTCCAAATTGGAACATATTGAATGCTAGAGCTAGGGTTGCTCCTGGAGTAATTATTGTCTTAAGTCCATAAACATTTCTATCAACCATATAAAAATAGTTGATTTTTTATTTTTCATTCCAGTTAATTAATCTTCCGAGGTGTTCATAAAATTTTTCTTCGGAACATTGAACTAGTAATTCATGGTTTTTCCGGTAATTATTGAGTAATTATCTAAGGAGGATGGAATTCTCCCTAGAATCTTCATTGGATTCTTTGTTTCTGTTTTTATTATTTGAGTTGTTTCGGAGTAAGTCCTTGGTCCGAGATATATCTCTTTTCCCGCTTCTTGGACTTCTTTGCCTTTCCATGTTTTTTCATTTTCTTGAGAAATATTTAGAGCTTTTTCTACTGCTTCTATTGTTGGAAATGCTTGATGATGAACTCCTGATATTCCTTGACAATGAGGGGCTGCTTTGAACCAATCATCATAGATTCCTGGCATTGGTCAGTTAAAGACAACGTACCATTTATTTGTTTCTTTTCGTGTTGCTTCTTTGATCTCATTTGGGATTCTTCTTTCCAAAAGTCCTTCTATTTGCATTTGGAGTTCCAATACTTTTAAGTCTGATTTAATTAAGTCTAATTCCTTCAGCTTCTGTTCTTCATGTGCTTTTTTGAGCTGGTACTGCTGCTTTAATAATTCTGCTGTGCCTCGCTCCATTCTCTTGATAAAATATATGCAAGAACATTCTTTTCTCCCTTAATATGAGAGATTGAATAATTGTATTCAGATAATTTCATTTGCCATCGGATTAATCTCCCTTGCTTATAGGTTCCTTTGTGATTATGATTTTTGAAACCTGAAACATAGGTTGAATCAGTCCGAACAACAAATTCTTTATCTAGTACATAAATTCGATACTTTTCCAACATTCGAATTAGTGCTAGAGTTTCTTTTTCTTGTGTTGGATAATTAATTTCGCTATCTAAAAAAGTTACAGAAGCGTATCGACATAGTAATTCATTCTTTTGCCATGGGGGCTTTGCTTTCATGACTCCTCCCCAACAGTCATTAGATGCATCAGTTTCTATAATAACTAGATCATCATCCGACGGATGATATAGCTCAGGAAGATCCTAGCATATTAATTTCATTTTTTCAATAATTGCTTCGTCTTCCTCGATCCAAGACCAGAGGGCATCTTTCTTTAATTTTTGTTGAAGTACTTTCCTTTCTGCTGCAAGATCCTTGATAAAACCTTCACAGGAAATATATGTTGGTAATCCAAGAAATCTTTCTAATTCTTTTTTGTCTTTTAATTTGGTAGGAAAATTTCGTAATTTTTATAACACATGCCTTTGCATTAAAATCTTTCCTTTCTCAATTTCTAACCCTAAATAATTAATTTTGTTTTGAGCTAATATTTCTTTTTTCTTGCTTAAAACTACTACATGCTCTAAGCATTTATTTAGTACTAATTCAACTTTGTTAAAATGATCCTTTAAATCTTTATTAGTAAAGACCAAGATATCATCAATATATATAAGACATAAGTCCATGAATTCTTTAAGCATTGAATCCATTCTTCGTTGAAAAATTCCTGATGACTGCTTCATTCCCATTGGAAGTACATTCCATTCATATTGACGTTGAGGACAACTGAATGATGTTAATGCTTTATATTCTTCAGATAATCTAATTTGATAAAATCTCGATTTGCAATCAAAGGTACTAAACCAATTCGTATTTCTAATTCGTTCAATAATTAAATCATTTCTTGGAAGAAAATAAGCATCACCATCCATTGCATCATTTATCTGTTTATAATTAACTACCATCCATTGTTTTCCTCATTTTATTTCATTATGAATTTCTACAGAAAAGACTGGTGCAGAATGCTTGCTTTTCGATGGCCTAACTGAAGTTGACATAGGCAAACACAAGAAGGGGGTTGAATTGTGTTTGTTAATAATTTTTGAAAACAACCTTTAAAACATTTTTTACACACCAGGAGATTAGAAATAGAAGCAAGCACAAGGACAAAGTTACTTTTTAAAAGAGTTTAACAAAAGCAATATCAAAACCCCCCAGTTAGTATAAGCAAATAAAACTGAAGAGTTTAGGGATAGAAGATTTACGCAAGAGATTTTATCCCGGTTCACTCTCTTCCAACCAAGAGCTACGTCCAGTCCCTTCGACTTGAAGGATTTATACACTATTTCTCCAAATAGATTACATCCAAGTATTCAACACCTCTCCAGGCTTATAAGTATTCCTTTCTTACCAAGCCTCTTCAGGGTCTAACTCTAACAAAGAGATTTAATGTTTGATCTTCTTAACTCACTATGTGTGAGAGTATGACAGTTTAAGATCGGGCGAATATTACAACAATATTCAAACTAAAGAATACAGACTCTTGCTCATGAAAGAATAATGGAATGAGTGATTATCAATGGGCAAAAGTTCAGCTAGCAAGATTGTGCAGGCGGGAGTTATTCTTCAGTATCTGAGGTCTTCAATTTATAGTGACCTTCTTCTTCACTTGTATTTCTTCAACGGTTACTTTGAATAATCTCATTTAGAGATAGCATTTAATGCATGATATCCGTTGTGACTGATAGCTTGATTGTAGCAATGTTGAATAGTACTCTTGGTTATCGAGGTAGCATGAATTTGGAGGTTCACTCCTCTGAGTATTGCAGCTTGAGCACTTGTTGTTCCTTCTTTGTGTATAATCCATCTTTTTCAGTCATAAAGTTGTCATCGTACAGATCGTTTTGTAGTATCTTATTGTACGATTCTGCTTTTTGCATTTCTTGATTGTACTATGTTTCTTTTACAACAGGGTGAAACATTTAAAGCAGATAAAAAAAATGTGAAGAACAAATATTCTATTGAAATAAATATCAATCATTTGAAATAAATATAAGAGATTCGGATTGTATTTAATTCATTCAAAGATGGAGCTCGTCTAAAGAGAAACTCTGTCTACTCATTTATATAAGAGTCCAAGTCTGTTTTATATTTTACTTAGCTCGTCTGATGATGTGGCATATCCTCTTGTCTATCAAGTCTTCGGACTTGCTATTCCGTAATGAGTTATAAAGATCTTCGTCTAGTGACGTGGCGGTTAGATCTCATCTACCAGATTACTTTATGTTTCAGTTCATTTACTTCAACTAATTACTTCCGTCTGCTTACGTGGCAAGATGGACGCGCTCATAATCAAGTTTTTGGACTTGCAGTACCTAACAAGTTATTTAGGTATTTATCTAGCAAATATTTAGAGCTTCGTCTATTCAAGAAAGTCAGTCTACTTAATTAAATAACAAAGTAACTTTACCAAAGTACTTGAGCAGCTCGTCTACAGGGGTGGACGCGTATTTTTCAATGAAAACTTATCCCAAGTTTATTTTACTTATCTTAAAGTATTCCTGCATAACTGAAAGCACATGTTAGATCTCAACTAACACTTTGTCAAGAAAATTTAATCCTTTTGTTAGCATCAAAACTTAGAGATTATTAAATCCAAAACCACTTTGGTTCCAACAATCTCCCCCTTTTTGATGACGACAAAACTAATTGAATTTGAAAAGCAAAGTCTAAGAGAGCTTGCAGGGCTCCTCCTAAGACAAAGCATTCAAATACTTTAAGCAAAATAAGCATATGAAAATCAACTGCATGCAATATATATTAGGGAATAAACATAAGTATCAGAGCAGCAGATATCAAAGCAAATAAGCAAACAAGAGTATATCAGAGCAATTTAACAAGTAGAAAAGAATATGCAAATGCAATCACATAAGAGCTTTTCAAAAACGGACTTTATATATAATTCTCTTTCCTTTCCTTTCTCCCCCTTTTTGTCATCAGCCAAAAAGGTAAAAGGAGAGGATCATCATTGTCAATACAACAGAAGAAAGAAAAATAAAAATAAAAATAAAGACTAAGCTGAAGGAGGTGGTGGAGGAGGAGGGTTCTGAGCTTGACTTTTCTCGAATTCCATGAGGAATTCAAGCATTTTGTTCACAACCTCTAAGGTTAGAGCCCTTGAGGTTTGAACTTGCTGATGGACATCCTCCTTGATCTTTTCAGCTATCTTTTCAACCTTCTCATCAACTAACTTGCCAACCCTTTCATCAACCTGTTTTTTCAAGAACTTCTTCAATATTAGATGGCAAAGTCTGTTGCCTTGAGCTTTCTGCAGACTCTTGAAATGTGCTTAGAGTTCTTGACTGATCTTCAGGGTGCATTACAACCAGTGATAAAAGTTGAGAAGATTGTCTTTCTGATGAGCTCTGTTGGTGACAGGGTTCAGCAGTATCGTCTAAATTATCAGCAATGACAATTTGACCATTTTCTTCAGCAACAAGTTCATCTGTAATAAGCTTTGGAGTAGGTTTGGGTTTTACTTTGATCTCCCTTGCCCATAATAGGGTAGATAAATTCCATATTCCTACTGTTTATTGGAAGTCCCCAGAGGTCTTTATAGATCATATATCTAAAGTGTGAGAGACCACACTTTCCTCTGACCTTGGGAATATCCTTCTTTTCTTCTTCAGACAAACCAGAGGAAGATGCCTCTCTGGTGCAATGGATAATGTGAGACTTCCAGAATTCAGCAGCTCTGTGCTCATTGATCAACTCAATGGATAATGTGAGACTTCAAGAATTCAGCAGCTCTGTGCTCATTGACAAAATAAATGCATTTATTAACACACAAAAAGAATATTTTTAATCATAGGCAGATGTGAACTCGTTTGAAACTATACAATGGACGCGATAACCAGTATTAGTGGACGCGTCTTATGGATGTGCAATACATTATGCAATAGACGCACAGCTTCAAATATGGTATTAGACGAGCATAGGTGATAGACGCATAATTAGCAAAACAAATTTTTTCTCGAGGCTGGATGCCTAAACTAATCCACACATATCATATTAAGATGCTTCATAATAAAGATAAATCTGTCCTCTGCAAGAGGTTTAGTAAAGATATATGCCCATTGATGGTCAGTATCTACAAATTGAATATCAATCACACCTTTTTGCATATAATCCCTAATAAAATGATGTTTAATCTCTATGTGCTTAGCTCTAGAATGCAAAATTGGATTCTTGGATAGATTTATTGCAGCAGTTTTATCACACATAAGCGGAATACTACTTACAAATACATTGTAGTCCTCCAATTGATATTTGATCCAAAGAAGTTGTGAGCAGCAACTTGCAGCTGATATATACTCAGCTTCAGCAGTTGATAAAGCAATGGTACTTTGTCTTTTGCTTAACCATGAAACAAGATTAGCTTCAATGAAGTGACATCCTCCATTAGTGCTTTTTCTTTCAATTCTATCTCCAACATAGTCAGCATCACAGAAACCAACTAATCTGTAATCTTCTTTTTTATTAAAGCACAAACCAAGATTAGTAGCGCCTTTTAAATATCTAAAAATTCTCTTAACTGCTGATAAGTGAGATTCTCTAGGATCAGATTGAAATCGATCACATAAACATACACCGAACATAATATCAGGTCTAGACGCAGTAAGATATAAGAGAGATCCTATCATACCTCTGTATACCTTTTAGTCTACCTTTTCCTCTTTATCATCTTTGTTCAGTATGGAAGTGGGGTGCATATGAGTATTCATTGGTTTACAATCATCCATCTTAAACTTCTTTAGAAGTTCTTTTGTATACTTAGTTTGGTGGATGAGCACCTCGTCCATGGTTTGTTTTACTTGAAGTCCAAGGAAGAATTTGAGTTCTCCCATCATGCTCATTTCAAACTCTTTCTGCATTAACTTAGAGAATTCTTTGCATAGAGACTCATTAGTACTACCAAAAATAATATCATCAACATATATCTGTACGACTATGAAATTAGACTTAATGGATTTTCTAAATAAGTTCGTGTCAACCTTTCCTCCGTTGAATCAATTTTCCATAAGAAAGGAACTTAGTCTATCATACCAAGCTCTAGGAGCTTGATTAAGACTGTACAAAGCTTTCTTAAGCTTAAATACATGTTCAGGACGGGTTTCACACTCAAAACCCGGAGGTTGCATAACATAGACTTCTTCATTAATAAAGCCATTCAGAAAAGCACTTTTAACATCCATATGAAAAAGCATGATACTATGATGTGCAGCAAATGAAAGTAGAATTCTAATAGCTTCTAATCTAGCAACAGGTGCAAAGGTTTTAGTATAATCTATGCCTTCTTCTTAAGAGAAACCTTGATCAACAAGTCTTGCTTTTTTTCTGATTACCTTACCATTTTCATCAAGCTTGTTTCTGTAAACCCACTTTGTTCCAATCACTGATTTGTCTTTGGGCAGTGGAACCAGAGTCCAAACATCACTTCTTTCAAACTGATTGAGTTCTTCTTGCATAGCTAGAATCCAACCATCGTCCAGCAGAGCCTCGTCTGCTGTCTTTGGTTCCAACTCAGAGACTAGTGCAGAATTGTCTTGTTCTCTGAAGATTGATCTGGTTCTTAGCTTATCATTGGGGTTTCCAATTATCTGATCTTGTGGATGATAGTTCTTGAAGTACCAAGATTTTTGAACTGTATCATGTTAAGAAGTGGAAGTTTATGGTTGTTGTGTGGGGTCATCTTCTTGATCATAAATTTTTATCTCAGGTGAGTCTCCTGGAGTGTTTAGATCAAGATCTGCAAAAGCTTCATCTAGCTCTGATAAATTCTCATCAGGCTATTTGTCATCAAACTTGACATGAATACTTTCTTCACTATCAGAGTCCTAGAATTATAAACTCTAAAGCCTTTAGATGTTTCAGAATATCCTAATAGTATTCCACTATCTGTTTTAGCATCAAACTTACCAAGTTGATCTTTAGTATTCAGTATAAAGCATTTACAACCAAAAGGGTGAAAATAAGATATGTTGGGTTTTCGTCCTTTCCACAGTTCATAAGGAGTCTTATTCAGGATAGGTCTAATGTATATTCTGTTCTGAATGTAACAGGCAGTATTAACAGCTTCAGTCTAGAAGTGTCTAGGTACAGAGTTGTCATTGAGCATAATCCTAGCCATCTCTTGAAGAGATTTGTTCTTTCTCTCTACCACACCATTTTGCTGTGGTGTTCTAGGTATTGAGAAGTTGTGAAGGATACCACTCTTTTCACAGAACTTATGAAATAGCTCACTTTCAAACTCTCCCCCATGGCCACTTTTGATTGAAGTGATACACATGCCTTTTTCATTCTGTACACGTTTGCAGAATACAAAAAAGACCTTAAAAGACTCATCCTTGTGAGTTGGGAACATAACCCATGTCCATCTAGTGTAATCGTCTACTATGACAAGACCATATTTCTTGCCACTGGCAAAGGCAGTCCCTGTTGGACCAAAAAGATCAAAATGTAGCAACTCTAGTAGTTTATTGGTACTAACAACATTCTTAGATTCAAAAGAACCTTTGACTTGTTTTTCCTTTTGACATAAATCACAGAGAGCATCAGATTTGAACTTAACGTTTGGTAGTTCTCTCGCGAGGTTATGCTTGTTTAGCTTTGAAATTAATTTCAAGCTTGTATGACCTAGCCTTTTGTGCTAAATCCATCGCTCATCTTCAATGGACAGTAGACATTAAACACTTTGATTTGAGAGGTCCTCCAAGTCAATCTTGTAGAGATTGTTTTGCCTTTTTGCAGTGAATAAAAGTGAGCCATCATCTTTCTTGACAGTACACATGTTCTTATCAAAAGACACTTCACATCCACTATCATATAATTGACTTATGCTCAGTAGATTGTGCTTTAAGCCATTTACTAAAAGAACATTATCAATGGAGGGAAAATGATGTTTACCAATTTTACCTATACCAATGATTTTCCCTTTCTGATTTCCTCCAAATGTGATCCAGCCACCATCTTTGGGCTTAAGATTTTGGAACATAGACCTTTCTCCCGTCATGTGTCGTGAGCAGCCACTGTCCAAGTACCAAGACATCTGTTTTCTTCCTGTTGTCAAGCAAATCTGCAACAGGTATTCTTTTATCTTTAGGTACCCAAACTGACTTGGGTCCTTTCTTGTTAGTTGTCACTGGACGAGTATGATTAGCATATTTATTGTGTATGCATCTATATGTAATATGCCCATTTTTCCACACACTTTACAAAAGATGTTGGACGAGCTAGACTTAGCATTGGTATATTTATTTGGAACTTTTGAACCTTTGTGTTGTTTAAGTGGTTTTGACTTTTTGTGAGATGTGTCTTGCTTCTCTTTGTCAAAACCAAGACCAGATTTATCATAAGGTGACCTAGGATACCTTAAAATGAGACTAAGCTTATCTGAGCCACCTACCAGCTTTGACAGAGAATCAGTTAGATATGTTATATCTTGCTTCAGTTTTGTAACTTCACAAGAGACATTAGGTTCACACACCACTTTGTCAGCTAGACTGGCATTCACTGATTTTAGCATGTCGTTTTCATTTTTGAGGTTTTGTTTCTTAGTGCAGACCCTATCATATTCTTTAGATAGTTTAGAAAATTTCTTTTTGAGACTCTTATATTCTCGTGATAGCATACATGACTCATGCAACAATTCATCAAAAGCATTTTGAAGAGTGGACAGGTCAGAGTCCATTACCTCAACATCAGTGTATTCACTTTATGATGTAGTGTCTGTCATGAGACAGATATTTTCCCGTTCCTCGGCTTCATTTTCTTCATCTGAAGAAGACAAATCAAGATCCTCCTATGTGGCCATTAAGCCTTTCTTATTTTTGAAGAATTTCTTTTTGTCCTTTAGCTCAGGGCAGTCAGCTTTGAAGTGACAATGTTTCTTACATTCAAAGCACAAGGGTGGACCTTTTTCCTTGGAGTTTGACTTCTCCTTCAAAAACTTTTTATTGAATTGCTTCCTTCTGAAACCACCTTTCTTTCTCCACATATGTTGAATCTTCCTGGAGATAAAGGATAATTCATCCTCATCTGATTCTTCATTATCATCAGAGGATTAAGACTCATCAAATGACTCAGCAGCTTTGAGAACTTTTGATGAACTTGATTTCTTTGCCTTTAGGGCAATAGATTTTCCTTTTCTGGAATTTTCTTCTTCATTGAGTTCAAGTTCATGAACCTTGAGAGATCCAAGAAGCTCTTCCAGAGAGAGTGTATTCAGGTTTTTTGCTTCCTGAATAACAGTTACTTTGGGTCTCCACTGCTTGGATAGACTTCTCAGGATTTTTCTGACATGATCTCTATTTTCATAGATTTTTCCAAGAGATCTGAGACTGTTGGTGATGGTTTGGAATCTTCCAGACATTTGGTCTATTGTTTCATGTTCACCCATCTTGAACAACTCATACTGATGAACCAGCATGCTGATCTTGGATTCCTTAACTTGTGAGGAACACTCATGAGCTAGGGCAAGAGTATCCCAGATTTATTTAGCAGTATTGCAGCTGTGAACTTTGTCATGTTCAAATCTAGTGACGGCACACATCAAATAATTCTTAGCTTTAAGATTGAGTTGATGCTTTGCCTTTTGATCTGCTGTCTAGTCTGCTCTAGCAACAGCAGCTCCATTTTCATTTATGGGTTCCGTGTAACCAGTTTCTATGAGCTCCCAGATATCTAGACTTTGTGCATCCAAAAAGGCAATTATCCTCTTCTTCCAAAAGTCATAATCAGAACCATCAAAGAGAGGTGGTCTGTTGATAACTTGTCCTTCTGCATCCATGGTTGTTGGATCGTACTCCCTCAGCACGTGTTAGATGCTCAACCCTTTCGAGGCCGAGCTCTGATACCAACTGAAGTTGACACAGGCAAACACAAGAAGGGGGCTGAATTGTGTTGGTTAATAATTTTCGAAAACGACCTTTAAAACAATTTTTACACACCAGGAGATTAGAAACAGAAGCAAGCACAAGGACAAAGTTACTTTTTAAAGGAGTTTAACAAAAGCAATATCAAAACCCCACATTTAGTATAAGCGAATAAAACTGAAGAGTTTAGGGATAGAAGATTCACGCAAGAGATTTTATCCCGGTTCACTTTTTTCCAACCAAGAGCTATGTCCAGTCCCTTCGATTTGAAGGATTTATCCACTATTTCTCCAAATAGATTACATCCAAGTATTCAACACCTCTCCAGGCTTACAAGTATTCCTTTCTTACCAAGCCTCTTCAGGGTCTAACTCTAACAAAGAGATTTAATGTTTGATCTTCTTAACTCACTATGTGTGAGAGTATGATAGTTTAAGATCAGTTGAATATTACAACAATATTCAAACTAAAGAATACAGACTCTTGCTCTTGAAAGAATAATGGAATGAGTGATTATCAATTGGCGAAAGTTCAGCTAACAAGATTGTGCAGGCAAGAGTTATTCTTCAGTATCTGAGGTCTTCAATTTTTAGTGACCTTCTTCTTCACTTGTATTTTTTCAACGGTTACATTGAATAATCCCATGTAGAGATTGCATTTAATGCATGATATCCGCTGTGACTGATAGCTTGATTGTAGCAATGCTGTATAGTACTCTTGGTTATCGAGGTAGCATGAATTTGGTGGTTCACTCCTCTGAGTATTGCAGCTTGAGCACTTGTTGTTCCTTCTTTATGTATAATCCAGCTTTTTCAGTCATAAAGTTGTCATCGTACAGATCGTTTTGCAGTATCTTATTGTATGATTCTGCTTTTTGCATTTCTTGATTGTACTATGTTTCTTTTACAACAAGGTGAAACATTTAAAGCAGATAAAACAAATGTGAAGAACAAATATTTTATTGAAATAAATATAAATCATTTGAAAGAAATATAAGAGATTCAAAGATGGAGCTCGTCTAAAAAGAAACTCTGTCTACTCATTTATATAAGAGTCTAAGTCTGTTCTATATTTTACTTAGCTCGTCTGATGACGTGGCATATCCTCTTGTCTATCAAGTCTTCGGACTTGCTATTCCGTAATGAGTTATAAAGATCTCCGTCTAGTGACGCGGCGGTTAGATCTCATCTACCAGATTACTTTATGTTTCAGTTCATTTACTTCAATTAATTACTTCCGTCTGCTTACGTGGCAAGATGGACGCGCTCATAATCAAGTTTTTGGACTTGCAGTACCTAACAAGTTATTTAGGTATTTATCTAGCAAATATTTAGAGCTTCGTCTATTCAAGAAAGTCAATCTACTTAATTAAATAACAAAGTAACTTTACCAAAGTACTTGAGCAGCTCGTCTACAGGGGCGGACGCGTATTTTTCAATGAAAACTTATCCCAAGTTTATTTTACTTATCTTAAAGTATTCCCGCATAACTGAAAGCACATGTTAGATCTCAACTAACACTTTGTCAAGAAAATTTAATCCTTTTGTCAGCATCAAAACTTAGAGATTATTAAATCCAAAACCACTTTGGTTCTAACACTAGTTAATCCTTTTTTTTTTACACATTTCTTCAATATGTTTTTCAAATTCATCTCTATCTTGTTTTGTGTAAATCATAGGTTTACATTTTACTTCTTTTGTTGGGTCTTTTAATTTTAATACAGTTAATTCAGTATTTTTGTTATTGATATTTGGATCTAGTGGATTTTCACTACATACTTTATCTAAAAGTTCTTCTATATGAGCTGATATTTTTATATTTGGTTCTAGGTTTAGTAATACATGACAAATTTTTAAACATATTTCTTTAACTATTTCACCATGATTCAGCTTGCTAAGCTCTGATTTTTTAGAGTAAATACATTCAGAAGAGTGAATAATTGGAATGTTGATTATCTCTCTGTTTTGTTTCTTATAAATATATGGTGTCTTTAGAGATATATATTTTAAATACTGGGAAAATGGTGCATACAATTTTAAAAGATATTCACAATAATCATATCTACACTTATATCTTGTTGATATATTGTTGGTACTACAAATAATTTTTCTTGTATAATTAATGTAATTCTTGTTACCACCCAATATAGTGGATGTATCGATACATCTGCAATTTGTATTTTGATTGGTTTTTCTAATTTTTCTCATTTATCAAACAACGCTCTTGTTGCTAGACAAATACTTGCTCCAGTATCTATATATGCTTCAGTTTCTTTTTTACTTTTTTCTACTATTATTTTTATATAAGTATTATTCGGATTCTGTTTCTTCTGAAGATAAATCATATGCTTTCATCAGTATCAGTTAATTCTTCTTCTAATAGTTATAGTTCATATATTCGGTATACTTGCTTTATTAATTTTGGTTTTTCTTTAAAATCTTTTTCTTTTCGCTGAGGACATTCATTAGCATAATGACCTTCAAGATTACATATCCAACAGACACATTTTTTCCTTTTTGGGCAATATTTCATTGGCGTTATTTTCTTTCTCCTAAAGAATTTTTTATCGTTATTTTTATAATATGTTTTCTTTCTTGGATATTTTCTTTTTGAATTTGGTTTCCTATAATATTTTTTTTTCTTGCTGGTTTTTCACAGCCATAATTTCCATATCACAGCAAATTGCAATGCTCCCTCTATTTAATTGTCTTACTGTTTATCTTGCTATACATTGTTCTCTTAATTCTTGGTATACAGTTTGAATAATTCCCCCTAGGATATTAGCTATTTCATCTTGTCTGGATTCCCATAATTTCTTTATTCTAGTATTAAGGGGAAATGGTAGCTTATCTATAAATATATATTTGTAAGTTTCTTTTGCTTCTTCATTCACTTGATAATAATATTTTTGGTATTCACAAATAAAGCTTTCTATTTGACACATATCACATATTTGCATTTTGTTTGGATGAGTTTTAGCCTTTTCATTTATGAATTTATTTATTTTTTCTTGTTGATCAAACGTAGTATATCATAGAAATTCTTGATATATCATAGTCATAACCATTTTGGCGAAATCTTGGTTATTTTTTTTACTAATCTTGCATGTCTTTGCCAAGCGTCATCTTTTATGCTAAGTAAAAAATTTTGTACATTCCCTGTTGTTTTATATGTTAAAAAGTTTTTTATATCCATTATATTTAATTTATTAAATCTTTCATCGGTTGCTATTAGTAATATCATTTATTGGTCCATTGAACTAATACTTCCTCTTTATTTCTTGCACAGTCGAGATTCAATATATTTCTTATTCTGGTTGATTCATAACGAGGTTTAAATTCTTCTTGAATTTTTGTCCATTTGCTATTTTTTCTTGCGTATCCTTTTTTAGACATCGTTTCTTCTTCATATTTGTCCCATGCTCCATCGGGAGTATATTTATATTCTTCCCATTTTCTTTTGGGTTTTGTCCCACTATACTCCCCTTTTTCTATTTTTATATAATTTTCTTCAGATTCTGAAGTTGAACTATAGTTTAAAATTATGTCTTCATTTTCATCATTTTCTTTTATTACTTGATCTATTGGATCTATTTTTTGTATCTGGTCATGTTTTTCTTCAATTATTTTTAACTGTTCTAATAATTGTTGAATTTCTTCTAAATCATTTGATTTCTTTAATATTTCCATATACTTGTCTTTTATCCTCTCCATGAAGTTACTGATTTAGATAATATTGATGGTTCTAATTGTGTTTCTTGTTTTATAATTATTTTATCTAATTCTCTTGACTTTAGTAATTCTTCTAAATCTCTTATTGTTATACATTTATTATTCTCTTCATCTTCTAAAAGATGTTCTAATTGTTCAAGAATTTGTCTAATTCTTTCAATGTCTTTATTTTCATCTATTTCTTTGCCTTTACTTATATTATTTAATGTATCTCTTATATTATTTATTTCACTTTGTCCTTTTTGCATTCTATTATAAGTGTAATTTACAATTTTATTAGTATTTTCTTAATTGAACAATATTTTTATTTGTTTCTTCCATAATTTTTTTTATTGCTTCGAATTTTATTGTTATTTCTTCAGATAAACCCATTATTTTAATATTTTTATTTATTATTATTTTGATCAAAGGTACGGTACCCCAGGTACAAGAATTCTCCAAAATTTATATATTTTAATCAAATCTTATAAATCCATATAATCCACTGGGCAGTGGGCACATATTGTTTTAAAAATATTATTGTATGTTTTTTATTTATTATTCAAAATTAATATTCTAATATTATATAATTTATAATTATAAATCTGGATGTGCCAGGTGATAGACCCGTTAAATATTATTAACGTTGCCAAATTGTTAAATTCTGGGGACGATGATTTTCACTGGAAGAAAAAGTTGAGGGAAGATTTTCAGCAAAGCATTCAATTCAATTAGGATGACGAAAACAACATTTTAGTCGTAAAAATTATATATTTAACATATTAAAAAATGATATATATTGTTTTTTTATAGATAAATATTATTATGCTATTTGTTAATTTTTATTTTGTCAAAATCTTGGACCTCCAACACCTTAATGTGAGAGATTTTCAAAAATCTGGAAAATGGTTAAAAGCATATAACAATGCATAACTATCACAATATGATTAAATGGCCCAGCGGTCGTAATCTTACATATTTTTTGAGTTGGTGCGAGTTTGATTCCCGCCTACAACATTTTTGTTGAGTAATATGACCGTTATTCAAACCCGAGACCTATGCACGCAAGGGACACGCCTGTTGGCCGCTAGGCTAACGAGTATTATGTGTTAGTATGTAATCGCTATTGTTACTTAAGTAACAAATTTGACAGTTACTGAATCCTTTGAAGGGTTGTTTTGCTTTACCAAGTGACATGAGTGAGTCTATAAATAGGACCATCTGCATGCAGTAATGGATACGAAAATCTCAGAATTTCCCAAGTCGTCTTCACTCCAAATCACCTTCTTTTCTCCCTTGTGCGCAGAGAGAGTTAGGAAGACTATTGTTTTGTAAACTGCCATTGACGATTCGCTTGGTTTAGAGTGTGCAAACCAAACCAAGGTTACTCCATTGTATCCTGAAGGGGATTCACCGGTTTTACCTGTTGCATCCAATCTACGAGGAGAGATTGGTGGGGGTGAATCGAACCTAAAGCCTAGTGTTCCTACACGCCTTGGAGATTGCGCATTACCATTGTTTTCTTCTTCTTTGTTGCAGACCAGACCCCATTTTCTAACAATCTTTAGGTTCGATTTTCGTTTTATAAAAGTGGTTGCAACATTGAAGTAGATGACATTTGACATTATCAAAGTGGAGATGTTCGAGGGTGGAAACTCCGTTCGTTGGGAGAAAGAGATGCATGATCATTTTACAACAAGGAGAGATGAGTACTCATATGCTTCATAAAAAATATGTTTATATGTGACTATGGTGAAAGGTGCACTATTACTTTTCATGGCTATGTTATACTTGGTATTCTAAATACATGTGTGTACAATGCTAAAGGCATTCTTTGTTTATGTTAAAATTAACATGTGGTATTAGAGCCTTAGATGCATGATTTAGAATAAAATAAAGTACGTGGATTTTGATGAACATGAATATGTTTGGTTTATGATGCATGTATCTATGTTACTCTATTTTGATAGAAAGGTCTTAGATATACATGATTGTATCAAGTGCATGTATTAATAGAAAGGTCTAAGATGGGAATTGTTTCTTGATTTTGCAGAAATTAGAAATGTTTTGGATGTGTTTTTGGATTGTTTTAAGTTGATAAAATGAACTTGGATGTTCATAGAAAAATGCTATAAAATACTGAGAATGGATCATTGGTTTGTTTGTTTTCTATAACGAAAATCATTTAGATTTATTTTAGAACATGTTTAGACATAAATCCAAGACATAAAAACAATGAAAATAGGTTTAGATTTTGGATGGAATTGTCAAAAATGACTATGGATCGTGAAAACCTAGTTCCTGGGAAAAACGGGTTTGTTAACCTGGTTGGATGGCAGCAGGTGTCACCCAAAAGTTGCATGTGATTGCAAGGTTGCATATCTGTTAACCGTTAAATATATTTAATGGTTGTGTGAATGTGTCAACCGATGCATTAGTCTAGTGGTTTTCGTTCAGTTACAATTTTGATACCCGTTGACTGGAAGGAAACGGCATGACCGCTAGGCTATCTCTTAACTTGTGCATGGTTGTCTTTTGTTAAATATTTAACTAGTTAACCAGTATCTAAAAGTGCCGTAGTTATGGTCACACTATGAATTATCTGTCGGTCACACTTAAGAAAAATGAATCTTAAAGTGTAAATGTATGTTTAATTACCCATAAATTTTGATGCTTATATATGTTATTATATAGTGTGGGTAAATTGAAGTTGTTTCCCATTAAACATTCATTAAATGCTTTAGGAGTTATTAGAATAGAAGAATTCTATAACTCTAGTTACTATGAGTCTACTATAATAGTTGATCAAACAAGTGAACCTTATTTCCCATAACAAACTAGTATAGTTGAAAAGAAAATTAGGATATAAAAAGAAATGGTAAAAGATATTCAAGGCATGTTAAGACAATAAATAGGGTTCCAAACAATGGAACAAGATATTGATAAGCCTCTCGCTCATCTAGTTTTATGGCTAGTATGACCAGGGTTTTGTGCAAATTATATCCTATTTTCACCCAAATTAGATTAGATTGTCCTCAAGCAAGGTTTTGAGTCTCTAAAGTAGTTTTAGGTTAATTTAGCCAGTTTTGAGTCAAATAATGCACTTATAGCTGTGTCTTTAAATTTTCAGGTTAAGTTGGAAGTCAAGAGAATAAAGAAATAGGGGATTCGCCTCGCGAGAGTATTCTCGCCCCGCGAACCTGAAAGCCAGCAGAACAGTGAAAATGTCATCCTCTCTGGTTCACCCCGCGACTACTCTTCTCGCCTCGCGACCCTGAAGGCTGACTGTTCCAGGAAAATGCAAGGTTTCTGTGTCGCCTCGCGAACACTTGACTCGCCTCGCGAGTAATCCAACCCTGGAAGACCAGAAGCTATCACGGTTTAACCATGCTGAAGGTCACGGCTGTGACAGTTGGAATTTGAAGAGTCTCGCCTCGCGAGTAGTCCTTCGCCCCGCGAGAAGACCAAACGTTGCTGACTTTTCACAATATTCGCCTCGCGAAGGTGTGCTCGCCTCGCGAGTGGACTTAATTTCTGAATAGTATAAATTGCTGTTCTGAACAACTTGGAAGAACTTTTGCTTCTCCATAGTTTTACATATTTTTCTGTGTGTTTCGTTATTGTCATGGAGAACTAATTTCTTAGATTAGTCTACTGTATGAGAATTCCATATACTTGAGGTTTTGTAATTCCTATTTTAATTGCTTTTCCCTTTTCAATACCATATTATACATTTCTGTTTGTTATTTCAGGAGTGTATAGTGTTGTATTGATTAGTTTCAGTGATGTTATGTTCCTATACTTAATCGCGTTTGTTATTTCGCGTGTGTTCATTCATGTTCGTTAGTTCATGAGGGCTTAACCCCGTTTGTTATTTCGGGAATAGGAACATATATCCGTAGTAGCGATTTCGTTGTTAATTGTTGCTACAACTGAAAGGGGATTAGAATCTGCTTAGGGCTTGGAATTACATGAACCGATGATAGTTGGAAATTCGAGAACAGTAGATTAATCGTATTTTGCTACTTGATAATCTCTTTGAATTGCCTTGTTTTCATTGCTTTATTTTCTTTGATTGCATCCAAACCAAACCCCCCCCCCGAAACTGAATTTTGTGATAAATAACACTTCGAGAGTTCTTGTGAGACGACATCCGAGTTGTCGCCCTAAACTACAGTTTTTATAACCCGCTCGTTCCTTTTGGCGCGTGGCGACAGCGCGTTCAAAAATTGGCGCCGTTGCCGGGGACTCTGGTTTGTTATTTTTCACATTTTATTTATTTTTTCTTTTATTTTCGTTTTTGTTTTGAATTGGTCTGGCTACTAGGTCCAATTGCCCTGAATTGTGTGATTTTGACCCGGAAATTGAAAGAACATTGTACACACTCCCTAGAGAATTTCGGGCTAGCACTAGTAGTGATTCTAATTCCAAAACTGTTTTTGAAAACATGGGTGACCAAAGGACATTAAGACAGCTTGCTGCCCCTGATGTAAATTACAATGGATTGTGTATTTCATATCCTGGTGCTGATACTCCTTTTGAATTAAAATCTGGTTTTATTCACTTGTTGCCAAAGTTTAATGGTCTTGCAGGTGAGGATCCACACAAGCACTTGAAGGAATTCCAAGTTGTCTGCTCCACAACCTCGAGATCAGAGGGAGTAACTGAGGATAGCATCAAGTTGAAATCTTTTCCGTTCTCACTCCAGGGAGCTGCAAAGGATTGGCTGTTATATCTTGAGCCCAACTCTATCACCACCTGGAATGATTTGAAGAGGGTTTTCCTAGAAAGATATTTTCCTGCTTCCAGAGCTGCGTCAATAAGGAAGGAAATATGTGGCATCAGGCAAGGGAATGAGTCGTTGGCTGAATATTGGGAAAGATTCAAGCATTTGGTATCCAGTTGCCCCAAAGATCGATTTCGAACAACTCCTTATCCAAGACTTTTATGAAGGATTACCGCCGATGGATAGGAATCTTTTGGATGCTTTGCTAGTGGGGAGCACTTGTTGATAAGACCCAGTACACGCTAAGCAACTCATTGAGAATATGTCACTGAATTCCCAGCAGTTTACTACCAGAAGAAATTCAGTTGAGACAAGAGGTGTGCATGAGGTCTATAATTCCTCTTCCACCCAGGCCCTTGAAAATAGAATGGATGAGCTCACATCTTTTGTAAGGCAATTGGCAATAGACAGGGTTCAGCCTGCAAGGTTATGTGGCATATGCAATTCTCCTGAGCACCCATATGATCCATGCCCCATCCAGAGGGAAGAGTTTGTCAGTGAAGCGCCTCAAGCTTATGCAGTAAATCCCTACAATCAAGGAAACAATAACCCAGACAAGACACCTCCAGACCTCTCCACCAATAGGTATCATCCCAACTGGAGGAATCATCCTAATCTGCGGTATGGGAACTCATCCCAATAACAACCGATGGCAGCACCTCAAAATCCTCCTCAAGTGACTACATCTGCACCTTCTGGACCTTCACTGGAGGACATGTTCAAGCAAATGACTTCACAATTGACTTCACAAATGAATGCACAAATGACTACACTTTTCCAGCAGCAAGTTGGACAGCTCCATGCCTCACAGCACGGTTTCAAAGAAATGGATGCCAAGCATTCAAAATTTAGAGACACAAAGTTGGACAACTGGCCTCCTCCATAAACAACATACAAAGAAGGTCAAAGAACAACCCAGCTGCACACGCGGCCGGTGATAAATCCCAATGCCTCCAACCCTAATGTGAGTGCCATATCTCTGAGATCTGGAAAAGCTGTTGAAGCCACCTCTGGAAAAGATGAAGAATCTGTTGAGGTAACTCCTGAGCCTACTGTTGAGGTTGAAGTTGAGAAAGTGTACAGACCACCAATCCCCTTCCCACACAGTGTACAGAAAAATAAGAAGATTGGTGGTGAAGACAAGGAAAGGGAGATTTTAGACGTGTTCAGAAAGGTAGCTGTGAATATTCCCCTTCTAGATGTGATCAAGCAGGTGCCCAAGTATGCCAAATTTCTGAAGGATCTATGCACCAACAAGAGGAAGTTGAAGAATAATGAGAGAGTTTACTTGGGAAGAAATGTTTCAGCTTTTATCCAGTCTAGGCCTGCACCAGAAAAAGTTGCTGCTTTAACCCCTACTCAGGCACTACCACAGAAGTGCAAGGATCCGGGCACATTTACTATTCCATGCACTATTGGGGACAGGAAATTTGAAAACTGCATGTTGGATTTGGGTGCCTCCATAAATGTCATGCCTACCTCCATCTTTAATAACCTTGATCTTGGGCCTTTGCAGTATATAGGTCTCACCATCCAGTTGGCTAACAGGACCAGTGCCCGCCCCATGGGAATGGTAGAAGATGTGTTGGTGCAAGTTGATGAGTTGATCTTCCCTGTGGACTTCTACATCTTAGACATGGCAGGAGAGACAAATTCCAGTAGATCACCAATAATCCTGGGCAGACCATTCATGAAGACAGGCAAGACTAAGATTGATGTGAATGATGGGACTATGTCTATGGAGTTTGGTGATATTGTGGCCAAGTTCAACATCTTTGATGCTATGAAACACCCACTAGAGGAGCACTCTGTTTTTCACTTAGAGTTGCTTTCTGAGATCATTAATGATACCCATGGGGACCTTGTTTCAGATTTTCCCTTTATTTCTGGTTTTGATGATTTATATTCATGTACTAACTGTACTGACACTAACCCGTGTGCTGTTTGTGCTGAGTTTCTTGATTCAACTTTGCAGGGTGATAGTGATAGTGAGAGTGAAGCTGTCTGTTCTGCAGGAGTCCTTGACATCATGGCTACTCCCAATGTACCATCCGTTGAGCAGCCACCCTCCCTAGAGCTCAAGCCACTTCCTGGGAACCTGAAGTATGCCTACCTGGAGACGAATGAAAAACTTCCAGTCATCATTTCCTCCAGCCTTGACTCTGACCAGGAAGCAAAACTATTGGAGGTTCTGAAGAAGCACAAGAGGGCTATTGGGTGGACCTTAGCTGACATTCCAGGAATTAGCCCCTCCAGATGTATGCACAGAATTCTTTTGGAGGATGGAGCTAAACCAGTAAGGCAGGCCCAAAGGCGGCTAAACCCATTGATTCTGGATGTGGTGAAGAAAGAGGTGGCTAAACTTCGCAGCAGGTATTATATACCCCATCTCTCGATAGTACTTGGGTAAGTCCGGTGCAAGTTGTACCCAAAAAGTCGGGTCTCACAGAGTTAGGAATGATAATAATGAGCTTGTACCTACTAGAGTCCGAGAATAGTGCGAAGCAGTCTATAGATTATAGGAAGTTGAACCAGGCCACCAGAAAGGATCACTTTCCTTTGCCGTTCATAGATCAGATGCTGGATCGGCTAGCTGGTAAATCTCATTATTGCTTTCTTGATGGCTTTTCCGGGTATTTCCAGATCCATATTGCCCCTGAGGATCAGGAAAAGACCACTTTCACGTGCCCCTTCGGTACGTTTGCCTATAGGAGGATGCCATTTGGCCTTTGTATTGCTCCTGGCACCTTCCAAAGATGCATGCTTAGCATTTTTACTGAATTCATTGAAAATTGCATGGAGGTGTTCATGGATGACTTCACTGTATATGGCTCCTCATTTGATGCATGTCTGCATAGTCTGAGTTTAGTTATACAAAGATGCATTGAGACTAATCTGATTTTGAATTATGAAAAATGTCACTTTATGGTAGAACAGGGGATAGTTTTGGGTCATGTAATTTCTAAAGAGGGTATTTCAGTATATCCTGCAAAAATTGATGTGATTTCTTCATTGCCTTACCCATCTTGCGTACGCGAGATCCGTTCTTTTCTTGGCCATGCAGGTTTCTACTGGCGCTTTATTAAGGACTTCAGCAGGATAGCTCTGCCATTGTCAAACCTGATGAAGAATGATGCCATGTTCCATTTTGATGAGAATTGCAAGAAGGCATTTGACTATCTGAAAAGAGCATTGACCTCTACCCCCGTCATCCAGCCCCCAGACTGGACACTCCCTTTTGAACTCATGTGTGATGCTTCCAATTTTCTTTGTGGGAGCGGTTACGGCACAAAGGGTGGGCAAAGCTGCCCATGTAATTCATTATGCTTCTAGGACATTAGATGCTTTGCACAATCAAATTACACCAAGACCGAGAAAGAACGCTAGTCATTGTTGTATTTGCACTTGATAAGTTTAGGTCATATTTGCTAGGTTCTAGGGTTATTGTTTTCACTGACCATGCAGCTCAAAGTACTGTTAAAGAAACCGTGGCTAAGCCAAGACTGATCCGGTGGATGCTTTTGCTCCAAGAATTCAATGTGGAGATAAAAGACAAGAGTGGAGCTGAAAATTTGGTAGCCGATCACTTGAGCCGAATAGCAAGGGATGAGGATCCTTCTCCCATCCAAGATGATTTCCCTGATGAGAGGCTTCTACATCTGTATGGGGTAACCCCCTGGTTTGCTGACATAGTTAACTTTCTGGTTCTTTGGTGTTGTTCCCCGCAGTACAAGTAGATCCAAGTTCCACAAGCTGAAGAGTGATTCAAAGTACTATGTGTGGGATGATCCCTACCTGTGGAAGTTTTGCAGTGATCAGGTTATTCGGAGGTGTGTCCCAGATGATGAGACAGAGTCCATCTTGCATTTTTCACATGCCTCTCAAGTTGGAGGACATTTTGGACCACAGAGGACAGCAAGAAAAGTCCTGGATTCTGGGTTCTACCGGTCCACAATTTTTAGAGATGCCTATGAGGTCTACAGGAATTGCAAGGAATGCCAAACAACAGGCCCTGCCATCACTCGTAGGAGTGAGATGCCTCAGCAGCCCATGCTTTTTTGTGAGGTTTTTGATGTGTGGGGGATTGATTTTATGGGTCCTTTCCCTCATTCTTTTGGTTTTCTGTATATTCTTTTGGCTGTTGACTATGTTTCAAAGTCGGTGGAAGCAATCCCCACTAGGACTAACGATGCTAAAGTTGTTTCCAAATTTGTTAGGTCCAACATTTTTTGCAGGTTTGGCATACCTAAGGCTATCATCAGTGACCAGGGCACTCACTTCTGCAACCGAACCATGGAAGCCTTACTCAGGAAGTATGGGGTTGTACATAGAGTTTCCACTGCTTACCATCCCCAGACCAATGGCCAGGCTGAAATATCAAACAAGGAGATCAAGCATATTCTAGAGAAGATGGTGCAGCCGAATATAAAGGAATGGAGCCGCCGTCTGGAAGACGCACTGTGGGCTCAGAGGACTGCTTTCAAGACACCTATAGGAATGTCCCCCTTTCGGCTTGTATTTGGTAAGGCATGTCATCTCCCGGTGGAAGTTGAGCACCGTGCATACCGCGATCAAGTCTTGTAACTTGGACATGAAGAAAGTCTGGTGTTGAAAGAAAACTGCGATTCAGAAGAACTTGAGGAGCTTAGGCTAGAAGCCTATGAAAGCTCCAGGATTTATAAAGAGAAAACAAAACAATTTCATGATAGGATGATTGTTAGAAAAGAATTTTCTGTGGGCCAGCTAGTCTTACTGTTTAACTCCCGCCTGAAATTGATGGCTGGGAAACTTAGGTCCAAATGGGATGGCCCCTTTGTTGTGACTAACGTTTTTCCAAATGGTACAGTAGAGATTAAACGTGCAGGTACCCACAAGTCCTTCAAGGTTAACGGGCAGAGGCTGAAGCCATTCCATGGTGTGGATGTTGGTGTTCCTGTGGATGCTAATGTTGAAGAGCTCTCCTTGGAATCTCCCACCTACACTGACACTTGATTGGGGAGTATCCTTTCCTTTCCCTCACGCTCTGTTGTTCATTGGGGACAATGCATGTTTTAAGTGTGGGGGAGGGAACTAGTTGTAGTTTTGTTGTGTCTTGTTTTTTCTCCTTTTCTTTTAATAAAGCTCCTGAATAATTTGAGAAGCTCAGGAGTTGTGTTGAGTCTTTTGCTGGCAAGTTTGATGGATTTTGATTGATTTTGCACAGATTGATTGCATGATTTATGTGATGATTCCCCCTAGGCTGAATTTTTTTTTTGTTTTTGAAAAGTGATTCCCATGTGATTGAAAACTGAACTTTGAGATTTTGTTATGATGGCATGATTTATGATAAGTTTGGGGTGATGGGAAACACACGCTAGGGATAGAATCTCAATCAAACAATTTGCATGAATGTCCAGGTGAGGTTTTGAGCCTCCAACATGTTTTTGACTGTGAGAATCACTTTCAAGTTGCACTTTCCTGAATTTGCTTGAATCTCTTTATGGTTTGCATGATTATGTGTTTGCTTCAAATGAATTAGGCATTTTCTTTGTAAATAAGTACTTAGCCTAAAAATAACCCATCCCTAATGCATGTTTCCTTAGTTAGCCCCATTGAGCCTGATTAGCTGTTAATTCTTGATGACCTAATGTTACAAGCTCAAAATCTGGAAAACCATGTTAACCCGTTCTTAGGATTAGGAGAGCATGGAATGTTAGAAAGAAAATGGGTGCAAGAAACTAAGTTTGGGGTGGCTGCAAGGTGTAATATGTTGTTTGGGATTGAGAAAAAATATACAATAAAAAGGTTGGAGCCAAAGGCTTGTAGAAAAAAAAAGAAAAAAAAAGGAAGTGTAAAAATGTTAAAAAATAAAAGTATTAGAAAAAAAAAAGGCTGTAGTCACCCAAGGCATAAAGAAATGAGAAAAGGAACTTGAGTGGAATTTCAATGTTTTGAAGTGTTTCATGCTCTCTCAGTTTGTAGGGTCTTCAGCCTAGTACCCTTGTATATCCTACCCTTAGCCAGGCCCCATTACAACCCATAAAAGACCTTTTGATGTTGCATGCATGTTTTCTGTGGGAATCATTTGGAGATGAAAATCAAATTTGTGGGAAGTGTTCTTGAAAAGTAAAACTGAGTGCAAAGTTGATAGCCTGACACAAATTGAGCGATTGAGTGAAACACTAAATGCCCTTGTGAGGAAGGCAGTTGTTTGAATTTGGTGATCTCCCTCTTGTGTGTAACTTGGATCCCCTGCTTAGATTAATGATTGTTTGAATGATGAAATTCTCAATTGTTTAGAATGAATGATTGTGGGGATTGCTTTGTTTGAAAGGGGGGACATTGAAGAAAACTGTTTTGAGGTATTGCTTGAATTTGTGCAAGGTTGATTGAATCTTTTAAAGCTTGCCAAGTCTTGAGTCTTTTTGATTTTTGAGTTTTAGTTTGCTTGGGGACAAGCAAAGTTTAAGTTTGGGGTATTTTGATAAGCCTCTGGCTCATCTAGTTTTATGACTAGTATGACCAGGGTTTTGTGCAAATTATATCCTATTTTCACCCAAATTAGATTAGATTGTCCTCAAGCAAGGTTTTGAGTCTCTAAAGTAGTTTTAGGTTAATTTAGCCAGTTTTGAGTCAAATAATGCACTTATAGCTGTGTCTTTAAATTTTCAGGTTAAGTTGGAAGTCAAGAGAATAAAGAAACAAGGGTTTCGCCTCGCGAGAGTATTCTCGCCTCGCGAAACTGAAAGCCAGCAGAACAGTGAAAATGTCATCCTCTCTGGTTCGCCCCGCGACTACTCTTCTCGCCTCGCGACCCTGAAGGATGACTGTTCCAGGAAAATGCAAGGTTTCTGTGTCGCCTCACAAACACTTGACTCGCCTCGCGAGTAATCCAACCCTGGAAGACCAGAAGCTATCACGGTTTAACCATGCTGAAGGTCACGGCTGTGACAGTTGGAATTTGAAGAGTCTAGCCTCGCGAGTAGTCCTTCGCCCCGCGAGAAGACCAAACGTTGCTGACTTTTCACAATATTCGCCTCGCGAAGGTGTGCTCGCCTCGCGAGTGGACTTAATTTCTGAATAGTATAAATTGATGTTCTGAACAACTTGGAAGAACTTTTGCTTCTCCATAGTTTTACATATTTTTCTGTGTGTTTCGTTATTGTCATGGAGAACTAATTTCTTAGATTAGTCTACTGTATGAGAATTCCATATACTTGAGGTTTTGTCATTCCTATTTTAATTGCTTTTCCCTTTTCAATACCATATTATACATTTCTGTTTGTTATTTCAGGAGTGTATAGTGTTGTATTGATTCGTTTCAGTGATGTTATGTTCCTATATTTAATCGCGTTTGTTATTTCGCGTGTGTTCATTCATGAGGGCTTAACCCCGTTTGTTATTTCGGGAATAGGAACATATATCCGTAGTAGCGATTTCGTTGTTAATTGTTGCTACAACTGAAAGGGGATTAGAATCTGCTTAGGGCTTGGAATTACATGAACCGATAATAGTTGGAAATTCGAGAACAGTAGATTAATCGTATTTTGCTACTTGATAATCTCTTTGAATTGCCTTGTTTTCATTGCTTTATTTTCTTTGATTGCATCCAAACCAACCCCCCCAAAAAAAAAAACTGAATTTTGTGATAAATAACACTTCGAGAGTCCTTGTGAGACGACATCCGAGTTGTCGCCCTAAACTACAGTTTTTATAACCCGCTCGTTCCTTTTGGCGCGTGGCGACAGCGCGTTCAATATCCCCATACGAGCTCTTGAAAATAGAAAACCTATTCTCAAAATTTTCAAAGTATGAGGTTGTAGGGCAATATTAAAAGTCCTTGAACCAAAAGAAAGAAATTAGGTGAAACGAGAATTGAAGCATATAGATTCATGGTTATGGAATCTAGTGACTTATCCTGTCAATACAGTAATTGAGTTTAGGGAAGAATATTTCGAGAAGATAAGTTTAACTCAATTCTAAGTCACAAGGATAATGTTCATAGTAATGCACATGATCCGAAAAGCAATGTATCTAATAAAGATACTTTGGTGGGTTTAGAACTTAAGAGAAGTCAAAGAGTTAGAAAAGAGAAAACTTATAGACCAAGGTTTTTCATGTTCCTTGTTGAAGGAATAAGAGAGTCCATAGGCAGTTATAGGCCAATATGTTAGAATACAGAAAGTGATCCAGACACATTTAAAGAGGCAATAAGTATCAAGATCCCACTTCCTGGATGAAAACTATACAAGAGGAAATAGACTCAATAAATGGGGAATAAAATTTGGAAATTAGTAGACCTCCCACCCGGTTTCACACCAATATGTTGTAAATGGATTTTCAAAAGGAAAATGAAGGTAGATGGAACCATTGATAAGTTTAAGGCAAGACTAGTTACTAAGGGATTTACACGAAAGAGGGCATGGACTATATACATATGCACCGGTGGCAAGAATTGCTTCAATTAGAGTGCTATTGGCACTTGAATCCATCTATAAGTTTGTCATCCATCAAATGGATGTGGTATTCCTAAATGGAGAATTAGATGAAGAGGCGTATATGACACAACCTGAAGGGTTCGTGTTTAATAGTCAAGAAAAGAAATTGTGTAAATTGAAAAAGTCAATGTATGGACTAGAACATGCTTCTAAGAAATGATATGAAAAGATTAATCAAGTTGTGTTAGCTAATGGATATAAAATAAATGAATCTGACAAGTGTATTTATAGTAAATTCCATAGTGGAAAAGGGGTCATGATTTGTTTATATGTTAATGATATGTTGTTATTTGGCACTGGTCTAGATGAGGAAGAAGAAACTAAGAGTTTCTTATCTAGAGGTTTTTTCATATGAAAGACTTAGGGGTAGCTGAAGTGATTTTAGGAATTAGAATAATAAGAGATGGTGATAATGTAGGTTTACCCCAATCTCACTATGTAGAAAAAAATATTAAAGAAATTTAATCACTTTGATTGTCAACCTATCACTACTCCCTATGATCATAGCATTAATTTAGTACCAAACAAAGGTAGTCTAGTAGCACAACTTGAATACTCAAAAGTAATTGGATGTTTAATGTATGCAATGTCATGTACCCGATCAAACATTCCATATGTTGTAGGGAGACTAAGTAGGTATACAGGTAATCTAAGAAAAGACCATTGGCATATTGTCCGAAGAGTATTGAAATACTTGAGGGAGACAATGAACTCTAGTTTAAACTATAATGGTTATCCTTCGGTATTAGAAGGATACACATATGTCAATTGGGTGAATTATACAGAAGACCATGCTTCAACAAATGGTTGGGTCTTCTCATTTGGTGGGGGTGTTATTTCTTGAGGTTTCAAGAAATAAGCCGGCATTGCCGGTTCCACCATGGCTGCAAAAATTTATAGCACTGGCAGGATGTAACAAAGAGATTGAATGGCTTAGAGACATGTTGTATGAGATACCAATTTTAATGACGTCAGTATCCATACAATGGGATAGTCAATCAACACTATCAAGGACATATAGCCAAGTTTATAATGGAAAGTCAAGGAACATTGGACTAAGACATAGTTATGTTAAGGAACTAATTGCAAATGGAGTAATATCCAGGGTCTTTATAAGACGGAAAGAAATCTTGCATCCTTTGACGAAAGGAATGACAAGTGATATGATGTGAAAAACATCATTAGGGATGGGAATCAAGCCCATATCTACATGATCACCAATGGTGGAAACCCAACTCACACTTGAGTAGCATCAAGTCTTGAGTTCAATGTGGCCAAAGTACACTATGAGAGTGATTGCAAGTACTTGACGAATAGATACATCCCAAGGTTTAAAAGTACTTGGATACCATAAGGACCAAAGGAAAAGGGTGAGCGTTTGCTCTTAATGGACCTATAGCATATGTGTGCTGAGGTGCCCAACTTATGGGGGTGCTTTTGATAAAATCCACCTATATGAGAGTGAAGTGGGGCCGCTTCTTAGAGTTAGGCTTGACTCTGTAAGCTCTCATGAAAAGGATACACGACACAAAGCCTTACCAAATGTGTCACACTACCATATCGTTCAATGGTGCCGAGATTTCATGTGTAAGTCATGCACGCTTGTTCTAATGAATATTTGGTTCAAAGCTTGTCTACCAAATTATTCGGGGATGAGTGAAACCTATGGCTTACTAAGCAAAGGTTCAAATCCCCAAGATACCTTTGTCTGAAAGCATGCGATTTCCAGAATAATGAGATTTGAATTTATTTTGAAAATGGTGGGGGATTGTGAGAGATTTTCAAAAATCTGGAAAATGGTTAAAAGCATATAACAATGCACAACTATCATAATATGATTAAATGACCTAGCGGTCATGATCTTACATATTTTTTGACAGGAAAAATTAAAATGGCAAAGCACCATTGTGTGGATTCAAACCCGAGACCTATGTACGCAAGGGACACGCCTGTTGGCCGCTAGGCTAACGAGTATTATGTGTTAGTATGTAATCGCTATTGTTACTTAAGTAACAAATTTGGCAGTTACTAAATCCCTTGAAGGGTTGTTTTGCTTTACCAAGTGACATGAGTGGGTTTATAAATAGGACCATCTGCATGCAGTAATGGATACGAAAATCTCAGAATTTCCGAAGCCGTCTTCACTCCAAATCACCTTCTTTTCTCCCTTGTACGCAGAGAGAGTTAGGAAGACTATTGTTTTGTAAACTGCCATTGACGATTCGCTTGGTAAACTGTCATTGACGATTCGCTTGGTTTAGGGTGTGCAAACCAAACCAAGGTTACTCTATTGTATCCTGAAGGAGATTCGTTTACCTGCAATCTACGAGGAGAGATTGGTGGGGACGAATCGAACCTAAATCCTAGTATTCTTACACGCCTTAGAGATTGCATATTACCATTATTTTCTTCATCTTTGTTACACACCGGACCCCATTTTTCTAACACTTAAATCCTTGGCTATTGGCAGAAGAGCTACCCCACCCTAACAGCTAATGGAAAATAAACTCCCGCACATCACAGAGGGAGAAAGCAGATGCTAATATATGTAATCAAGAACGACGGCGTTCCAAGTACGTTAGGTATCCCATTGGAGTCGGCGGTGGTAGTACTTCTCCGGCATCAGTGATCAGAAAGTCAAAGATGCCGCCATCGAAGAAGGGGAAAGCGAAGACTGAGGCTAAGGCACCATTTCCGTCGGAGAATCCTAATAATTATCCGTCATGTATTCGGTGCATGCCTCCTTCCTCCGTCGCCATAACCATACACGCCAAACCTGGCTCCAAATCCGCTTCCGTAACAGGTCTTTCTCTATCTCTCTTTCTCTCGTTTCTATGATTTTAGTTTATTATTTAATTAATGCGATTTTGGTGCTTTCTTTTATGTTCATTGTTTTCTAATGAGTTTAGGGTTTTAGATATCAGCGATGAGGCTGTAGGAGTGCAAATAGACGCACCGGCCAGAGATGGTGAAGCAAACGCCGCTCTTCTCGATTACATTAGCTCCGTAAGCTCTACTTACGATTCTCACGTTTACTTTCCAATTCGTATATACGAGAAAATGGTAAGAGTCTACCATGTGAATTTGGGGTGAGGCTGTGGACACTCTCACTCACTATATTCAATTTCCTTGTTAACTAATGATAATTTTGTTAGGGGTGTTTGAAAGAATCTTATTTGGGCATAAAATTAGCTTATGACGTGCAACCTCTTTTTAGCTCATTTGGGACTCTGACCTGATATCTCAGACAAAACCATGAAACTAACCCTTTGTCGAGTAATGGTTAACTAAAGCCCTCCCTTAATCCGAGGTGACGACTTCAGGATTCGAATCATTAACCTTGGAGGCAGAGTGTGTCCGGGGTATCGTCCATTTCCACTACGACCAATCTCTCTTTAGCTCATTTCAATGAGTTTATCAGAAAAAACCTTATGAAAATAAGTTATTTTTAGCTTATTTCACAAAAACTTATTAAATAAGTACTTAATTAAACTGTAGATATTTGTAACCTTGGTTTGAAACAAATTGAAATTTTGTCTGTTTATTACTTGGTTTATGGTTTTGAAAATTTCTAGAGCTGATTTTTTCCTCTAAAAAAATAGGTTTAAATAAGTTTTTAGTTTCTGTAAAATACATCAATTTTGATTTTAGTCCCTACAAAATTTTTCCTTAAGATTTTGTCCCTATACTTTTAAAAAATTTGGAAATGGTCCCTACCGTCATTTCTTCTCGTTAACTGCTGACGTGACAAACGGAATGCCATGTCAGCAGGGACCATTTCCAAAATTTTTGGAAGTACAGGGACGAAATCCTAAGGAAAAAATTTACAGGGACGAAATCCTAAGGAAAAAATTTGTGAATTTTGCATGAACCAAAAACTTTGCAGGGACCAAAAATTTATGTGTGGCCTTAATGTATGATTTTTTTCAATTTTGAAGCCAAATTCGGGAGTAAGTCGGACAGGAACAAGAAATTACATCGGTATTCCTGAGTATTGGATATCATACAAAATGAAGGAATTTAGCAATTTTAACCATGTGGTCTATAATGTATGATTTTGTTTCTATTTTCTTGCCAAATTTCATAGCAAGTCGGACAGGAAAATAAAATTACCTCAATACCCTTGAGTACTAAAAATCATACCAGATTAAGGAATTTAGCAATTTTATCCTTGGTAAATTTGGCTAGAATATAGAAAGAAATCATACATTAGTGTCATGTGTTTCAAACTGACAAATCTCTTCATCTGATATGATTTTTAGTACTCGGAGGTATCGAGGTAATTTCTTATTCCTATCCAATTGCTCTGAGATTTGGCCGAACAAATAGAAAAAAATCATACATTAGGGATAAAGGGATAAAATTATCAAATTTATTTTTCTGATATAATTTATAGTACTCGTGGATACCGAGGTAGTTTATTGTAATCTTGTCCATGTCTGACTTGCTCTGAAGTTTGGCCAGAAAATAGATTTTTTTTTAAATAAGTTTTTGGTTCCTGCAAAATCTACAAATTTTGGTTTTAGTCCTTGTAAATTTTTCAAATTTTGATTTTAGTCTCTGTAAATTTTTCCTTTGGATTTCGTCCCTGTATTTTCAAATTTTTTGGAAATTGTCCCTGCTGACGTGGCATTCCATTTGCCACGTCAGCAGTTAACGGAAAGAGATGATGGTAGGGATCATTTCCAAAAAAATTTAAAGTTCAGGGACGAAATCCTAAGAAATTTTTTTGCAGAGACTAAAACCAAAATTGATGTATTTTACAGGGACCAAAAACTTATTTAAACCAAAAAAATATAAGTTGCAAAAGTCCATCTATCATCTCAATGATAAAACAAGAAATTAAGGTGATTATGGCAACCGTTTGTTCACATGATTTGTTCCTGAACTGTTACTAGTTTTTTTTTTTTTTTTTTTGAAATGCACTCATATATAGCACTAGCCAAAGGAAACAGAAGGGATACAACAAGAAACAGAGTCTAGGGAAGGGACATGCCCCAACCAAGACTTTGATCCTACAGCTTTTGCTATGCCTACCGAATTGTAAGCTTCCATATTAAGTTGCCTACCTATGTGAGACACTGAAACAGAGCCTATCACGTTCATCAACACTTTACAGTCCTCAATAACTAAGTCAATAGTGGCTATAAAAGACTTACCATTAATACAGTTTACCACCATCAAAGCATCAGTTAAGATAATCACCTCTTCCAGCTGTTGTTCCATGGCCAGTTGAAGGCCCCATCTAACACCCAGAGCTTCAGCTAGCAGAGGATCAGTTGTTGTGACTTCTTTTCTACTGGCTGCAAGGATGACCCTGCCCTCCTTATCCTTTGTAACACAGCCCCACCCAGTACTGCCATCCGCAAAGCAGCCAGCATCCACTTGAATCGTGAAGCGGACAGGACTGGAGGCTTGCTGACTTCGCCAGAGAATATTTCAAAATACCAGTTGCATTTGTCCCTGTGAAATTCTAATCTTCTTATTGGTCTGACAATGATTTATGTATAGGAGAGGAATGTGCAGTATTGCTAAGCCACAAAAAATCCATTTCATTCCCTTCCCCCCAACACCCCAACACGGTTGGTAGATAATATCAGAGCTTTTGGATTGTGAGAGATGGAGGCTCTAATCGTAATGCCTTGAAGTTGAGTAAAATTATATTTCTGAATTGGTATTTGGCAAGTAGAAGCTGATTTCTCTTTGAGTAGAATAGCTGATCAAGGATGCCCCAGGACTTGTTTGGGACACAAAGCAATGAAGCATATAATATCATGTGATTGGACTTTTTAATCTAAAAACGTTTTCACATTTTTGAAGTCTAAACAAACATGTCTTAAAGTTATACAACAGTAGATCCTTTAGGTTTTATTTTTTGTCCCCTCTCCACAAAGGTAGTAAAAAAGAAATTGTCCCTGAGGCTATTTTGGGTTCTTATTTCGAATATGGTGTTGCAACAAAGAATTTCTTTGACATTCTTCTGTTGATAACAGGTTTTAGGTGTAAAACGACGACAAGTCTCTTTAGGTACTGGTTCCAAGTCAAGAGATAAGACAGTCATTGTGGAAGATGTAACCCAGCAATATGTTTTTGACGCTTTGGATAAAGTCTCAAAGCAGCAGTGATAAAAAAAATTAAAATGTTTTTCATTCATGAATGATGAGGCATCTTCCTTGCTGGTTGACTCCATTTACCACAATAAATGAAGCCAGAATGTGTGATCTTCTGTTTTCCTCTAAGAAGGCTACCGATGCTCTTAATGCTTTAAAAGCAGTATTTGTTTTCTACTTCGGGTTCCTCTTTGTATTGCAGAGTAGAATTTGACAATTACATGTAGATGTGCTGGTTATGTTTGATGAACGTGAGCCTCCTGTTTGATATGTGTACTGTACACAATAAGATTTACTTGATATACATCATTTTGAATTTTTGATTGATTTAGGTACATTACAACTATCTACAAGGGATGGCATCTGCACACACTAGCTCCCTGCTCCTCGTCACGGGGGATGTTTTTCTCCTGTCTCTGTTTCTTGACTCCCTTCAAGGCTTTAAAACAGGACACCTAAAATGCAAAAAAAGAAAAACAAACAAAAATTCAGTAAAATAGAAAGAGAGCAGGGCATTCTTGTGCGTTAGCAATGGATGATTCGAAGTCCAATGATTCGGGTGAAAGTGGCGGTGGTGGTTCTTGGGATTGGTTAAATGAACGAGAGTGTGGGTGTATGGTTTTCAGAGGACACGAAAAAGGGTGGGTCTTGTTTGTTCGATATCAATATTTTTGTACACAAGATGGGGTATCATAAGGTGTTTTTTTTTGTTTTTTAAATGTATTCAAAGAACATAAAAAATAAGTGAGAAATAAAAATAAACATATACAATATCAAGTATCTAAAATTTGTATTCAAATAACATAACTTTTTTTCATGTACCGGAGAAAGTTTAGTTCGGCCTATGGTGTTCTATTCAAGAAGCGAAAGTTTCAAAACATCTTATGACTTATCTCTATATTATTTCAATAAAAAAAAAGTAATTAATCATGGCTTTATGGACATCAAAAATTAAATAAATACTATTTTAGCACTCCCAAAAATAGTTCAATAAAAATTTTATTTTTAAATTTCTTTGTCAAGAATTTCAAATATTTAAATGTTATCTATGTAATCCTTCCATCTATTTGCTTCTCGTTCTATTAGTAATATAGTATGTGTCAAATATCAAGATGGAACTGACACCATTTAATCGAAGTAACTGGTTCTAAATAGTAAATAATGAAAACTTGAAGAAAAGAAGAAAATATTGATGTATTGGGATGAAAATTTTATTCAAGAATTGGAACTTGACTCGGATGATTATAATATTGGACGATATGAGATTCTCTTATGTTTGGACCTTGATTATGTTAACTTGATAATGAAGTAATTAGATGTGATGAAATGTACACTATGGATTTGATTTTGTTTACATGAATTGAGTTGTGAATGCCTTGAAGTGATTATGAAACTCTGTTTGTGTATATCTTTGATGTGATGTTTGTGAGGAGTGCTTAGTGGAATGGATTGATAAGTTATGTTCTGAATTTTTGGGTAGGCGAACCGGCAAGCGGGAGGCTCTGGTATATAAATGTCACAGTCGGGGACGAGGGGACCCCGTTAGATATTCCGGGCGTTGAGTAAGGATGTTGATATTTATCGGAGGGTGCAGTATCTCCAGGGTATGAAATTCAAACCGTCGGGGTGAGAGACCTTGAGAGAATAACCCCAAGTGGACCCAAAGATTTGATGTATATGATATGATGTGTATCCCCTTATAAACGGGATACGAGTTGGAGAATTAAATAAAGTGCAAGTCATTCCACAAATACTCTTATGAGGAGTAAGATGTCCATCTAGTATTTTCTTTTTATCTGCTTATGAGTATATGGTTGAGAAGTATAAACTTGAAATGATTATCTATTTGTTGGATCTAAAGCTTGTGTGTGATTGTGTGATTTCTTTTCGCATTTGGCTTTGTGTGACTGCATGTGGTTGGGGGAAACTTCCTCACTGAGTCAGTGGAATCACCCCACGTTTAACATTTCAGTTTCAGGTTGAGAACCTTCAGGGTCATCTCTATTGTTTAGAAATGCTAGGAGCCTTGAATGTCATGTGGATAGTGGTTTTCAACGGGGTTGTTCCCTTATGTTTTAAAAGTTGTATTAGTTCATGACATGACTTTATAATTTTTGTTTGTCTTTAGTTACTCTGATGAATTATGTTCATTATGTTTTGGATGAATGTAATTTCTTTACTTTGAATGAGACGAATTTTTGTAAGCTTGTGAGGCTGCAAAGCGAAATGAAAGATTTTCCCTTTCTACGATCATGCCTACGAAATTCGGGTCATGACATAGCCTCTCTCGGTCTCACCTGATTTGTTTGTAAGAGAGTGTAATAAATACAACTTTGCAAGTCTTTCACTAACAATCAAAAGAATAAATTTAATGTGAAGGTGTAAATTTAATGTGAAGGTTTGAAAGACTGCCTAATAACTTTAAATGATTGAAGAATATAGAATGAAATAATGAAGAATTAAATGCGCAGAGTAATGCTCTTGAGTTAATGTTGTGTTATATCTTCATTTTCAATGTCTTCTCTATTTATAGCCCAATCAATTTGAATATGTTAGAGACATTCCTTCTGATTTTTGGCTTTAAGCTGAGCTCCATTAAATGCAATAGAGTTGTTCTGGGCAGCCATTAATGCATAAGAACGTTGTTTGTACTCTAACAGAGGGGATCAATGCTTTATGCTTCGTGCAACAACCAAATCAGACATGTTGCTTTTGTACTTTGCTATGCATATTTCCCTTTTTCTTGTAACTTCCAGATGTATTAGGGAATAAAGTATTTTGGTAGCACTCCTTTTCTGAGTTTCAATGATGCTTTTGATTGTTTGGCCTTCTAAAATCCTTGATGTAACGTCCTGATTTCTCTATCTTTCTATCACGGTAAATACATGTTTATGTGTGTTTGTTTTTTCTAAAATCCAAAGAATGATTTTGGATAAACTAAAATCATTGTCTTGCTCAATCTTACTGTAAAAAGTCACGGTTAAATTTTTGTTTGAAAATTCAAACGAAAGCCGGTCTGTGTTTTCACTGACAGTAAGAATTTACTGAGCAGAAAACCTAATTGTGACCCGTGAACGAAACGGTTAGTGTTTTTTGTCGTGTTTCCAATGATCTTAGTTATTTTTGAAAATTTATGTTCGGGATTAAAATATAATATTTTATCTGGGCAAAATCTTCGAAAATTACGATCGGAAACTTTAACCGGGTAAACAACGGAGTAGGATGGAGAGTTAGGAGGACCAAAGTGACTTGATGGAGATTGGTGTGACTTGATGATTGAAGTCTAATGTCACATCAAAAGGAAGTCATCATTACAATTTTTGAAATCTATTATATTTTATTCCAAAACTCATTAGTCTCTCACTTTTCCAACCAAACAACCCTTAACCAAACTTGGAGCCGAAGTTCTTCCTTCTCTCTCCCTCTCCACGATTCCAAACCCTCCCCCTATATATACACCCTTCATTTTCACTCATCACTTTACACTCTCAACGACCAAGTTTCCTACTTCAAACTCCATTGAAATTTCTTCTTCAAGAGCTCATCACTTGCATCCATTTTCTTCAAGCTTCAAGGGTAATATTTCTTTATCCTACCCATCAGTTATTTCATTCACTTATTTGTTGAGTTAATGTCATATTCTTCCACTTATCATTCTTAGATCCATAACTTTTAAAATATCTAGAAATTAATTAGTAGAAAATTCCGTTTGACTTGAAACCAAATTATATGTACTCACAATGATCTCTATATTCATTATCTAAGAGCATGCATCAATCAAAATTTTCCTCCCTTATTTTCTTAAAGAGGCCGAACCTATGTTGTTGTTGAGCAAGAAAGTTTTGTCTCAATTTGTGGAATAGGACTATTGATTTGAGCTCTTTAATACATTTTGTTGTTAAATCTAAAACCTTGAAAAGTTTGAAAATTTCAAGCCTATTTTATGAACCACGACCGAAACCCTAAGCTTGTGGCTTAGAGGAATTTTTGTTCAATCCTTGTAAAATGATCATTGATTATGAATCTCTAATACTTAAGGATCATTAATCCACGAGTTTGTGAAATTTTGAAAACCTCTAACCTTATTTTATCACCTTGGCCAAACCTAAGTCTAGAGAAGACTTGATGTTTTGGTTGTTTTTAACTTGTATTATGTGTTGAAATCTTTAGATTTCCGTCGTGAAGCAAGTTGAGGAGGATCGTCATACGCGACAAAGAACAAGAGACAAAAATTAAGAAAAAAATATTTATCACCATTTTGAGAATACTTATTTACTAAGAAAATATTATTTTCCGAAAGTAACCAACAATTTAATAAGTTTTATTTTCCGCAACGGGGAACCATGTGATGCCCAAGTTAGGGTGTTACATTAGTGGTATCAGAGCTTGTAACATCCCTGGCTGCTTTATGGATTGACGACTGTCCCCACAGACCAACGCGGGTCTTTTCAGCGTGCTTTGTCCTCACTCACACGCTTCTCGGGAAAACTTCCCAGGAGGTCACCCATCCCAGAATTGTTCCAAGTCAAGCTCGCTTAACTGTGGAGTTCTTAAGTGATGGGCTACCGAAAAGAAGATGCATCTTGTTAGTATAGGTAGTACGAATCAATTCGTATAAGCCTTCCTCAACTGTATAGTCCCATACCTACACAGTCTCAGGATCCCTCTCATTCGGGTGTGTAATCGATTCATTCATGTGTCCCTCTGCCTAGAAGCCTGCCAGGAGCCGCTCCTTGTCCATGCCTTCTTGCACCGGCGACCATTCCCCGCCCTCGTCGGCACCCGGGTGTTACAGAGCTGGTCGAGTCTTTCGGGAATCTTTGGGTTTAGGTCTGTTATGTTAATGTTGTGTGTTCTCTAACTGAGACTTGTTTGAATTACTTCTTAGAAGTAATGTGTGATAATCAGTGAGTTTAAGTTTCATTTTCTGGTTACCATTTTACTGATTATTTCCTGTAGGTCAGTATGGAACCAGGAGGTGCACGTGGACATGGTCGCGTAAGAGGCAACGGTGGAATAGACTTTACGGCACATACAATGGCTGATGTTGCTGCTGTAATTGTTTTTCAGACTGCAACAATGGCTGCTCGAAACCAACAAGAGAAGATGAGAGCTGAACAAGCAGCCGAAGGCAAGAATCTGACTGCTTTTAGGCGCCAGCATCCATCTCAGTTCGATGGTGATGTAGATCCTACGAAGTTCGATCTATGGATTCAGGAATTGGAGAAAATATTTGAGCTGGTCCACACACCAGAGGGAGTGAAGTATCTTATGCTACTTTTCTACTGGAAGAAGATGCCGAATATTGGTGGAAAGGCACCAAGCAGTTACTGGAAGCTGAACAACAGGAGATTACTTTTATCGACGACATTCTAATCTATTCTCTAAACGAAGAAAAACATGTTGAACATCTCAGTATAGTTCTTCAGATTTTAAGGGAGAAACAACTTTACGCGAAGTCAGAAAAGTGTGAATTTTGGTTAGACCAAGTTCAGTTCTTAGGGCTTGTCATCTCGCGTGAAGGAATCGCAGTGGATCCTTCGAATGTTGAAGCTGTTTTAGAATAGGAAAGACCGACGACTTGTATAGAGATCCATAGTTTCGTGGGTTTGACTGGATACTATAGGAGATCCATTGAGGGATTCTCCAAGATAGTAGGACCTCTTACCCAATTGACTCGGAAGGATCAAGCATTTACATGGACTAAAGCATGTGAAGAAAGTTTTCAAGAGCTAAAGAAAAGGTTGACTACTTCACCTGTGTTAGTATTACCTGATCCTAAGGAATCTTTTGAGGTTTATAGCGATGCTTCACATTAGGGGTTAGGTTGTGTACTAATACAAAATCGGAAGGTTGTAGCTTATGCTTCAAGACAATTAAAGATTCATGAGAGGAATTATCCTACACATGATTTGGAATTAGCAGCAGTAGTTTTTGCTTTAAAGATCTGGAGACATTATTTGTATGGAGCTACATTTAATGTTTTCAGTGATCACAAAAGTTTGAAGTACATGTTCGATCAGAAGGAGCTAAACATGCGGCAGAGACGTTGGTTGGAGTTTTTGAAGGATTACGATTTCCAACTACAGTACCACCCTGAAAAAGCAAATGTGGTAGCAGATGCCTTGAGTAGAAAGTCAATACATGTATCTGTAATGATGGTCAAAGAGCAAGAGTTGTTGGAACAGTTCCGAGATATGCGTTTAACAGTGGAAACGTCACCAGGGAAGCTTCATTTAGGTAGAATCAATGTTTCAAATGGATTGATGGACCAGATCAGAGAGAAACAAGAAGGTGATCAATACCTACAAGGAGAAAGGGAATTAGTGCGTCAAGGAGCAATGTCAGAATTCCGAGAAGGAACGGATGAAATCTTGAGATTCGGTAAAAGAATTTGTGTGCCAGACGATATCGAGCTTAGAAAGTTGATTCTGGAATAGGCTCACAAGAGTAAATTAAGTTTACACCAAGGAGCCACGAAAATGTATCAAGATCTCAAGCAATTGCATTGGTGGTATGGAATGAAGAGTGACGTAATCGTGTTTGGTATGTCAAAAGGCAAAGATTGAACATTAGAGGCCAGCGGGGATGCTACAATCTTTAGACATTACAGAATAGAAATGGGAGGGTATCTCAATGGATTTTGTAACCAGTTTACCAAGGACTCGAAAAGGACATGAGGCTATATGGGTAATAGTGGATCGACTGACCAAGTCAGCTCACTTTTTGCCTATCAATATGAAGTATTCGATGGAAATATTAACTCAGTTGTACATTGATGAAATTGTCAGATTACATGGTATACCTTCAAGTATCATTTTGGTCCGTGATCCGAGGTTTACGTCAAGGTTTTGGCAAAGTCTGCAAGAGTCCCTAGGAATGAAACTAAGATTGAGTTCTGCCTATCATCCACAAACAGATGGACAATCCGAGAGGACGATCCAATCACTTGAGGACTTATTGAGAGCTTGTGTGTTGGAAAACACTGGGAATTGGGATGAATTTCTATCGTTGATAGAATTCACTTATAACAACAGTTTTCACTCGAGTATAGGAATGACACCCTATTAGGCTTTAAATGGTCGGCGGTGTAGAACACCACTATGTTGGTACCAGGGTGGTGAGAGTTTACTGTTGGGACCAGAGATCGTGCAACAGACAACAGAAAAGGTGATGATGATTCAGGTGAAAATGCGGACAACTTAGAGTCGACATAAAAGTTATGCTGACAAGAGACAACGACCTCTTGAGTTTGAGGAAGGTGAACATGTGTTCTTGAGAGTCACGCCTACGACTGGGATTGGCAGGGTAATTAAATACAGAAAACTCACTCCTAAGTTCATTGGACCCTACCACATTCTTTGTCGCATGGGTCCAATAGCCTATAAAATTTCTTTGCCACCTTTTCTTTCCAATCTTCATGATGTTTTTCATGTTTCGTAACTGAGGAAATATGTTCCTGATCCATCTCACATAATCAAACCTGATAATGTACAATTAAAAGAAAACTTGTCTTATGAGACTTTGCCTGTACGAATCACGGATAAGATGACGAGGCAGCTCAAAGGTAATCGAATTTCCTTGGTTAAGGTTATTTGGGATGATGCAACTAGAGAAGCTACGTGGGAAGTCGAGGACAAAATGAGATTGCAATATCCTGATCTATTTCCAAGTGCGTAATTTCAAGGACGAAATTCTTTTTAGTAGGGTGGTAATGTAACGCCTCGATTTATGTCTTTCTATCACAGTAAATACATGTTTATGTGTGTTTATTTTTGTTAAAATCCATAGAATGATTTTGGATAAAATAAAATCATTGTCTTGCTCTACCTAACCGTAGAAAGTCACGGTTAAATCCATGAGTTTGTGAAATTTTGAAAACCTCTAACCTTTTTTTATCACCTTGACCGAACCTAAGTATAGAGAAGACTTGATGTTTTGGTTGTTTTTAACTTGTATTATGTGTTTAAATCTTTAGATTTCCGTCACGAAGCAAGTTGAGGAGGATCATCATACACAACAAAGAACAAGAGACTTTGTTTGCTTTGGAATCAGGTAAGAGGAGACTTCTTGAGGGATGTTCCAATAGCCGTATACTATTAATTGTGGTCTGTGATGTGTCTTAAGTCTTGTTGTGATTTATCTGAGTTGTCTGGGGTGATTGAACTGTCTATTTATTTAAATGCCTGAGCTTGATGACTTATTTGAAGATGTGTTATAGATTTACTATATGACATGAACTGTATTATCTGTTATGTTTTGAGGTGAAAATTATAATGTTGTTGTTTGATGTCTGAGAAGCCTGATATTCGTCAGTACTCAATTAATTATTGAGATAAAAGTCTTAAAAAGATGTATGAGAAACATTGAACATAACCATATTTATCAGAGAACTTCTTTTGATAAAAGAATGAAGTTAAGGATGAAATCAAAAAAAAAAAAGGAAAATATATTTTGGTACGTTATCAATTTTTGAAAATGAGATAGAAAGTTATTTTAAGGACTAGGTGTCGAAATATTTTAAAGCTAGAGGAAAATTATTTTTGCTTACAAATAATTTTAGTTTAAACGAAAACAATTTTAGAAATATATTTATTGAAGAAAACCTTTGAGAAAAATGTTTTGTAGTATTTGATTGGAAATAAAAATAGATTTCTCTATAACTTAGCATTTATAAATGAATTTCAATGAAAAATGATTTTCTGTGAAATACTTTTATTCAACAAAAATATCCCGGCAAGCTTGGATAAGTTTCAGAGGTTTCGCTTTGTATTTGTGTTTCACTGAACAAAAAAGAATAAACACGTTGAAATGTGAATATAGTATACGAGACGTCGGAATACTAGTGTTCTGTAATAAACACGTAGATCTTGGATCCGTGTCACGTTCTTGTGGACTTTTTGTCCTAATCACGTTGTGATGAACGTTGTTAAAGGTGAATATTGTTTTCTATGACCACAAGCCTAAGACTGGTGCATCGGTTTAAGGCGTTGTGACCGAGCACTCGGACTTTGTGTCTCGTGTTTATGTTGAAAAATCTTAAAAGTTAAAGATTTATGCATAGTCGTTAGTCATTGAGCTTCGACAAGGAAAGAATGAACACAAAGAAAACGTTGAGAACAAATTTTTTTTCATGCATGATTTGGAAGACGTGCCACACATTGTTAGGAGTGATACCACGAAGGGCGGGGTATTCACATCACGTTGTAGCATTGTGCCTTGATGGACAATGAAATCCATCTCACTGTGCCTTGGGTTGGATACCGTGTTTGGAATCCATAAGCATTGATCACTGCATCCTGGACTGGACAGTGTGCTATGGTAATCACGTTGTGCCTAATATACCTGGCTAATCACGTTGTGCCTAATATACCTGTAAATTGAGTCTGATCAACTCATAGAATGATGATGGGATCTCATGAGATTAAGTTAGAGCCTGAATATTGAATTGTCAGGCATATTTTTATAAAAGAAGATGATTGTTCGGGTATGAAACCCATTGATGGAGTACTTGCTTATTTTCTAAAAAATTCTATGATATATGACCTTATATGCTTATCTGATATTTTATGTCATACATATGGTTATTGTGATTAATCCATATATTGGTCTCTCACTCTTGCATACATGTTTGTTGTTTTCTCTTCCTATATGGAAATGGTTATATGTATGTGTAAGTTTAGATGGATCCCAATATTTCTTTGGCACCGGCGGGGGTGCGGATGTTGACCTTTGAGGATGCTCATAACGCGGGCGCGTGGGTCATACATCCAGGATCCCACACCGCCACTTATACTGGACTAGTGAGTTCTCTTGAGGGCAATGTAGAGGCTGGAGCACAGGTGCACGAGCACGAGCGATTGAGTTAGTGAGGATATCTCTACCACCCACTTGGTACTATATTCAGTGTCTAGCCGAGCAAGGACAACTGCACTTTCATCCACCACTTGGAGAGCCACTCCCTGGAGTTGTACCCGACTTACCACCGGAGGAAGATCCGGAGGAGTTTGTCGACGATGAGCCTGAGTATGTTGTTCTTGATGATGGTGATGATGACGACTCTCCTGATGAAGGAGGGGAAGTGTTGGATGCTTCACCTGATGCCTCATCTGGGAGTCGGGTTGACTACCCTGGCCTCCCTAATGGGTATCTTTAGATGGACCAGCTATAGGTATCTTTTGTGGGAAGGGTATCTTTTGTCTGGCAGATTCCTGGCTTCCGAGAGCCACGGTGTTTTTGAGATGTGGTTCCGGACCTTTTGCTTCTTGTTTATATTCCTTTTCCTTACCTTTTAACTTATGACAATGGCCTACTCTTATAAAGCTCCTAAGTTATTTTGTACTTAAGTTCTGATGCTACAACTGCTGATACTTATATATCAATTCGTTTATGTTGTTCATGTTCTGAGTGTTCATCTTAAGAAAAAAAAAATTATCACCATTTTGAGAATACTTATTTACTAAGAAAATATTATTTTTCGAAAGTAACCTGCAATTTAATAAGTTTTATTTCCCGCAAAGGGTAACCATGTGATGCCCGGGTGTCACAAGCTTCAGCATCTTCTGACTAATTAGATAGCTCACAAAAGTTTTTCAGTCTTTGCCGTGTTCTCCTTCTGAGAAACAACAGACGGGTGAAAGCTTCATTAGACGAGTTGACTCTATATATCAGAAAGTCAATCGCTCCAGATAAGCCATCAGATGGGTGAGACTTCTTCAGCAGATGGGTAAGCTTTCCTCATCCGACTAGTGATCTTAACTTTTGACCATGATAGTCTTAGGGCAGACAGGTAATTAAAATACTTAAATAATAATCTGCCTACTAAGTAGACAGGTCAACAACCAATATGTAGTTCAATTAAATCATTAACAAATGTTTAGTTTTATCAAAACTTAATGCAAATGCACAACAGACATTTTGTTTTTAACATCGGTTAAAATGAACCGATTTTAAATCCTGACGTAGAAAGCATATTTTGCACTAGTGATGTCATAGTTTTATAATCCTTACTTATAATGCTCGATTCTGTTTTTCATGTTTTAGGTTTTTATATGACAGATATCTATACTTCTTTGGAAGAAGGAAGCTAATTTTATCAAAGATTATAGTAAGTGAAAAGTGAAACTGTTGGGTTATTGATCGGGAGCTACGAAATCTCCATGGAGGTAATGCACCATGAAAGCAAACAAGCAAGAATATCAAATACACAAATCAACCATAACAAGAACAAATCAAATAAAGAAGGCATAAAACGGTAAAAGAAAAGATGAACACCGGGATTTTAGTGGTTCGACCATTGTGGCCTACGTCCACAGGAGAGAGCACAACAAGTCTCCATCTCCACCTTTACTATCTTGATCTCAGAGATTACAAGGCTTTACAATAGAAAATCCCTTCAACCCTTGTATCTTCTTGTACACCCATGTTTCTCACCATGCTCTCCAAGAACTACACCCAAGGTTGATCTTTCTATTCCTATGCACCTTTCCCAATCTCAATCTCTCTACATTTCCCTCAAGATAGAAAAGCCTCACTCAATCCCTCTTTTCTTTTTCCACACCACATTGTGTCACTCATGTGATGATGCTTATGCACTCATCCTATACATGATATCTATTTATAGACTCATGTGAGTCATCCATATGAAGTAACCAACCCTTGTGAAGCTTATCCAAGTTAGTTATTACACCAACTAACTAACCAACTTCTCAACAGATTGAACACAATCACTCCATAATCGATTATCCGGTTGATCATAATCGATTATGCTATCTCTATCTCGTGACGCCTTTTCTGATACATAGCCATAATCGATTATCCTAATCGATTATGTCTCTGCAACTTCAACTTCATATTGCTGATTTTGAGACATATCTCAACGGAAACAATCATTACTTTGATGAAAAATCACCACAAACACCATCCTAAGTTGTACATTATGGATGTCAAAGTGGGTCAAACCCGATGTGTCAGTCTAACTAACCCAGTATAAATATGGATTATGTTTAAAAATTCAAGTTCAATCTTGTTTTTAGTTTAGTTCCGACTGACCTGAAAATAAAATGGCTCGATATGGCTAGTTGTAATCGGTCAGGTCAATCTATTGATCCAATTTTTTGAATTTAATTATGATATGATGAACTCTTATGTTCATATGTAATGAGCTCCTTATTTTTTGTAATGAGGTTGATTAAGTTGTGAATGAAAACTATCAAATGCTAATAATTATATGTTAAAGTAATATGAGAATAATGCAAGAATATGGTAGAAAAATGAAAACTATATATAGATATTATATATAGTGGCTTCTACCATGAGGGAGCAAGTAAGTCCCTCACCGGTGAACCATCTTCTTTAACCCTTTGATATATTAATAAAATAGTTAGATGGTTAAGATTGAAACTTGATAATGGTTATTCAGGTCACCCAAAAACAACAAAGTGACACTTTTATCTCTACCCCTTCATCCCATGTTACCCATTGGAAACGCCCAAAGTTTTCTTCCTCAATCCTTACCAGAATTCCATATATTTCAATCAGCAAAAACCATCATGTAACTGATGTACATAACACATTTTCTAGAACCAAAGTTACTAACTTTCTCTACCATGTGTCTAAAAGTCCATGAACAACAATAGAGATGAAAGATTTCGAATGCTTTAATTAGAACAAAAATAAAAAAAAATGAAAGAAGTTTTAACACATATTAGTAGCACCTCATGAAATCAAAATCTAAATCCAAATCCAACTTCATTGTTAAAATTATAAAAAGTGAAGGGAACTCAACAATAAGTAAAGTCCAACAACGTTTTGCCTTGGTTTTGGAGTAGTCGCTTTGCTATTGACTTCAAATTTTGTTAAATCAGCAATAAGGACAGACCCACCAAGGTTGATGGCCGTGGTTGCCGGATCCAGGGGTGTTCATCAACCGGTCAAAATCAATTTAAACCGCAAAAATCGAACAAACCGAAAAAACTATTTTTTTCCCATTGGATTGGATCAGATTTCGGATCCCATAGTGAAATCCAATCCAATCCAAACCGATCTACTATAGACATATACTATTATTTTTGAAATTATAGTATTACTTAATACTCATACTTCAACATTATTTTTCATACTTTTATGACCCTTATTCTCTTTAACATTTTTGTTGGAATGACATATATGAGATTATTTATAATAAATATTAATGTCTTGAAGTTATATTTTACTAAAAGTTTTGATGCATAACATATATATACTTGATTGAGAAAACATGAAAAATAGGAAATCAATTAAGTAATTTGAAAAATAATTAGCTACAATTTATTTGTAGTTGATTCAAGGAAAAAATAGTATAAGTGAGAGTTGATATAAATAATTAACATAAAATAAGAACATGTTAAAGGTTCTACTGTTCTAGTTGCTGGCTTTAAAGGTTCTATTGTTCTAGTATAGAGAAAGGTTAAAATAGGTATTGTGCACCCTAAACTGGCTCCCTAATTAAATGAAAATTATCTTGTCCACTATTAAATAAGTAGAAAGGACACTTGACATAAGAAAAAAATAAAGTATGTTAAAAACCGAATTATCCAATCCAATCCAATCCAAACCGCATTTGATTGGATCAAAATTTTTTAAGGAAGCAAACCGATCCAATCCAAGTTGCACATTGTTTTCGTCATTGGATCAGATGACTTTTTAGCTCAAAACCGTTCCAATCCAATCCGCGAACATCCCTTGCCGGATCCGTATATCGATGGCCTGCGCCACCAGGTATTACACCTGACGCGAGCTCTAATCCACTTGCACCATCCCCGCCAACTTTGTCCCCCCCTCAACACTCCCTCCTTAGCTCCAACTCCACCATGCTCTGTACTTGCCGCAATGAATGGGAATGGAACATGAACAACAAAAAATATGCTCATTGAAGATTCTTGTACTAGGTCAACTATGTTGGTGGCAGTGGTGATAAATGGGGCGGGGATGGCGGTGGCCGGTGGTGATAGATGGGGTGGGAATGGCAAAGGGTAGGTAGGGTTAAAGATGGGTTTTGGAAATTAAAAAGAAAAAACCAATTGTTACCTGCTAGCCGGTGGTCCATGGGTGAGTTAGAAGGCACTGTTATATATTTTAGAAGAGTTATGATATTTGTACAACAAAAATAACAGCCAACACCATATATTTATATTTTTTCTACACTTTTATATTATTATATTCTATCTATTCAAGTATTCCAAAGTTAAACCCCCCCACCCCCACCCCCCACCCCATACGGTGTATAGGGGGGTGTTCAAAAATCATAACTGATTTTAGAATATGTCATTAGTTCCAAAAATAATTTAAAAAAAAGTGGACAATCAAGACAACCCATTTGATTTGCCACCTGTAAATGATCGGATTGGGCCATCCCGCAACAAAATTTAGGGTCCTGTTATTAACACCTTACAAATTCCTCCTCACACCTTGCAATATATCCTTTTCCAAAAATACCCTTGTCCCTAATCTTGGGCACTCTGCGACTTCCTCCCACACCACACTCTGCATCAAACTTGTGCACAACCCTCTCCAACAGCGCACAGCCAGTACTCCGATATGTCGTCGCCGCCACTTCCACCATCACCCAACGGCGCAAACCTTGTATTCCACCCTCAAGTGCCACCCTCTCACACCCAACATACAATACAACCTCTGGGGGCCTCAAATATGTGATTCTTCATGACAGTTGCAGCAACATTCACTAGACAAAACCTCCTAGAAAACAAATGCGATGGGATAAGAACCTCCGGAAAACCAATGCTGGATTCCATTCGGATAACATATTCCGAACGGTAGATCCAGCAACATATTAACCAAAAAACAACATCCGGAAAACCAATTCTGGATGTCAAGAATCTTCAGAAAACCGAATCCGAATACCATGAGGAACCTTCGGAAAATCAATTACGGATGCCACCGGAATCGAAAATCCGAACCATCAAAAACTTGAAAAAATAATTAACAGATAGAGATATCGCGTGGAACACTTACCGACGATGGACAGGGACTCAATGACCTTGCCGGAAAATGTTGAGGTGCGCTGTTGGGGGGAGGAAGGCAGGTGTGGATGGGGAGGAAGTCAGTTGTCGATGGGGAGGAAGTTAGGTGTGCAAAGAAATAAAGGGACAAAGGGATTTTTACGTGAGGTGTGGGAAGGAAAGGGACAAGAGGTAGTTTTGTAATAAAAGAAAAGAAAAGAAAATTGCAAGGTGTAGGAAAGAAAATGCAAGGTGCAAATAGCAGTACCCTAAAATTTAACCTGCCCAACCCAACTCGTGAATACGTTGACCCGTAGTGGATCTTTGGGGCAGGCTCAAATTGACGCCAATACTGTGCTTGATGATGGCAAAGTCTCTAATGCAAGAGACGTCCTGATGTTCACATGCAAGGAAGCACAGCCATACAATTTTAATGGTCACAGCTGATAATACACTACTGTACGTCAGGCTAAAGTCATCAACTATTCATCAGGCGCCGAACAATTCTGCAAACTGACAAAATTGGCTACAACTTTTACAGTGTTATTCGTTCCCAAGGGAGACGTGGGTTACTTGTTTGTTTTTTTAAGTTGGATTATATTTATCTCATGCTTTCAAGCATGCTAAATTTTGGCACAAATAAAAATTACTTAAAATTATGAACGTGCACAATGATATGTTATGTTGGTTCTCTCTTTTCTTTTTTTTGGATATAATGTTGTGTTGGTTCTCTACCAAACTTACTGAACAAGTATTATGAGTCACCCCTTGTTACCATTTTGACAGTAAAAGATCTTGCAAGAAATGTTTCCGTTTGCTTCTTTTGGTTTGTTCTGATTGCAGCTGGTAATAGGTAAGATATGATGCAAAGTTCAGTATGATTTTTATTGCAGAATATGTAACATAAGATAGTTCACAAGATAATTGCTAAGCAATTAGATCAAAAATAGGAAATTCTTAAATCTAGTAGGATCCCATTTGGGAAAATTAGATATCAACTGTGATAGAAACAGATGTCAAAAAGTACATATATATTCAGAAACTAGCTAGTATCCTTTTGCCATAGTAAGAATTAAGATTATGGGGCCATACAACTTCAGAAACTATATTAGTCTTTTCATTTTAGTAGTTGCACAACTTCATTCTAGAATCTATCTAGTTTTAGAATATAATCTATATAAGGTCAAGTGATGTGTGTGGAAGTACTGAAGTTTCTTGCTCACCATTATATAGCTAGCAACAACCACACATAGATGCCCCAGATTAAAGTTGAAACATGTGGTGATGACTTTGTTGAAAGTGCTTTTGTGCTGCTACATTAGCTGCAGTTGATACATCATCTTCCACAGTGTTCAATATGCTATCCTCTAACACTCCAATAAGGGGTTGATGAGAAGTAGCAGCAGCAGCAGCAGAAAAAAGTTCAGATATTGACTCCATAAACCAGTACAAGAGAGGCAGGCTTGAGCACATAATTACTCCCAGTCTGAGATTCATGATCAATAATTTCTCTTCACAGATAAATGATCAAATTTTAATTCAAGTTTTTAATTCAATATCAACTGTGCCAAAGATGTAGTGGAGTGGAGAACGGGTGTTATTGTAGCCAGTCAAAGTCTCTAGCGTGCTAAACAAGCATATAAAGGAAGAATTCTCGTGCTTTCACCTTTGTGAAACCTACTTTGACTGACCTTTAGAGGATGATGATGCAAATTGGAGAAATTATTGAAGTTGAAAAGAATTCTAAATAGCAAAAAATTTCTCCCCTGATGGTGACTTGGTGAGTGACAAATTTCCGTATATATACATAACTTGGATTCAAATCTAAAATTTTCTTCTTGTTAAATGATTTGTAATTTTAATATAAATTTCCACCAAAGTTAGTAGTGTAACCCTTGTTTTTTAATTAGGGAAGCCTCTCTTTCCCCGTACTTTCATCAAAAGAAAAAGTCTGATCTCTAAAAAGAAATGTAACAAAAATATAAATTTTGATTTTATTATTATTGGCCCTGAATTACTTGACTTGATGGCTTGTTGAACATGAAACCTGGTGGGGGCAGGGACGAAGCTACCTTTGTAGCTGCGTGGGTCCTTGCCCTCCCTAATTTTTTTAAATTTCATACTTTTTTTGGTAAAGTAATTTCATACTTTATTAATAGTCTAAAATTATTAATTATGTGTTATTGGTTAGTAAAAAAATTACAAAAGGATAAGTATATTCTCTTCAATATAAAGTGTTAACTCTTATTCTTACACTTTCTTAAAAAGTATTTTTTTAAACTATAAATATAGTCAACATTACACTTTGCAATAAAAAAATGCTGAAAAGTTTATTGTAGATTTAATTATAGATGATTTTCGTGAAATGCAGGAGATCCATTCTGTGTTTTGGTAGAATACTCATTTAATTAATATTTTGAAACAAGTAATTATGAATATTCTGTATGAAATTTTATATATATATATATATATATATATTCGTTGGATAAACTTTTATATTTATAATTGGTTCTCCAAAACCTCCAAGTCTGACTTCTCCTGGAATGAGGGTTGGGTAGCTCAACTAGTTTGAGCTGATGATATAGTGAGTTGAAACCTGGTGTTTTCTTTTAGTTGTTCCCTAGGTGCTACTAACATTGCACTTTGCAATAAAATTGAAGATGATTTTTTAACCGACTCTATGTTAGAGTGTTAGTATACATTAAAAAATGTTGAAAAGTTTATTGTAGATTTAATTATAGATGATTTTCGTGACATGCAGGAGATCGATTCTATGTTTTGATAGAATACTCATTTAATTAATATTTTGAAACAAGTAATTATGAATATTCTGTATGAATTTTGATACATATATATATATATATATATATATATATATATATATATATATATATTCGTTGGATAAACTTTTATATTTATAATTGGCTCTCCAAAACCTCCAAGTCTGACTTCTCGTGGATTTGGGGTTGAGTAGCTCAACTGGTTTGAGCTAATGATATAATGAGTTGAAACCTGGTGTTTTCTTTTAGTTGTTCCCTAGGTGCTACTAACATTACACTTTGCAATAAAATTGAAGATGATTTTTTAACTGACTCTCTGTTAGAGTGTTAGTATACATTAAAAAAATGCTGAAAAATTTATTGTAGATTTAATTATAGATGATTTTCGTGACATGCAGGAGATCCATTCTGTGTTTTGATAGAATACTCATTTAATTAATATTTTGAAACAAGTAATTATGAATATTATGTATGAAATTTGATATATATATATATATATATATATATATATATATATATATATATATATATATATATATTCGTTGGATAAACTTTTATATTTATAATTGGCTCTCCAAAACCTCCAAGTCTGACTTCTCCTAAATTATGGGTTGGGTAACTCAACTAATTTAAGCTAATGATATAATGAGTTGAAAGCTGGTGTTTTCTTTTAGTTGTTCCCCAGGGGCTACTCAGTTTGCATGTGCAAGAATCTTATCATACCTAAGGGTTATGTTCGATATACATACATAATGTAAAGGTAGTGAGTATCATCAGTTGTAATAAGTCATTATAAGTGATCATAAAAGTCTTGATAAGAGCAGTGACAAAACTGTTCCGTCCAAATATCTCAAGTGAGAGATACTCGTCCAGAGAAGCCCTTGTGGGAGTGTTTTGGAATTAGCTTGACAGAATCGGAATTCTGCTCCTACGTATCCAAATGGGAATCAAAGCAAACGTAGTTCTAAGTGAGGGGGTTGGACCCCTATTTATAGAGATGTTTTAGTGTAACAGTTTGAGTTGGACTGTTATTGAGATCCTATTTGTTAGGATCGGACTGTTATTGCAGTTAGATAATGATAAGGATAAGGATCCGAGTTATACGGAGAGATATTTGGACCAGCGAGATATTCGGCCCAGTCAGTTGTGATTGGATAGCTCGGGGTCGAGATATCTTCATCCGTGGCCTGCTGTGGAATAGGCCCGAGTAGTTATCCTCGGGTGTCAAGTGCATTATAGGTCTTCGGCTTTATAGGAATTCGGGTAACGGCCCACTTAGAAGAATGAGCTCGGTCGTATCGACAATCCTCGGCCTTATATCTTCGGCCAGTACACAAGTCCCCCCGAGCTCTGAGCTTAAATGAGCGAAAGAGCTGGCAAGTATGGAACCGAGCTCATTCTTCGGCTGCTGGACTTTCTTCCTTCTGTGTTTTAAACCGTCATTTCAAGCCGTCATTTCAACTGACTCTTCCTCTTGTCAGAGAAGGCAATCATTTCCCTTAATCCTTCTGAGGCACGCCACAGGTGAGTAACCCTAGAGTTCCGCGCCCATTTAATGAGGGGAAAATTAAAAGTCGCGCCTTTTTATTTCAAGAAACATGGACCGTTGATCGTATCTCATCATCAATCGTGGTAGCTATAAATACCTTCTCCTGTTTCACCTCACTCCCCTTTGCCTATCTTCCTTCGCCCTTCATCTCTGTCTTTCAAGTTTCTGCCATCACTTTCCTGCCTTTCACTCTTCAGGTACGCCCAGTCTTCTTCCCTCCTTCGTGCTTCTAAGTTTATTTTCTGTTTCCAGATATGAGTTCGTCCGAGTCTTCTGAGTCGAACACCTCGCCTCTGATTGAGCGCGAGGTTTCCCCCATTGGGGGTTCTCCTTCCACTTCTTCTGTTCCTTCACAGGAACTAAACATCGGTCAGGTGGGACCGTCCTCCTCCAGGTTGTCTTCCACTGAGTCTGATTCTTCTGGGTCCGACTCTTCTAGGTCTGGTTCTCCCTCCCCCCAAATTTCCAAACCCGCCGCTCGCAAACAACGCCAAAGGGTTCCAAAAGACCCTGTTCCCAATATTACCCTACCTGGGTATACCTGGGTTAAGGGCGAAGTTGAGGCTTATTTTTCTGACTTTCAGTCTTCAGATTCGATTGCTCGTCTTCGGTCCCAGATTAATATCTCGGCGTCCGGAGACGACTCCGTGTTTATTTGTTCCCCATGCTCGGATACCGAGTATGTTTTCCTCAGGGCTCATCCTTCTGAGCCCCCTTTTACCTACATGTACAAAACACTATTTGCACAGCTGCGTGTGTCCCTTCCTTTCACTGAGTTTGAGTGCGACGTTCTGAGAACCATGAATGTCGCACCTACTCAGCTTCATCCCAACAGTTGGGCTTTTATGAAAGCCTTTCAAATTCTGTGTAAATACATCGAGATGGAGCCCACTACTCCCAAATTTTTGTACTTTTACCAAACAAGGTTTGGTAAGAAAGCGGGATGGATTTCCCTCAATGGGCTGAACCGGAGAGGACTGCTTAGTCTATACACATCATCGTATAAGGACTTCAAAGTCGGCTTCTTCCGAGTTCGCCCCTCGGGCTCTCACTCCTCCCATTTTTTTTGATGAGAATGGATGCGCCAGGTTTCCTTTATACTCGGCAATCCTCCCCTACCAAATTCGTTGGTTTTGAATACCAATCCCTTCCTGCCGAGGATAGACGGGATATAGATATATTAGAAAAACTTCCTCGGTCTCTCCATTGTGGACGTCTTCTGAAACTCCCCTTCTCATCCACTCCGAGAGCCGACCTTAAAAGTAAGCGTTCGGCTTTTTAGTTTTTAGCTCTTTTCTCGTATGTGTTCCCTGTACTAACAACTTTTCTTTTGGCAGTCATCATGGGGAAATTTGACTTCTCCAAGCTTTTGAAATCTGCCAGAAAGAGGGTCCCTCCACGACCGAGAAGAAAAAGAAAGGACTTCCTCCGCCACCGCTGTAAGGCTACGCTAAGGGGGCTTCATCATCCGCCCCTCAAAAAAGAAAAAGGGTAGATGTAGTAGTCGACGCCGACTTGTCTCCCCCCCCCCCCACCCCCTTCCCTTCCTTTGACTCGAACTTCCTAAAGCCTGTTGATCTCTGATTAATCAGGCAACAAGGGGCTCAGTCAAGCATGGAGGCCCTCTCGCCCATCGCATCCGAGCCGTTGCTCCGCCCGCTTTGTAGTCGAGACTTGGCGGAGGCCGAGAGGAAATCCCAGCACTGAAACCGAACTTGCTTCTATCGGGAAGTCAAGGGGGGAGCGTGACGAGCTGGCCAAAGCCAATAGTCTCCTCGAGTACTACCATTACCGAGCTGAATGTCCGTAACTCCGAACTTAACTCCCGGGAAAAACTTGCTGAGGAGAAGAAAGCTCAGGTTGAAGAGGGTAAAGCTCGCCTCAAGAAGAGCTCAAGAAGGCTCAAGCTGAAATCGAGCAACTTAAAGCTGCCCGGAGGCCGAGACTAAGGCCGTGGATGAAGATCCAGGAAGATCTAAAAGAGGCCACTGACTTCATTCTTGTCGAGCATCGGAAAGGTTTTGCAAAGGCCATTGCTCAAGTTGAAATTCTCGCTCCGGGGGTTGATATCTCGGGTGTCGATGTAACTAAAGAGGTGTTGAACGGGGAACTTGTTCCCATTATTCCCGAAGAGGAAGAGGAGGTGGAAGGGGCGGAATATTCTCCCGAGGATCACATCGATGCCGAAGAGAGTCATAGGGACGAGTAACTGTATTCTTTTTTTTTTGTTTTCTTCATCCCTTGTAATGGGCTTTTGCCCTTGTAACTTCGGTTGATTTAATGAAAACTCTTCCACCATTTTGATGACTTCTTGTTCCTCTTGTAGCTTTTGTTTGGCCGAGATATTCTTCGAAATATTTTTATATTCCGATGTTGTTTGTATTGCGTGTTCAACTTGTTTAACAAGACCTCGACTGAGGCCAAGATATTTTATCATCCGTATCAAAAACGGATAGTTGTTGTCACATGTGAAATACATGATTCACGTTTTGCATATGTGGTAACACATTATGTGCTTTGGAAACCGCAGTGGGTTCATGCAATTATCTTTTTTCTCGAGTTTCGAGATTTGTTTTTTCAATAAACCTTTTCCCCATGGACATTTATCTTTTCCATAAGCTTATTCCTAGTGCCTATTCACTCTTTTCACTGCCTCTTCTTCCTTATAAATAGGGCTGTCTATTTGCCTCATTTCTTCATTCTTCATCTTCTTGACCAGCAAAGTTCGTCTTCGTTTGACCCGAGTAATCTTCGCCCCAAATACCCTTCATAATGTTACCAGGGGTTTACGTTCCTCTCTCCCAGTTAACATCCTTTTTGAGCTTTATAGCTGCCAAAAAGGATGTAAGTGGGAGATGGGATCCATAATTCCTTTTATGATTTAATCCTTCAAAAAGGATGTTAACCGGGAGAATAGCAGTCTTCGGAGTGGAGAAAGGGGTAGTGGCCGTCTACTCACGGAGCAGAGCCGAGCACCTCATCGTCCCGGCTTTCTCGGGGAAGTGATTACTTTCCCCTCGAGGGAAAGTCGTGGCGTCCGATTGGGGGGACTACTTGCCAACCGGGTCTTGCCCTGGTTCTAATTGGGGGAACTATCGGCGGTCAAGGCGGGCCTTATTTTCAATTTCAGCTCAGTATCTAAGTCGTATTACTTTCTAGTACTCGACTCGTACCTTGTTTTTATTTTCGGCATTGTACTCGGTTTTATTAAAAAAATTTAATGGCTCGAACTCGGCTTTTAGATCAAAATTTTGTTCTTCTTACTGCTCGTATTCGATTTCACTTAAATAATTTCAAAGGCTGGAACTCGGCCTTAAACAATTTAATAGGCTCGAACTCGGCCTTCAGGCTCAAACTTGGCCTTAAAAATTTAATGGCTCATACTCGGCCTTCAGGCTCAAACTTGGCCTTAAAAATTTAATAGGCTCGAACTCGACTCTCGTGCTCAAACTTGGCCTTAAAAATTTAATGGCTCGTACTCGGCCTTCAGGCTCAAACTTGGCCTTTAACAATTTAATTGGCTCGAACTCGGCCATCAGGCTCAAACTTGGCCTTTAACAATTTAATAAGCTCGAACTCGGCCTTCAGGCTTAAACTTGGCCTTAAACAACTTGATTGGCTCGAACTCGACCTTAAACAAGTTAATTGGCTCGAACTCGGCCTTCAGGCTCAAACTTGGCCTTAAAAATTTAATTGGCTCGAACTCGGCCTTAAACAAGTTAATTGGCTCGAACTCGGCCTTCAGGCTCAAACTTGGCCTTTAACAATTTAATGTTCGCGGAATAAATACATCGGCAAATTAAGAAAATAGAACAATGTCCATAATAAATTATTTTATTGGATAAAAAGGAAGTCTACGGTGTGCCTTGTTAAAACCTTCTCGGTCAAAACCCTTTTTGGGACAAAATACCGAGGTAGGAAAAAGAGTACATCACCTGACTATGTACATCAACTGTAATAAAATTTTAAATGAGAATCATTCCAAGTTCTCGGGATAGGCTTCCCTGACAATTCTTCTAACCTATATGCTCCGTTTCCCAAGTTTTCTACCACTCGGAATGGCCCTTCCCAGTTTGCCGCTAACTTGCCCTCCGTATGATCCCTTCTTGCCTCTCCTTTCATTCTTAGCACCAAGTCCCCACGCAGGAAACTCCTCGGTTTCAGCTTTGAGTTATACCTCCGAGTAGCTCTTCGCTTGCGAGTGCTTCCTCCCTGATTTTAGCCTCCTCTCTGATTTCCTCCACCAAGTCAAGCTCGACCCTTAAGTTGCTTTCATTTTCATTCTGCTCATGTTGCATACGCCGGAAAGACGGCTCACCAACCTCAACTGGGATCATGGCGTTTGTTCCATATGTCAGACTGAAGGGTGTTTCTTGAGTAGTGGATTGGGGCGTGCAGTGGTAGGCCCAAAGAATACTCGGCAACTCTTCTGCCCAAGCTCCTTTGGCTTTTCCCACTCTCTTCTTCAGCTCTCCGAGAATGACTTTGTTGGCCGCCTCGGCTTGCCCATTGGTTTGGGGATGTTCTACCGAGGTGACGTGGTGTTTAACACCGAGATTGACATAGAATTCTCGCAATGTCTTATCTATGAACTGCCTTCCGTTATCAGTGATGATTGCAAAGGGAATTCCGTGCCTACAGATGAGGTTTTTCCACACAAACTTTTGTACCTTCTCGGCGGTAATTTTCGCCAAGGGCTCTGCTTCAATCCACTTTGTGAAGTAGTCCACTTGCTACCAAGAGAAATTTGACTTGACCTTTGGCTATGGGGAATGGTCCAAGTATATCCATACCCCACATGGCAAAGGGCCAAGGCGAGTTTAATGTGTGAAGTTCTTCGGGTGGGGTACGACTTACATTGGCAAATCTTTGACACTCATCACATTGTCTCGTCCACTCGATGCAATCTGCTCGGATGGTAGGTCAATAGTACCCTGCTCGGACTACTTTGGAGGCCATTGATCTGCCCCCACAGTGAAAACCACAGATTCCTCTGTGAACCTCTTCCATTACATATTTTGACTGTGCCTTTGTTAGACACTTTAACATCGATCGAGAATCCCTGTTTATACAACTCTCCGAAAACGATAGCAAAGTGACTTGCTCGAGCCCGATCTTTCTGGCCTCGGCGTGATCTGGGGGCAGAGTTTCTGAGGATAAATACTCCCATATGGGTGTCATCCACTCTCGGTCAACAGGCTCGTTGGCCATCACCTCTCCAAACGTGATACTCGGTTCATTGAGAGTTTCTTGAATAACCGTTCTGTGTTGGCCCGGTTTCTTCGTACTGGCCAATTTGGACAGTAGATCGGCCCGAGTATTTTCTTCTCTGGGAATGTGTTCAATAGCAAATTTCTCAAAGCTGGAAATTAACTGATTGACTTTACATAAATACCTGGTAAGCTGAGGCTCTTTTGTTTGGAACCCCCCCTGAGATTTGTCCTGTGACTAGCCGTGAATCACTTTGGCATCTAACAGCCTTTGCTCCCATTTCCTTAGCCAGCATCAACCCTGCTATCAAGCCTCGTATTCGGCTTGGTTGTTTGAGGGTATGAACTCAAACTTTAATGACTGCTTCCAGGATCGGCTCTCCGGACCTTCCAAAGATACCCCCGCTCCACTTGCCTCGACGTTCGAGGATCCATCCACATACAAATTCCACCATAAATCCTCGGGTATTGGCAGCGGATTGAGCTCGGCTATGAAGTCGGAGATACATTAAGCTTTCAGAGGACCCCTCAACTAGTATTTCAGGCCGAACTCGGATAACTCCACCGACCAAGCAATCATACGGCCTGCCAACTCGGGCTTTTTGAGAATCTGCTTAATCGGGTGATCGGTTTTGACAATCACCTGGTGACTCTGGAAATACGGACGCAATCGCCGAGCTGCAGTTACCAGGGTCAAAACCAGCTTTTCTATGACTTGATACCGGGTTTCGACATCATGAAGGACCCTGCTGATGAAATACACCGGCATTTGAGCTTTCTCTACTTATTGCCCAATGACCGCACTGATGGCGTACTCGGTGGCTGACAGGTATAAGTATAACTCTTTCCCTGGGATAGGTTGAGTTAATATTGGTGGTGAAGACAAAAAGGCCTTGAAATCGACGAAGGCCTTCTCACATTCCTCGGTCCACGCGAAGGTTTGAGGTCTTTTCAATAATCTAAAGAAAGGTCGAGCTTTCTCTGCAGATCTGGGGAGAAACCGAGATAATGATGCCAGCTGCCCTGCTAGTCGTTGCACTTCTTTAATATTTTGTGGGCTTCGCATCTCAATCACAACTCGGCATTTATCAGGATTGGCCTCGATTCCCCGGTGTGTCAACATAAAACCGAGGAATTTTCCACCCTGAACACCGAAAACACACTTTTCCGGATTCAACCTCATATTATACTTTCTCAGTTGCTGAAAAATTTCCTCCAAGTCTTTCGGGTGGTTGTTGTGGTCATCGGATTTTACGACCATATCATCCACATAAACCTCCATAGTCCTTCCGATCTGTTTTTCGAACACCCTGTCCATGAGCCTTTGGTAGGTAGCTCCAGCATTTTTCAATCCGAACGGCATTACCCGGTAACAATAGTTCGAGCCTTCAGTTATGAAAGCTGTTTTCTCCTCATCTGGGGGATACATTCGGATCTGATTGTACCCCGAGTATGCATCCAAGAAGCTCAAAATTTTGTACCCGGAGGCACCATCCACCAACCTATCAATACTCGGTAAAGGATAAGAATCCTTTGGACAAGCTTTATTTAAGTCTGTGTAATCAGTGCACATGCGCCACTTGCCATTTGATTTTTTGTCCAGAACCACGTTGGCCAACCAAGTTGTGTATTCTACTTCCCGAATAAAGTTGGCTTTAACCAACTTCGTCATTTCTTCTCCACCACTTTCCTCCTTTCCTCACCAAGTCTCCTTTTCCTTTGAGCTACCGGTTTTGCCTCAGGACAGATTGCCAGTTTGTGGCATAAGAAATCGGGATCAATCCCCGTCATGTCCGATGTGGTCCAGGCGAACAAATCGGCGTTGCTGCGGAGCACTTCCTTTATTTTCTTTTTTAAACTCAGCTCAAGTTGACCACCGAGCTTGGTGCACTGATCGGGCTGTGATCCGAGCTGGAACTTCTCTAACTCCTCAATGGGTTGTGGCCGTTGTTCCTGCATGTCCATTCTCGAGTCTAGTTCAACAGAGCTAACTGAATTTACAGACTTGTCTTTTCCTCTGTCTAGTGTTTCTGCAGGTGTAGGTTTGAGTTGGCTTACATGCAAACTATCAGCATAACACTGTCTGGCCATTTTCTGATCAGCCCGGATAGCAACTATGTCTCCCGAGTTGTAAGGGAACTTCATTGTGAGGTGGGGAGTAGAGACCACAGCTCCTAACTCGTTCAAAGATGGTCTTCCGATCAGGATATTGTACGATGTCACTGCATTAACCAACACATACCTGACCAAGATAGTCTTGGACGTTTTGCCATCTCCAAACGTAGTTAGGAGGTTAATGTATCCTCGGGTATCTACCTGTTCCCCCGCAAAACCGACGAGCTTACTGTCGTATGACTGAATAGATTTTTCTGGGATCCCGAGCTTTTGAAATGTTGAATAATATAAAATATCAGCCGAGCTCCCCTGGTCTACGAGAGTTCTCTTGACCGAGAAGTTGGCTAATTGCATTGTGATTACCATAGGGTCGTCCTGATTAGGATCCACACCTAAGAAGTCTTCATCGGAAAAGATAATCGGTGGGGAGATCCTCGGGGGTTTACCAGCTACCGAGTTGACAGCCCGGATAGCCCTCATGTGTTTTCTCCGAGCTGAACTCGTTGTGCCTCCTCCCGCAAATCCCCCTGAAATAGTGTTTATCACACCTCGGATAGTATTATCCTCCTCTCGCCTTTCATTCTGACCTTCCCTATTCTCTGCTCTTTCATTATTTTGTCGACCGCTGCCCCTTCCCGGGCTTTGGTCACCTCCTCTTCTTCTACTTCTGCCTCGCCCTTCACCATTGTTGTGATTTCTCCAAACAAAATTATTCAGATGACCAGCCTGCACTAACTCTTCAATCTTGTCACGCAGGACCCAGCACTCCTCAGTGGTATACCCGTAGTTACGATGGTATCGACAATGCTTCTATCGATCATCATTCTGGGGCGTGTGGCCACAGTTGGGGAGCTGCAAAAGTTCTGCGTTGTAAGCTTCCTCAAATACTCGAGCTCGGTTGGTGTTGAGGGGGGTATAGTGCTCATACTTCGGTCCCCTATGTAAATGCTCGGATGTGCTTTTGAATTTCTGTTTATCTCCTCCAGCCCTCATCTTCTCTCTCCCTTCTCGTCTATCTGAATCGACGGTTCTTTCTCTTTTCTTAGTCTCCTCAATATCCTCCTTATTAATGAATCCAGCAGCTTTTCTTCTCAACTCATCCATACTGGTTGGAGGCTTCCGAGCTAGGTGTCTAGCGAAAGGGCCAGGCCGTTACCCGGTCAAGATGGTGTGTAGTGCAACATCGGCACTGAGATTCCGGATGAGAACAGTCTCTTTACTGAACCTGGCCATAAAATCACGCAGAGACTCTTTTTTTCTTGCTTAAAGTTTACCAACGAGGCCGAGGTTTTTTGAAGAGCTCGGCTCGTGGCAAACTGAGCATTGAACTTAGTCATAAACGTGTCAAAGGAGTCAACTGATGCTGGTGGTAGCTGGGTATACCAGCTTAGTGCAGCATCTTTCGGAGTAGTAGGAAAGACTTTACACATGACAGCATCATCGTCGGTGAAGAGGTACATTTGATTAGTGAAAGCATCTAAGAGACGCTCCGGGTCCGAGGTGCCATCATACCTGTCAATGTATATTGGTTTGTAGTTGGCTGGAAGAGGAACCTCCATGATGGCGTCGATGAAGGAATGTCTCGGCCTCCGCACGCCGGTCCTTTCATTAGGCCTATTTGCCTGAAGTGAAAGCTCAGGGGCCTGCCTAGGAAATTCCTCCTCGCCGCTTTGGCCAACATGATGAGAAACACGGGGGTTGTGGGCCTCCTTCTCTGCGCGTGTTTCTGGATCCCTCATTCTCGGCTGTCCGACGCTCTCTCTCATGAGGAGAAGAGGCGGACCTTTCTCTACTTTGTTCTTGTTCCCGACGGCTGTTGCTCGCATTACGGACGAATCTCCTCATTCTCCCTTCTCAAAGATTGCCACTTGTGCGAGGAGTTCTTGAATAATGGGATTGTCTGGTCGTCATAGTTGGGTTTATGGATCGTTCCCCATTGTCCCCATTGTTGGCATTCTCTCGCTCCTCTCTCCTGGCAGCTTCGCTCCTTGTCCTCACCATTGTTTGTGGTATGGGAAAATTTTGCTTCGATTCCCACAGACGGCGCCAAATGTTCCGTCCAAATATCTCAAGTGAGAGATACTCGTCCGGAGAAGCTCTTGTGGGAGTGTTTTGGAATTAGCTTGACAGACCGGAATTCGCTCCCTACGTATCCAAATGGGAATCAAAGCAAACGTAATTCTAAGTGAGGGGTTGGACCCCTATTTATAGAGATGTTTTAGTGTAACAGTTTGAGTTGGTCTTATTGAGATCCTATTTGTTAGGATCGGATTATTATTGCGCTTAGATAATGATAAGAATAAGGCTCCGAGTCATACGGAGAGATATTTGGACCAATGAGATATTCGGCCCAATCAGTTGTGACTGGATAGCTCGGGGCCGAGATATCTCCATCCGTGGCCTGCTGTGGAATAGGCCCGAGTAGTTATCCTCGGGTGTCAAGTGCATTAATAGGTCTTCGTCTTTATAGGAATTCGGGTCACGGCCCACTTAGAAGAATGAGCTCTGGTCGATCGACAATCCTCGACCTTATATCTTGGTGCCAAAGAAAAACCATTATACCTTACTGAATTTGAACACCCATTATTTTGGGGTCAGTTACAAGGTCACGAATTTTGACAAATAATAAGAATATACCGATAAGCAAAAAATTTATATATTTATCAAATAAACTTTAGGTCAATATAAAATAAAATAAATGATATATCCCAGGTTGGAAATGAAGGTAGAAATTAGAAGCAACAACTAGAAATTAATTTCCAACCGTGATTTTCACATAACTGATTTTCAGAAGTGCAACTCTGTCTCTTAGAACAACAGAAATTTTCAGCAGCAAAATACGAAGTACCCACTTTCATTAAAAAAATAAAAATAGAAAAAATAATGACTGCAGGGATAGAATAATTGAATTAGGATAAGAGATATTTATAGAGAGAAGAAGAAAGTATAAATAGAGGTGGTATCAGAAATTAGAATTACTGTCTTGTAAGTGTTTAGCTATATTTAGAAAGAGAGAAGAGAGGTGCTATGTTAGTTAATTAACGAGTTGGGTGGTAAGCGATTCATCGGGTACACCACCATACCAAATACATAACATTTCGTTTGATTAATTTCTCTCTCACAATTAGGGTTCCATTTTCTCTTCATTCTCTCTCTCTGATGCCATTTTCCCTTTCTAAACTCTACGGGATTCCTCCTGAGAAACAAAGCTCAGAAGGTCCTACTCTAAGGTACAATTTTCTAAACCGGATATGTAACATTTTAGCTTTTCTTCTCTGTTTAACAATTGCTCAACTATGTTCTTGTTATGCTACAATTCGTTAAATTTTGATACTATCTTCATTAAACAATTGCTTATTAATAACATTGGTTTGATTCGAAATTGTATATTCACAATGGTTGTTATAAATTAATATATGTATGTAGGGTAGGGATTACTTCCCGGTATAAATGAGTTTGGCGGGTACAGAAAGCTCAGAGGAGGGTATAGGGCTTTCGGAGCCTCCTGATCCTCATGTTGTTGAAATTGATCCTACTTGCCGCTATGTTAGGGTAATGTAATTGTGTGCTTTTTTTTTAATTAAAAAACTAATCATGAATCAAGCTAGCTAATGTTTTTTTTTTCTTTTTTCATAACAGTATAAAGAAGTGCTTGGGAAAGGAGCTTTCAAGACTGTGTATCCATTGTTTTTGGTTTCTTTGCAATGTGTTTATTATTTTGGCTTTTATAGCATCACTTAACAAGTAATTTAATTATTAAACTTATGCTATGCAAAATTTAAATACATTTTGAATGTCAAGAATGGCTCAGAATAGCTCAGAACATAATAGAATGTATCTTGTGGTCAGGGTTAGGAAGAACTTTATTATTTGAGTGAATTGTGTTTCAAGCTACGTGTGTTTTCCTTAATTTCTGGCTAATCAGTTACAAGGCATTTGATGAAGTCAATGGACTTGAAGTTGCATGGAGCCAAGTTCGGATTGATGAAGTATTACAGTCACCATCTGACTTGGAGAGGCTGTACTCAGAAGTGCATCTCTTGAAGTCATTAAAGCACAGTAACATAGTAAGGTTCCACAATTCGTGGATTGATGACAAGCACAGGACTGTCAACATGATTACTGAGTTATTCACCTCGGGGAGCCTCAGACAGTATGTTCTCTATACTTAATCAAGTAATTTGATCTGTTTTTTTCCTTTTTATTGTGAGATCAGCCTTTTTGTTAGTGGATTAAATGTATGATTTAGGTATCGTAAGAAACACAAGAAGGTTGACATGAAGGCTGTAAAAGGATGGGCTAGACAGATTTTGATGGGTTTAAATTACCTCCATAGTCACAAACCACCAATCATACATAGGGACTTGAAGTGTGATAATATTTTTATAAATGGTCACCATGGAGAAGTTAAAATTGGAGACCTGGGGCTTGCAACTCTCTTGGAGCAGAATAATGCCAAGAGTGTAATTGGTATGTTCTTTTGTTTCCTACATTTTATTTTATCTTTTCTTACTTTCTATTATTTAAAACAGTTACAAAAAATTTCATCGCTTAATACTATTGGAACTTTGTGATTCTTGGCTTGTTCGCATAATTGTTATTTGACTTCTACATTACTTGTCATGTAACCCTTTAGGAACTCCGGAGTTTATGGCACCTGAACTGTATGATGAAAATTACAATGAATTAGCTGACATATATTCTTTTGGAATGTGCATGCTTGAGTTGGTGACCTCTGAGTATCCTTACCGAGAATGTAGAAATTCAGCTCAGATATACAAGAAAGTTTTATCAGTGAGTAGTGTTATTACTAATTTTCTTAACTACAGTATATTGTGGGATTTTTAGTCATAAAATTTGATGATGTAGGGTATAAAGCCTATTGCTCTTTCTAAAGTCAAAGATTCAGAAATAAAATCATTTATTGAGAAATGTCTTGTCCCTGCATCTCAAAGATTATCAGCAAACGAGCTTTTGACGGACCCTTTTCTACAAGTAAATGGATTGGCAAAGAATCGTCCTCTTCCATTACCAGATATTGTTCTTCCCAAATTGGGAGCCTTCGAAAATCGTTGTCTGATGTCAGAAGGTCCTGCTAGTGCACGAACGGGATCCATTTCAGTGGATCTCAATGACACTAGTGAGCTACCGATGATCACTGTATTTTATAATTATGTTGAAGATGCACCACCTTCTCCATGTGTTGAGATACGTAGGTTGAAAGGAAGTGATATATTTTTTCTGAAAGGTGAAGAAAATGATGAGAACTCCATATCACTAGTCCTTCGGATAGCTGATCAAAGTGGTAAGCATAACTTATTGCTCATGCCTACTATTAATAATCGTATAATAATCATATCTTTAATTTATTGATAATAGTTATGTACTATTTTATTAAAATGCAGGGAGAGCAAGAAATATACATTTCATATTTTACCTCAACAGTGATACTGCCATATCAGTTTCAAGTGAAATGGTTGAGCAACTTGAACTTGCGGAGCAAAATGTTCAATTTATAGCCGAGTCATTGGATCTATTATTGATGACTTTGGTTCCTGATTGGAAACCTTGCATAGCAATTGAGCATTTGGTTGCTTCCCCAAATGGTAAACGGACTCATCTCATTCAACAACAGAAAGATTCAAAATCGTCACAGAACGATTTAGAGTTGTTGAAATATAAACAAAGCTCAATAGATGTCAGTAAAACTGTGGTTGAAGATGCATGTCCCTCAACCTTGTCTAAAAGATCAAAAGAAAATGAAATCAATGGTAATGTGATTTTTGACGAAGTTTCATCTCATGTGAGCACTGATCTTCAAAGAGCAACAAAATCAGATGATTTGTGTTCTGAGATGTCATATACTTCTGCAACATCTGACTTCAATGATGATGAAGAGAATTCTTTTGTTGTTTCATTCATATCTGCTGAATCAGAATTTACAAATTTCAAGTCACCTATAACGAATAGAGGGAGTCAAACCTCATTTGGAGTTGAAATTGATGCATCAATTGACTATATGAACCAGTTTCCAGATGACTTAAGCGATGGTATGGTGTCTAATTATTCTACCAGTGCTTCTGAACATGATTTGAGAATAAAGTTAGAAATGATTGATCGTCAATATCAAGAGGCAACCAAAGAATTATCCAAAAGAAGATACCAAGCCATCATTGAAATTAGGAGGAGGCTGTCACATGAGATGTCGTAGTATAAATTCACTGGTTTTTTTAATAGTTAACATTTGTGTCTGTCTTTTCTTCATATCATAAATTATATTATTTTGTGATATATAGTTGGAAGTGACAAATGTAAATAGTACTTTTTTGATATATCAGGATATAAAATTTTGTTTGTAAATGTCTACCGAATATTATTTGTAAATCTGTTAAATTAAGGAAGAGTTGAGTGCTAGCTTTCTTCTATGTGACCCTTATCTTGAATAGGTTACTACACTGTTTGATTAGTATCTTGGAGTGGAGAAATACTAGTCTATACAAGGTTTTTAGAATCCCCAAGAATCCTCGTCATCTTTTTCATGTTCTTTGTCTCGTAAGATTTGAATTTTTTTTTGAATCCGTTCTTTTTTTTTTTTGAAAAAATATTATATAAATATATTTTTTTAAGCTGAAAAATGATATGCAAAAGCATCACTATAAAATCTAACATTTCAACTAGGTTGACACCTTAGATTTTACCAATCATTTCCAGCATATCATTTATAATTTTATTAAAAAAAAGGAAAAAAATGCAAAATAAACATGGGGGACTTAAAATCAAGAACCCATAAAAATATACAAAATCATTTAAACCTAAAGTTTGGTAAGTCAAATCTATTTGTAAAAATCTCTAATAAAATTTGGGATTGAATCCTACCATGTAGATCCCGAATGTGAAGCTCCATAAGCTGCTAGCTTGTGAGCACATACGTTTCCTTCTCTACAAATGTGTGATACTATAAAGTTCATACTCTTTGTGATTCTTAAACAATTATTCCATCGATTCCTTATATTCCAAGGAGCCACATGTATATTCTTAAAAGATATAAATATTTAGATATGACATATCACCAAAATACTAATATAACTCAAATGATTCTAAATATATTGTAAAATAGGTATCCAAAAGCATTATAGAATAATATCAATGGATAAATAAATACTGGATAAATTGATAGAATTTATATTTTTTAACACTACAAGAAATTATGTGATTAACTACAACAAATTTAATAGCTAATTCGTAATCAATCTCTAGCAAAATAAATCAGCTACAGAATAGCTACGAAATAACCACAAAAAATAATGGTAGCATGAAATGGACGGCAAATAAGTATACAAAATATTAAATACTATTTTTTTATTTGTTTTAGTAATTAGGAGGATTTATAGGACAAAGTTGAGGGAAGCGTTTTTAAATGACTATTTATGGAAATACAGCAAGTATTTACTTTTCAGCACATATATACTGAAGACGCATTCAGACTTCATGACATACAAGTGCATGATACTTGTATGTCGCAGCATCCAGGTCATTTGCTTTCATGCTGGTTGCATGTGAGTGTTACAATATTGAGTCATTGACACAGTTCTAAGACATTTCTCAGGACACTTTTATTATTTGATATATCTTTACTACTTGATTAATTATTTTTTCTAATCACACTTACTTTTCAATAACATCGTTTTTTTAATTGTCACTACAGTAAAATGTAGATTTAGAGTGTGTTTGGGAAAGCTGGAAAAAAAAAGGTTATGTTGATAATCAATTTTTGTATAATTGATTATTGTGATAATCGATTATAATCATAATCTGTTTTTGTTTTGGTATGTTTGCTGAAAAGTATTTTTAAGTTAATCTATTTCTTTTGGGTGATACAAAAAGAATCACTTTTATATGACAAATTACGAAAAATGGTATGAAGTTATTTGTATAATTAAATAATGTTTGATTCTTTTTTAATGAAATGTTTAATTTTTAGTATTTTATCCTATTTTTTCTATTATAATAAATTTAATTAAATTTATAACATTTTTTCATAACTATGAAAATATGTCAAATATATTATTTTTATAATAGTTAATTTTTTTATAATAGTTAATTAAAAATTATAAATACGTTATTTGAATAGTAGTACGTCAACCAAAAAAATAAAATAAAAAAACTTGAATATAGGCGCAGTGGATGGCATGCATGATTACCAATAGAATATTCATGAAAGAAAGATTTCAATTAGGTTGGTTCTGGTCGAGAGTCGAGATTGTGAGGGTAAATACGATAATGAGAAGCATAATCACAAAAAAATCCAATCTAGTAAAACAGCTGAAATATAAAACAGTCCTCTTTTTTAGATTATAGTAAAGCAGCTTTTTTCAAAGAAAAAAGGTTTTTAAAAATTTAAGCTAAAGATTCAAACATAAAAATTATTTACCAAAACAGTTTTTAACCAAAAAAACAGCTGAAACATACGTAAACAATCTATCCCAAACATACTCTTATGGCATAAAGAATTGCCATTAAATCATTCGATAAATTAAAGCTTTTATGACTAATTGACATTAGACGCTAAAAAGTCAGTTTATGCTGACCATTATCAGTAATCACCCGTCAAGATTCAAAAGTCTGATTTATCTGCCTCCTTTATTTTTCTCTCTTTCCCCAATTTCCGAAAGTCCCACTCTCTGTTCTTGGCATCATTCTTCAACTTGATCACCGAACCTAATCGCTCATGTTACTCATTTCCTCACTCTCTCTACTTCCTTCATTTCCTCACTCTCTCTACTTCCTTCACTTCTCAACTCTCTCTCTCTCTCTACCTTCATCGCTGTCAAAGTATCTGATGTTCGACGGCATTTGTGAGATGCAAAATTATGTGCACCTGTGATGGCATGAATAATAATTTATTTTTATTTTTATTTTTACATGAAAGTATTTGTTATCTGCTCTAATTACCATTTATCACAGTTGGCAGTACCTGAATTTTTTCCCATCAAAAGCAAATGCTGTGTATTGAGCCAAACTAAAAAAGAAGAAAATATATAATAAACAATTGGAAAAAAGGTCTGTGCTCCCAAGCTCTGTAATTTTGTAGAATGGAGAGGATATAAAGTTGTTTATAAAAGGTCTTGTAACAAGAGTACATGGCTTTTGTCATACATTGCTACTCCTTCGGAAGGCACTTTTTTGTATGTCTTGATATTTAATTGAGAATGTTCTATTGATTATCTGCTAGGTATGCTAGTCTTTATTTATGCGAATTGATGAAGATGACAACGAATTCTAAGTCCTTAAAACAATTCATCATTATGTGGAGATTCTCAAAAGGTATTTTAGCAGTGTCAGTTCTCATAAAAGCTTCAAATTTTGAAGGGCACCACTTGATTAACTAATGGAAATACTCTCATTCTTTTTAGGGAGGATATAATAATTTCTCGTGTTATGTTTTGATAATGATCGCTTCACAATTTGCAGGACTGTGAACTGGACCTGATATTCAACTTCCATAAGGTTTGTCCACTAATTGGAAACAGTGGCTCTATTTATTTGCCTTTAACCTGTTACTATTATAAATTAATATTACAAAGTGGATCCACGTATTTATTAGCCCTTTTTTTTTTGTAAAGTAATGCCCCTTCTGTTCTGTTTGATTTTGTATCATGGAAGGCCTACTATACACTAGATGAACTTCTAATTAACTTGAAAGATGGTTGCTGCATAAAAACAACAAAATTAAACTTGTAACTAAGCTTAGGAACATGTTAAATTTGCTTATTCTGATTGTATTGAAGTGGGTCCTGTGACATGTTTACTTGCACCACCAGACTCAAATGAGTTATATCCTCGGGTCAGCAATCTAGAAGGTATATCCTAAGACTGATGGAATATTCATTAGGGTCTGAAAGGTAAGCTTCTTTCATTAATAAAATTTAATGGCCATAAACCAAACCCTGAAAAGAGAAAAAGCTTAATAGTTTATGTATACAGGAAATTGGAATTTGCTATGCTTTTGTGGAGCTCGAAGACATTCTTGGTGTTCATAATTTGCTTCAGGTTTGAATTTATTTACTTTTTGTTTTCTTATTAGACTTAATCTTTGTTTGATTATCTAATTATTCAATTCCTTAATAAAAAGAAAACATGTTTGAGATTTAGATGTTCTATTTGTTGTTGATTTGCTTGACTCTGCCATCTGTTATAGCTATAGAGTCAAGTTGGTGTACTTTTGTTTTGTCTTAGATTTTATGACTCAATTCCCAGTTTTTTATTTTATTTTATTCTGTTTGTGAAAACCAGATTTGGTAAGAATGTTAGATTTAGTAAAGTGCAGAGCATGGTGCTGGTTTAACTGTATGGTAGATGGGTGTATTATATTTTCTGATTGGTGTTTATGCCCCTTGGTGTGCTCTCCACTGAAGTTAGCAGCTGTGCAGTAAATTATGAGCCTGCAGGTTTAATGGAGGTAATGAGGTCTGGTATACTAGTAAAGTACTACTAATCTGGCAGGTAATACATGAAATTTTGGGATAAAAATGGGGATGGTAGTTAGCTTTGTATATCTGCGTGGGGCTGGGAGGTTGAATCATAGCACATCAGTAGGTTAGCACTGGGAGGTCTATAAAAATGGGAAAACAAATGTTTTTGTATTTAGTGGGTGGAAAGATTAATTGGCAGGGGTCTTGGTTAAAGTTCTTTTAGTGCAACTGGAATTAACCAATGTCCAAATGGACAGCGATGGGGAAAGGGAACTTGTAATGGCAGGGATTGTAAATGATTGAGTACAATTTGTACTCCAATATAAATATACATATATATTTTGTTGATATAAAAATGGATCTAGTTTCTACTTTCTCATTAAATTCCAAATAGCCAGGAATTAAGGTTGTGCTGCATGTGAAATCAAATATTATTATCTAATTTTCGTAGTTCACACAAATGCACATGCGCGCTACATACACATGTGCATGGGTGGTCATACACAGTCATGAACTGTCTTGTTATCTTAAAATAATTTGTGTCCAGATGATTTTTACGTACGATTTTCTGTGTAAATCTCTAATAATGTTAATACACTGCAATTGTAGGCTTCTCCCATACAATTGGCTGGAAGACAAGTATACATAGAGGAGCAGAGACCAAACCGTGGCATTGCAACTCGGGGAGGAAGTAATGTCCCATTCTTTTTCTAGTTTATTTGTACTATTTAAAAAGTATCAATAATCTTGTAGCTTTCTAAAGGGTTTTACCTATTACTATTAGCTAATCTATTTATAATACAATTATAACCCACATCTGGAGTAAGTATGCTGACGTGTCGATCATACACCGGCCCACAAGCTAATCACTAAAGTCCAAAAAACAACCCATAGTTGGACATTTGCAATTGGACAATGGCGGCTAATCTATTTATAATACAATTATAACCCACATCTGGAGTAAGTATGTTGATGTGTCGATCATACACCAGCCCACAAACTAATCACTAAAGTCCAAAAAACAACCCATATCTATTTATAATACAATTATAACCTACATCTGGAGTAAGTATGCTGACGTGTTGATCATACACCAGCCCACAAGCTAATCACTAAAGTCCAAAAAACAACTCATATTTGGACATTTGCAATTGGACAATGGCAGCTAATGGACAATGGCAGCTAATGGTCTTATTGTAAATAAGTAATGAAATGAGCCTTTTTACATTCCTAGCAATCTTCTACAACACACTTCCCACACTTCAAAAAAACCTCTCTCTCTTCCCTAACCTTCCTACGTTATCTCTTCCTCTCCCCAAGACAGAATTTTGAATTTCAAATTTCCTTATATCTTCCACTCTTTCTTTCACATTTTCATCCGTTTTCATTTTCACTTTCATTTCCCATTTCTCTTCTCTTCCTCTCCCTTAAGCATTCCCACGAAGAGTAAAGAAGACAAAGACGAAGTCGCCGGAGTGACGCCAGCCTAGAGGGAATCTGCCAACACTATGTTTTGTTCATCTCCACTGTTTTCTCTTCCTTCTTCTTCCTCTGCTTCAAGAACAACTCACTGGACCACTCTTCCTTCTTTTTCTTCCCCTTCAGGTAATCAATTTATTTGAGTGTTTTCTTTCTTACTTAAGATAGTTTAAATTAAGGGTTTTACAGAGTAACATGTCAAGCTATCTCTCTATTTGGACATTTGAATAGTTTGTTTTTGCCACCTGTTTGTCTGAGACTGAGTTGAAAGTTGAAAGGGTGTTGCTACCTCCTGCAGTTTTAATGTTATTCGTAATTGGTACACTTATTGATTCATATACACTTATTGAGACCATTTAGTTTTTTACGTGTATTTATCTTTGTTAAACTAAAATAGCGAATAGCCTATGATAGAAAGTGGATGCTGATTTGAGTTCAGTTTTGCAGACCACAGTGAACAAGAAATCAAGGAAGTTGGATAATTGGCAGCAACAAAGAAGTTGGAAGAACATATTTGTATGAATCAAAATGGAAGATTGTTGGTTAAGGTTTCATTGATCCTTCTTCATTTTCTATACACACATATTGATTCTACCACCTCATTTTATTTGAGAGATGTGAGGTAAATTGTGTTATGTGTATAGTATTATTCATATACCAAGAAAAAAAAAGTGTTATTCTTACATTAAGTATTCAAAATTCATATTTTAGATGATGATGAAGTCCTCTACAAATATGGAGAGAAAACAGCTCAATCCTTATGTTTAATTTACATGCATTTAGACATCTGTTCAAGCGTCCATTTTTTGTGATTATGATAGAATAAGACTTTTTACGGTTAAGAATAAGGCTTTTTAGTGTTTTATGCTACTTTGAAAATATAGATGAGGAAATTTTCTAGAGATTTTTGTGATTTGTAAGTTGTTTTAAATCTAATAAAGTTTTTGTCATTCATATTTTCATATAGAAGGAAGGAGTTCTTTCTCCTCATCATCGAGAGGTTTGTTGCTGCCTAAAATCTTATAGTTCTTTTAAGATTCTTGAAGTTGTTCTATCATTAGCATTAAAAAATCATACAATTTTTTCTTATTCAGGAAATGGTATTCGCTCATTCCCTCATGCAAAGCAAATTCAACATAAAGATTTGTGGGGTACTATTTTGATTCTTCTGGATTAGTCTGTCAAATATGCTATAAATAAATTTTTTTATTAGTATTTATGATGCTTTACTTTTTGAAAGAATACTTGGCTATTAACATTTCGTTTCCCCCTTGAAGAATTTGTGAATTTTTGCCTTTTTGTTGCTACCGAATCCAAGTTGTTGACTGTATATGTTGGATAATTCCTGCACACGATTCTACACTAAATTGCATTAAATGTGCATTGGATAAAATACTGAATCTCATTTTGCTTTATGAAAGGAATTTCTTGCATTATAAGTATCTTCATATATAGTAGCTAAGTTTCATTCTGCTGGTTAGTATCCTTTGTTCTATTATTATTTTTTCCTTTCTCAGATCTGTTGCTACATTTTTTCTGTATTTTTCTTCATTGTTACAAGTTGCAAACGGTGAGTGAGATCTAATCTTCCTTATTATTCAATAACACTGGAGTTGTTGCGCCTTATTTTACTTCCTCAAATTTATGCTTATTTTCAAGGTTGTTCGTGTCATTTGATCTTCAATCAATAATTTCCATTTCTCTCATTAAGAATTTCAGCACGTTAAATGTGTGAAAACGGGGTCAATTGGGATTCCTTATTCCTCCTGATTTCTGATTTTTCGGGAGCACTCCCAAGTTTTCATAAGGTATGGCTCCATTTCTTTTCCCAATCTTCAAGATGTGTTTTACTCTATGCTCTGATTTTTTGTTTGTTATTCTTCATATGTGAACTTCATTGTCTGCATCTTTTGTCTTTGTCTTGGGCTTCTACTATGCTGCTTACAAGATTACAGTGGATGATAAATAGTTCCTTGAAAAGATTATTTCAATTTCAACTAATATATAAATATAGCATTTCTATTATCCCTTCTGTTTCTGTTATTGTCTCATCTTTTGTTATGCTTTAACAGATTCTTCATTAGAATTAACTTCAGTAGTTGGTTATGGCTACACCATCTCAAGTGTCAACAATAATTCCTCAGGACTATTTTTGACTGCTAACCTTAATCTAAATGTTTTTCCTTTATCCCTAATTCTAAAACAATTTTTTTCCCGCGTGTTGCACGGGTTTTCGATACTAGTAAGTATACATAGAGGAGCAGCGACCAAACCGTGGCATGCCATGTTAGTGCACAAAGGAGGTTCGTGGCTGTACATGCTAGCTTCTTTTTGCACTGAACTATCCATTTCAAAAGTTGTGGCCAATGAATCTTTGTTGACTTGTTATTTTCTAATTTACATTGATGAACTGTATTTAAATGATGTTTTTTATTCTTCTTATTTTATCATTTCTGGTCACATTGATGAACTGTATTTTGTTTGTCACCGTCAATTATTTCAATTAGATCATCCTTAAAGGAGGAATAAAAGCACATTCAAGAAATGTTGTGTGGAGACTTCACTCGCACCACCACGTTTGTATGGTCCCAATGTATGGCGGAGAGTAGAGAATTTACTGCTCATCCATGAATCACATGGAGAACATATTCTCGATTATGATGTTAAGCATAATTGGACTTAACAAAATATATTTTGGAGGTTGTGCTATTGGAGAACGCACCTTCTCCGTCATAACATCGATGTCATGCACACTGAGAGGAATGTGTTTGACACTGTCATGGACATCAAGGGGAGGACAAAGAATACAAATAAAGACCGAATGGATTTAGCAGAAATATGTAATCGAAAGGAGATTGAATTGCAAGACCGTGGTGGTGACAGATTTATCAAACTGAAGGCAAGTTATACACTAACCAAGCCCCAGAGAATAGTTGTCTGTAAGTGTGTTAAAGAACTGAAGTTGCTTGATGGGTATACTTCCAATTTTGGTAGATGTGTCGACATTAGGGAAGCAAAGTTACATGGAATGAAGAGCCATGACTGTCACATATTCATGCAACAGTTGCTTCCCAATGCGTTCGACATGTTATCGAAACCAAATTAGAACCCACTTGTTAAGCTTAGCCACTTTTTCAGGTAGCTTTCTTCGACAACACTAAATGTGAAACATTTAAGGGTTATGGAAGCTAATATAATCGTATTGTTATGTAAGTTGGAACAAATCTTCCCGTCGAGCTTCTTCGATTGAATGGAACATCATCCAATTCATCTGCTCTACGAAGCAAGAATTGGCGGTCCGGTCCAATATCGTTGAATGTATCCGTTCGAGAGGTATACAACCTAAAATATTTTTATTATAATTGTAGGTCCATGTCATCCTTTGTATATATGTTTTAATTGTATCCCCCCTACTTAATTAGGTTTTTGCACTCCCTGAGACACAGTCAAGAACAATGCCCGAGTAGAGGGTTCCATTTGCGAAGCCTACTTAGTGGAGACATCTACTTTTGTCTCTTATTACTATTCGGACGAAATTGATACGAGAATGACTAGAAAGCTACATGATGTTAATACAGGTGGATGTTGTTCATCTAATCCTCCTATAACAATATTCCAATGCCGGGCAGATCTAGTGGCAAATCCAAAGGATATTTCTTGGAGCAGTGTGACATTAATTATGCCCATCTGTACGTTCATTAAAATTGTGAAGAGGTTACACCATTTTTTTGAGTAAGTTGGTGTACATTGTGTTTTATAAATTATGTTGTCATCTACTTTCATTAATCGCCTTGTTTTTAAACCCCATGTGTAGTATGTATGCCATTTTTCTAATGGAGTCCCAACATGACATTTTTATAGCTCAGATTTGACCGGAAAATTACTTCAAGGTTTCATGTGTGGTTCAAACAATATGTAGTTTCGAGAGTTGTGAGTTATTGCAATACTTTTTCTTCCATTAGCATGGTTTATAAGCTGGGTTGTTAAAATTTGTAGGTTATAGATCCAGAAAATAATGTTCAAAATTCATTGTTGACCAATTTAGTAGGGGGGCCTAAAAGATTGGTTACATAATGGAATATTTACATTGTAAATTGATATAAATTTCACGTGAAATGATGCAGTGAAGACATGCAATCATCTAATTATGGTGTTTGTGTACGAGGCATCGACGGTCAATTAGAGGACAATTTTTATTGGATTCTAACTGACAATGTTGAAATTGAGTATACTGGTTCCCCCATGATAAAGTTAGTTCTTTTCAAGTACGATTGGTTTGATATCATAAGGGCAAAAATAGATAAAAAAAAATATGGCACTGTTGAAGTTAGGCAATCTTGTAGATATAATAAGGTGCGCGACTCATTCATATTTGTATAGCATGAAGAGCATGTTTATTACACGCCATAACCCAAAGGACAACAAGGTTGGTTGGATGTCATCTAGATAAAGACTCGAAGTACAATTATTATTAGAAAAGGCCCTTGCAAAGGTGCTAGCATAGGTCGTTTTGGGAGAAATTATCCCACCACTGACTTGTTGACTTCTGACAGAGTCACTTCTACTAGTACATCTTTAGCAGGGCCCACCGGTGATGGATCGACACCCGCTACACAAGCCACAAATGTTAGTTTGCCGATTGGACTGTCATCATCCACACCCATGGCACCACCATCATCATTAGCGATGCCACACGGGAGTCAGGATTCGACTGACCGGAGGATGCTTCTTGTCCCCATGGGCATGAAAGAGAAAGTTAATTTACTTTTATTTGTGCAAATATGATTAATTTACTTATTAATTGGTTAATTATTTATAATAATGTTTAATAATTTTTCCTGCGGCTTTGTGCCCGCGAGCGTGAAGGGCCTTTCCTATGTCATTTCAAAGATCCTTAGGCAGAAATTTGATCCTGCATGGCCTAATTAGAAGAGCATCCCTCAAGACCTTGGGGGACATGTTCTTTCAGGAGTTTAAGGTAATAATTAATTTCAAATTATAAAGTACAGTTAATTTTGGTTTAATGCATTATATATAAGCATTGACTAATAAGTATTTCTAAAATTGTATCATTGGGATCCACCGGAGAACACCATCAAGACCGGTTTTGAGCATAAAGGTTCTTTGATTATGAAGAACGCGATGCGTAAGCTCAGAATCGGTGAGGATAAGGGTAACTGGATGAACCCAAAGATTAGGTAGGGCCTAGAACTACACTGGGCCTCTGAGAAGTTCTAGGAGAGGTGCACCACCTCCTAGCATAATCGAGCTATTGATAGTGGGGCATCTGCCTACACCGACAGCTCTAAATCGGTCGCCGCTCACTTCGATAAGTTAGTAAGTTTAAATGATTATTTTAGCAGAGTACTTAGTTTTCATTTATTACACGTATTATGAATTTAACTTCTATTTAAATATATGCAGGCTACGCAATTACAACAACCCTTGACTGCTATGGAGTTGAAGAAAAATACCAAGAAGTTAAAGTCGGGGGAAATGAGTCAACGATAAGGGTCGTAACTATGCGGTAAGTATAAAACAATCTTAGTTAAAACTTGTAACTTATTATTCTTTGTTAATATACCAATTTGTAACTAATGATCTTCAATTGTATTTCACAGGACACGTGTAATCATAGGCGGAATCAGGTTATATCGCGTGCCTCACAGGATGAGGCTTTTTCTGGTGAGGGTCCCCCCACTCGTTCCTCTGTCGACGACAACACCATATATTTGGAGGTTGTCAGAGGTAAGAATAAGAAAGGGCACATTAATGGCCTTGAACACTTGGGCGATAAGTTTCTTGCCTAATCGTCTGGCACGCGCAGCTATCATCCCTATGGAACAATTCAAGCATATGCAGGACACCATTACAAGGCTTAATGCCGAGCTTAGGGTGAAGGCTGCCACAGAGCGGTTGATGCGGAGCCAAATGCTCAGCTGACACAGATCCAACAGCAGTTGACGTAGATGACAGTGGAGCAAGGTCAGACTCTGAGGATGGTGTTGAAGCAGATGAGGGTGACGCGTGGTGTGGTGGTAGATCTGAATATCAGAGCAGCACAAGGCCTATTCTGGAGAAGATGACCTGAGGGAGCGATGAGGGGATGGAGCTGCGAGGGCTAGGGGTGATTTGGGACGACGAGGGGTGGGAGACGGAGTGCGGAAGGGGAGGGAGAGAGGACAAATATCGACAGCTAGCCAGTGAGGTTAGGGAGAGTGAGTGAGTCACGTTGGCGAATGGGAGAAAGGGAAGGATTACGATAGTGAGGGAGATGATGAAATTATGGTGAAATGAATTGTGAGGAGTCTGATAAAATGTGAACAAATAAAATGAAATGTAATAACTAATAAGTAAATGAGTGAAAGAGCTGAACATCGATTGTATTTGGGCCCAAAAAGCTTAACCCGAACCAAATTGACCATCAATCTGAGACCCCTTCCCGTCCATTTTAGCCACCAGATTTGGTGGGTGGATGTTTGTGCGAGTTGGCAGGTGTGTGGGTGGGTTGATGCAGTTTTGGATCCAAAAAAAATTAATAGAAGCAGAACCAAAAAGAACCCTGAAACAAAGAAACATGAAACTTTCAACAAAAATTCAAAAAAAAAAAAAAAATCAAATTTCAATAACATTAAACTTCCACTATCTTTTTCTTATTCTCTGTCGCTGTCGTCTTGGCAAGGCAGTCGGAAGCGCAAGACCATGTCGTCGTCTTCTCAGTTTGGTCGGAAGCAGAAGAGTCGTGTCATCGTCATCTTGGTTTGGCCAAAGCATCTCTGCGACAGTGGAAGTAGGAAGAGACTTTCACAGTCACCGAGGAAAGGAAGAAAGAAACGTCGCTATGGTGGTGGTAGTGGTGGAGGAAGATAAGATGTGGGTTAGACATTACTGAGTGCTAGGGTTTGGTGAACTTTGAAACTTAAAAGTGTGAAGTTGAGAAATGAACTTAAGGCCCAACGAAAAATGGGTTTGGTTTTATGAATTGGTCCTTAACTCCTTATTCTGCAGAGAGAGAAAACCAAAAGCCATACATAATCAAATATCACGTGATTTGCGTCATTGGGCAGTGAGCATGCCTTTTTTCTATGCAAATTTATATTGTTCCAAGAAACTATTAGTTTATTTAATGCATTAGACATTGGTAAAGTAGTAGAAAAATGAGTAGACAGACATGTGTACGTATGCTTCGGGTGGGTTCGGGTACCGATGGGTTTGATTTATGAGAACTGAACCCGTTCGTTTTAACCTATTTTTAACTTTTTATTTTTCATCCAGATACCCGACACCCACTTTGATCCGACGGCATAACCAATTTTTACCTCGGTTTTCTCACGTTCCGGTCGGGTTGTCTTCTTTTGTCAAGCCCTAATGAGTGATGTATTTGGCCCTAATTCCGTGTTTCAATAATAATAGGTTGTGCGTGTTCGGTCGGTATCGAAATTTTTTTAGGCCACCCGAACCATCCTAAATGAAACTGAAGCGGCAACCTGATGATCCTTAGCCCTACATCAATTAGCCTTACTTAATTAACCAAGGAAAAAAACTCATTGATTAAAGAATTGGTTCAAACAGTTCGATTCATTTTGGTTTAGTTCAATGCAATGTAATAGTGTGGTTTTGATTTGGGAAAAAGTTCCTCTATAGTGAATTTATCTATAAAGCAAGGTTTCAAATTGCGGACTGCATCACATGATGTGGTCGCAACATCTCGGTTGCGGTAGCCGCTGGAACTGCATCGACCACAATATGATTACATCGACCGCAACGTAACCGTGACCGCAACCGCAATTTAAAACCTTTCCATAAAGTGAGCAAGTAAATGTTTATTTAATCTTAATTTAATTGAGTTCATAAAGATCTCAATCTACTAATTAATCTGCATCCTTACTCGCTCACTTTGAAAGAGCACTTTCCATTTTATTTACAATTCTTCTTTGCTCATTAGTGTTGTAGTAATATGCTTCTTAAGTTACTCCACATTATGATAAGAAGGAATGAATCTTATCTTTAAACTCGATCTCTTTCTACTTTTTCTATCTGAAGAGTTTAAGTGCATGTTTGAACTCTTTGGTTCCACGGTGGAGAGTACCAGAATTACATTTGTCTCTCATCAAACTTGATTTTAATAAAAAGAGGTGTACGATTATTGTCAAGCAAAATTGATTTTGCTTTCAAACACGATTCTATTAGAAGTTACAACAAATAACTTTTGCGTTAGATTGAAAATTTTAAACTAAGTTTTACATCAAACTTACTTTTAAAGTAAAAGCTTTCAAACATAAATCATATCACTTCAAACTCAACTATAACCTAATCAATATTATAAAATCAATTTCATTTAAAATCATGTTTATCAAATTCCTAGGCTTCCCTCTTTTGACAGGTAGAGTGAAAAAGAGTGATTTTGGCTATATTTTGGAGAAAGTTAATAATAGGTTAGCTGGCTGGAAAGGTAAGCTCCTCAATAGAGCTGGCCGGGTGACTCTTGCTAAGTCTGTGATTGCAGTTATTCCAGTCTACTCCATGCAGAATTTCTGGGTTCCCACAGGGATCTGTGACAGCTTGGATACAAGTATCAGGAGTTTTATTTGGGGTAGTAAGTCTTGCCATTGGGTTAATTGGAAGGAAGTTATTCAGCCTAGAAGTAAAGGAGGTCTTTGTATACACACTGCTAGAGAATCCAATATTTCTATGCTTGGTAAACATGTGTGGAACATGATTCACAGTCAAGATAAACTTTGGGTAAGACTACTGTCAACAAAATATTTGAAAGGGACTCATATGTTAGATGCCAATTACTTTGTGGGAGCTTCTTATGTGTGGAACTCTATCTTGAAAACAACTAATTCCATTAAAGCTGGTTTTAAGTATAGAATTGGCAAGGGTGACATTTCAATCTGGTATGACAAATGGCTTTAAGAAGACCTCATTTGCAATCTGCTACCCTATGTAGATATTCAGGATAATCAACTCATGATCAATGACATTTTTTTTATGATAATGCTTGGCACTCGGAGATGCTAGCAACTCAGATTCCTCTTTCTATTAAATTACAGATGCAAAGTCATTTTGTGGATCCTGGTTCTGAGGACATTCTGATACGGTCTCTCTCTAATTCATGGATGTATTCTGCTAGAGATGGTTATAAATGGTTGCAACATCAGGTCCTTACTCAAACAACAGAGTCCATATCTTGTTCTTGGCTTTGGAAACTAAAAATTCCAGAGATGTCTCTAATGATCCGTCTTGCCAAAGATGTGGTTCTGAGCAAGAATCACTCATACATACTTTGAGGGACTGTCCTAAGGCTAAAAGGGTGTGGTCCATGCTGAATTTGGACCAATGTCAGAACTTCTATGTTTTGACTTATAGAGACTGGATCATCACTAACATATCCAAGCCCCAGGGTTCTCTCTTCGTGACAGTTGGTCTATTTGGAGAGCTGGGAATGCTGAGATTTTTTCTGATCAAGCTTGGAAGGTTTGGTATTTGCTGAATTATATTAGAACTCATCATGATTAAATTATCAAAGCTTATGGCACTATGAACTCTAGTCAGACAACTAGGGAAGTGAAGTGGAATCCACCTGATGAGAATTATATTAAGGTCAATGTTGATGGTAGTTCTCTTGGAAATCTGGGTAGAACAGGCTTTGATGGTGTTCTAAGAAACTCTTATGGTGAATGGATATCAGGATTCTCGGGTTTCTATGGCATTTCAACCAATCTTCATGTGGAATTATTATCTATCTATTATGGTCTGGACATGGCTTGGAAAGCGGGTTATAAATTTGTGATTTGTGGATCTGATTCTCTATCAGCTCTCACTCTTATCAATGATGGAGTTTCTTCTTTCCACCTCTTTGCTCCTCTGATTAAGCAAATTCACAGACTTAGAGATTTGCAATGGAATTTGGTTTTCAAGCATACTTTAAGAGAAGGGAATGAGTGCGCAGATTGGATGGCCAAAGCTGGAGCTTCCATGGATCATGCTTTGCAAGTTTGGGAGGATTGTCCACCTCAGCTTCATACTATGATGTTAGCTGATGCGTTTGGTGTTTTTAGATTAAGAGTTTAGCTTCCTTTGTTTCTTTTGTCTTTCTTTTCCACTGATAAAAAAAAAAAAAATGTTCAAGACAAGGAACCAACCTCCTATCTCGATATTGAACAGAATATCTTGGTAAACGAGGGACTTCTTTAGTTCTTCTTCTTCCTTTTAAAAAAAAAAGAATCTAATGAGAGACATTATTAATTGAGGATATTACATCATCTTCATCCCCTAATTAAACATTTTTCAAAATGGCTAAAGCTAATACTCAATTAAGGATATTATATTAGTAGTTGATTGCTCATTATTCATTTCCTTTAAACGACAAACGTGGGAAAAGCATGTGTCAAAGGTTTCCGAACCCATGATTAATTAGCATCATTTCTAAGATACAGCCGTAGTTATGGACTCTTCTAATCCAAATATGATACTAATGAATACGGTATCCCATAATTTCCCAAAATTAAGTGTATGAGAAACAACAAATTCCTCTATTTATGATACTCCCTCCTGTCTCTATTATAAGCCAACATTGAATAAAACACACGTATTAAGGTGGTTAGTTAATATCATTTAGAATAGTCACTGAGAATAAAAAATTAAATTTGTTACCTAAATTACCTCCCTCTTATTTATTAAGCTTGTGTTGTGTTGAGAATAAAATGAGTCATTGAAAAACAAAATTTGTATTAAATGAAGTGTATTTTAAGAATATTTTTATTAAATAGGATGGAAGTGGTTGAAATTTACTTATATTTTGAAAAAAAAAATGAAATTTTTTACTTATATAGTGAATCGGAGCGAATACAAAGGTACCATTTGGTCTTGAAATTTGAAAGTGGCCGTGATTAATAAAATTATATTTCAAAGGGTCAAAATGAAGGGCATTTAACAAATAAAGATGCTTCGTAAAGTTTGACTAGAACGAAGAATTAGTAGTATTATATGCAAAGCATATTGTACAGAAAATTAATGAAGCTAAGGTGCATGGGCCCTTAGACAATTTGGATTGGAGGATGGACGAAAATCAGAACTTGTTTCATGGAGTTCTTTTAAGTTTTACCTGAATTAGAATTGAATGATTCAGTAGACATTTCTATATCACATATTAATCTAGGGATTGCCTTAGCCAGCCCAATTGGAAAGGTAGTACCCCACTACCCCCAGCCCCATTACTCATATCATTCTTTGGTTACTTCTTTTAAGTTGGGGCACAGAGATCTGACTTTGAACTAGTAGGAAAGCTGTCTATATATAATAATAATAATATCTTCTTTCTTCAAGATTTGGTACAGGAACTGTTTATGTGTAAGCATGTCATATAAATGTCATGGACAAAGCGACACTATTTTCGGAAATGAAAATTGAATACGAATGCGTAAAGGTTGCCTTTCAACCAAAAGTGAAGAAAAAAGATTTCTGGCAGAAAAAAAGGTAAATTAATTTGAAGATAATTGCATCATAGTTTGATTAGTAGAGGTATGGAGTGGGTATGGGAGAATTCATTAGGGGTGATAAAAAAATCCGTGAATTCAATTCATGGGCTCTTTTTTCTTGTTAAGGGACAATATTGTGAAGGTAACCTTTGAAGGATTCAATAATCATGTGCATTTTGGGTTTGGACTCTCCATTGCTTATGTAACATTAACGAGAGAACCGCAAGTACTTGCGCTTTTCATTGATTTATAATTATTGAAAAGCACACAAATTGAAATGAGAAGTCTCATGATGAAAATACTGCATCATATATAACGGTGGAAAAAACTGATATTATTTACTACGTGTTCCTCATAATGTCATTTTCAGTGGAATACTGGAATCCAATGAAACTCCAATTAGTAGTCATTATCTAAAGTAAGGTATTTATTAATGGTGCATGATAATACTTTTTTTTTTCCTAATTATATTATCATGTCTTCTACCTAAGTTCTTCCCATAAGAAACGTGCAAAAAACTAAATGCATATGATGATTGAATACTTCTATAAATTTAGGAATGCAAATCAAGTTATTGAATAACTATATATAAGTTACTCTTAGTAAAAAAATCATTTCATTTGATTTTTTTTATTAAACAAGTGTCTGTAAATTGTGTTTAATTGAATAGTACAAAACTACAAATGAAAAACAATATATATTTAGTTAATACTTTTAATACATTTTAGTTAAGCATAATTAAAAAAACTAAACTAAAAACTAGAATTCTAGACACTTTATGAATTGAAGGAAACATAGTGATCACTAAACTATTACATAAACATTAATATAAATGCTTTTTTTTAGCAACTTAATATAAATGCTTGATGTTGAACGTTTTCTTTTCTTTTACCAAAGGTTGTTAGTTATCATGACATGAAATAATAGCACATAGAAAAGTTATTATGGGTGTATTGGGCAAATTCACACCATTTACTAACTCCGAATACAATATTTTTAAAGGTATCTCCATGCCTTGCAAGTGCAAGAATAATTCCTTCAATTACCAATGTGATATAGTTTAACCCTTAACGTGTATTGTTTCTAAAACTCAAACTTTTATTCTCTTTTTAAAATATTTCCTAACCGTTTACTCAATCTTTAAAGGTACGTAATAATACCACGTAAATACACGAGAAAATACCAATTTTTTATGAAAACTTCAAAGGAAAAAAATTAAGATGCTAATAGATAGATGATAATCAGTGATATTTACTTGAGATTTAACTGAGTTTTATCTCTTTATAAAATTCTGATTAATCTTGTACTCTACTCATATATATGGACTTCAGTTTCTTTTTTTTTTCCCCAAAATTAATTGGAAAAAGTCTCCTGTAGTATTATTATACTATCTAAAATAAAATTCATGTACGAGATCAATTTCTTTTTTTTGTTGATAATTGCAAGATTATATATATATATATATATATATATATATATATATATATATATATATATATATATGTATTTCAAATCTAGTAATACACGCAACCGGACAACATGAACATGAATCCTGAGATCTCGCCTTACCCCGAATTCAGTGGTCTCAGATTCTTGCTTGCATACAGGTAAAAACACAACGGAGTAGGTTCAGTGCCAGCTACTTGTGCTACCCATGAATGTACTACTATTGATTAATCACTAATTAATCTGATTAAGCTTAAAATCATTTGTCCTTTTTTCTTTTGCATAATAATTAATGAGAAGTTCCATTTCATTTGATGAGCAGCTTCTGGAACGGGATACTAGTAAGAGAAATACAACAAATGCATGTGGTATAATACTACGGTATACAATACATACTAAAATTTTTCACCCTGTATGCAGCAGAACAACTTTAGACTTGATATAGAAACTCTATTACTCTATACGAAGCTGTGATCATTCATCATCGTCTATATTAACTGATCCACATTACAAAAGAACCCAAATAAATAAATAAAATTAAGACAAGAAATAAAATTAGGGATTAAAACATAAATTTCCTTAAGCAAAAAAAAAAAGAAAAAGAAAAATCAGCTAATAGATCGTACCCATTATACCTCCTGAAATAAAACATTGTCATGATCAAACTTAAAAACAATGAATTAACCATTAAGAACCTCCCCATGCCACCATGTACAATAGTTAACTACTTTAACTCCCTTGTTTCAAAAGAAAATTGAAATGAAAACCAAGAAGTTATATATCACCTTAGCCCAAAACTGCTTTAATTTCTGAATCTCTTCTAGGGTGATCTCCAACTTTGTAAGCCAATGCCATTGTGTTTCCTTGAAGGAGAGGAGTATGGTATGGGCATCCTTCTAGGCAAGAACCCAAAAAAGTGACCCGTATGCTGAGATTTTGGCTTATATTTGAACACATTTGTGGTCCTTGAGCCATGACAGTAGCCCAATATGAAGAGGAACAAGATCAGCATCAACAATAGAGTTAGTGGTCTCGTACGTAGAAACATTATATAAAGCGATCACGGGTGAATGTACAAGGTGGTAGTGGTGAAGAGTGAAGATAATTAAAATTGGGGTGGCTAGATTTTGAGGAAAATGAGGTGGTGGAAAGAGCAAGAAACATGGGCCATTAAATGCAAACCTGTGACTGTGTCTGATTTGAACCGGTTGGTTTTGTAATATGAGAGTTCATGTGGGGGAACGGGTGTTGTTTTGCAGAGAGGAAGTGATAAAGCGATTGGGTCAAAAGAATTCAGATGCTTCTACAAACTAGTAGTAAAGTTGGAAGCAGAGAAAGTTGAAAAGCCTGAGGGAAGCTTTTCTTCATGGCAGAGGTGTAACAAGGTTGTGGTGGTTTAACAAGTTTAAGGGAGAAAAATGTTAAAATTGGAGTGGTCGGGTTGCATTTCTTTTATATGTAAAAAAAATATTTTAAATAAAAAATAAATATATACTAAAAAAGAATTTACTAAAATCAAACTCATATTATATAATTTAATCTTCTTTTTTTAAAAGGATTATATAATTTAATCTACAACTATAAATAAAAGACAACTTATAAGAGTGTTATTAGGTCGGATTGGTCAGGTCTCTCATTTCAAATTATAAAATCAATCATATGTTTAATTTGGTTCAGACTTTCATGTATTAAATTTGATGAACCGAACTGAATTAGTTTAGTTGGTTGGAATTAATTTTGTAGGTCAACAAAATCAGAGAAACCAATTTATATAGAAAGAAGATCTTCTATCCCATTTTAGTACATTACATAATTTATTCTCACTAATAAATATCTTGTCACGTATTCTATATTTTTAAAATTATATGAAATATTTTAATTAATATGACAAAATATTACGAGTGAAGACATTCTATGATACACAAAAAATAAAACAACATATCTTCGTTCCAACGAGATGGAGAGTGATTATTATAATTAAGAATAAAAAATAAAATCTGTTATGTTAACTTAAATGAAAATAAGTAATAGTAGTAAATGTTTTAACAAGTGGACTGGAGTGATTAATTTAAATGGTCAAATCGTAGACTGATCATATTTTTTATTTAATTATTATTAGTTACTATGTTGTTCAATTTAATTTTGATTGAACAATTAATTTACCTGAATAAAGTTTATAAGAATCATAACTTGATATTTTCCGCAGTTCACTTTACTATTAATTCTTCAAAATATCAGTAGTTGTAGTTGTACAACAACGAAAAAAAAAAGAGAAAAGTTTTCTATACCAAAATAGAGACATCATATGGTATTTCTTTATTTGTTAGGATATATTATTGGAATGTGTGTATATAAAAAGATAAAAAAAATATATAAAAAATAAAGATAAATATATATAATGTTATATATGATATCCAATATTGAAATAACATAACTGATAGTTAAAAAAAAAAAACCAAGAAAAGAAAGGAAAGCAAGATATGAAGAAAAGGGGGTTGCGTTATGTCATCATCTTTTTTGTGGTTGGGTGAATGTTTGGACATTTGGACCCACTCCGTATTAAAGGCCGACTAAGGAAACAAGGGACTGTTGTTTTAGACATTAGGACCCCCACCCCTTCAATTCAATACATGGAAAACTTGTCCATATGGCACACCACAGACAGAACCTTTTGTTGCCTTTGATTTGAAACCTTCTCCCTGATTCCTGTGTCCTAGCCCATTCCCCTAATTGAAGGAGCTACTGCTCCATTGCCTTGTCAATGTGCAACAACAGTAAGTAAACTACTACTAATGTACGTACATTCTGACCTCAATGTTTCTCCATCTCTCTGGTTCGATTCTCGATAATAGCTACTGTTCCTATTATATTTCCATTACATTTTTCATGCGGGACAGTTTTTTATCTAGCACAATGCTAATTAGTGCTTTAAGTATATTGATTAAGAAATTAATAATAAAAAAAATACATTGAAAATTATTGTATTTAAAATCTTGAAGAGTGATATAGTTGTATTTCCCATGAAAACTTTTTGATTTAAGAACTCTTAATTAATATCCTAAAAGTACTAATCAGTATAACCCTTTTATTTATTATTTTCCAAAATTCAAGGAAGAACATTAATCATAATACTGCTTTAACTTCCAATTTTGTTTGAATCAAAACAAAATAAAATCATCGATGACATAAACCAAAACTCATGTAAAATAAATCATTTAAATATAACATTAGGTTTTCTATTCTTCCTCAGATTATATTTATGATATTTAGACAAAACCACCGTGAAATCAGAATCAACTTCAATAGCATTATCATTATTTAACTTATCTGCTGAGAAAGAGCTATTCTCTAGGTCATCCTCGTCCCTATTCCCAAAAACTTGACAAGTATTTTCATATCATGAGTAACATTAGGATGCATAGGGACAGAATTAGACTCAGGAGTCTGAAGATTCTTACCACTAACTGTTAAATCACAGGTAGTTATGGAATGCTTGGGCATCAGAGTATCATTGACTGTAGAGTCAACATTAGTTGCAACAGAAGTTGAGATCTTCTCTGTAGAGCCATTGACATCACTGGTTGCAACAGAAGATGAGTTATGTGTAATGGAGTTTGAGAAATGATCAGGGGATAAAGGTTCCTCATAGACGGTCTTAACCGATTCACTATCACTCAAATTTTTGCCCGATGATGTATCAATCTGCACACTATCTTCAATTGGTTTTTGTTCTGAAACCTTGGGGACATAAGCTTGCTTATGTTTCCGCACTAATGGCGGATCCTTATGCACAAGTTTCTCCTTGTCAAATTTACAACTCGAATTCAAGTGTCCAATTGATTTACAATGAGAACAAAAAGAATGAAGCTTCTCATAATCAATATCGACAAGATATGCAAAACCTTCACGTTCAACCATAATCTCCTTAAGCAAGTTCCCTGTTAGATCAAAATCTACTAAAACTCGAGCATAGTGACCATATGCCCTAGTACGGGTAGTTTCATCCAAACTTATTGGGATACCTAAACCACCTGTAATTTCAAACAACAGTTTCGGGCGCCAATATTCCTGCGGCAAGTCATGAATTCTAATCCAGCATTGAGCACGAGATCGTTTTTGCTTATTAGGAATAAAGTCTGGGGACCACTGAAAAAGGCGCAATAGCCCTGATTGAATGTTCCAAGCTCCAACAGCCAAGACACTACGCAAATCCTTTTGAGAAGCAAAGCTGAATTCATAGAATCTCTTTCCTAACGGAATCATTCTCCATTGACCCAAAGGTTTCCATAGTGTTGAAAGTTTGTCACGTAGGTCGGAGATCTTGACAGGGATATCACCTTTCAACAACAACAAGTGGCCATGAAGATTGTTTTTGCAACCTTCCAACTCCTTTTGATATTCATCCTCATATATTTTGATGGAGACACAGTCTCCATTTACGCACAGCCGACGAAGCTAACTAACTGGGATGTCAAATGACCCATTCAAAGCCTGAGCAAAAGATTTTTGCTGTGGATTCGATGGAGAAGGAGGAGATTCCGGATTGAGAAATGTTCAAGGACAAGCTATCAAACGCACAAATCAAAGAATCTCAAGAGAGAAAGAGAACCTATCCAGCAATCTTCGTTCTTGCTCTTAAGACTGTGAACCAGAGGGCGAGATCCGCAGAGAAGGGTCGCAAGAACAGTGGGACAGTCGGATCCGAGCCGGAGTCCAAGATTTGCGACCCAGAATCTGTCGCAGAGGCTGGAACAGGGCGAGATCCGAAAAGGGCAAGGGATATGTATGCACAAGACGGAGACAGAGAATGCCTCCGCGGTGACCGAAGCTGCGCCGGAGTGGTGGCGGCAGCGGCGGCTAGGAATCTCGCAAGGCTAGGGTTTGTTGTTCAATTCCTCCTCTATTTTGCAGTGGCAATGGCTCCATCTATTTTTCCATTCTCTACTTTTATTAGCATTCATTAGCAGAATTCAACCATTATTTTTTCATTGACTTAGGTTATAAAAAATGCTAACCAATGTCCTTAAAGACTAAGAAATTAAAAGTGATAAGTTTTTATTGAAAATTTGTGTATTTGAACTATTTAGAAATGATTTACTTAGATTCGTACCAATCAAAGGTTTGGATAAAGAATGTGAGTGATAAAAAATTATCATTGATGAGAGATAAAAAATATTACAAAAAAGTGGGATAAATGATCTAGAGAAAAGAGAGAGGAGGAGACCCGTAATTTACCTTTGCTTGTTAAAGAGTTATGTAACATTATTTACCAAAATGACTCAGAAAGAATCAACCCCACCCTTCTGTTTCAGTGTTTTTGCTCAGCTCGGGTTTTTACTAGTTCTAAATCCAAAATTGATTACGTAATTAGAGTTATATTCTAGTCTCAAACGAAAAGCAAACTCTGTTCAACAAAAAAAACGAAAAGCAAACTCCAATAAGTGGCTTTCTCTTTGTCAAAGTTTTTTGGAAGACTAACATTCGGGGAGAAGTTTTTTGCGTACATGATCTGATGTGAGTTTCCAGTGACAAGAAAAGGGCATTATGCAACCCGAAGCAGATGATAATTAAATGCTGTCAGCCCTTTCAGCTGGTGGACCCATTCTTGTTCGTATCTAAGCCCAGCGCTTCGTTAGGTATTTTTTTTTTATTTTTTCAATAATCATGTAAGACATTATATTTATAGTAGGGTGATTGTATCGTCATTAGAATAAATAATTTTTCACTAAATATGAGTAGGATGTCTCAAACATTTATCATGTTTCAAATGTTGAAATAATGAAATTCTTAAGTATCAAACTCTTTGTACTATGCTTGTATTCTACTTGTCATTTTTTTTTTTTGATACATCAATGCTTTTAGAATTCAGCTATCAATGTACATTTATATATTATTTTATACCTAGATATTTTCATTATTTAATTAAAATTCATTTTTTTCATATTTATATTTTGAATTTGCCACTGATTTTTAAATGTATGTAATGTGCCACAAAATTTATCATTTCCTCTCACTCCCCTTTAAGGTGATGGGCATGTATCCAAAATTGTTGACGTGGTGGTTCGACGTCTCATCTCTTAATCAAGTGGTCGTGTGTTCATTTAACCAAGGTGATGGGCATGCCATGGGGGTCACTGGCGATTACATTCTGCCTTCACTTTGCACTTTAGGATGTGATATGAATAAACGAGGTTCATATTTGTTGGTCCGGGATGGAACTCATGGTATCCCCATAGCTGATAGCCGTAGGACTAATCCTTTGAGGATGTAGAGTACTAGTTAAGGGGAACCTCCTCTACCCACAGATACAACTCTATTCCCATTACCAGGATTCGAACCTTGGACGTATAGTTAAAGAACCCAAGCTATTAGCCACCTGGACCATACCTTATATACATAATGAGGTTCAGATTTCGGTCTACGTAATTTCTTTCTAGGGACAAATTTAGTTTTACATTTTACTACTTGATTATTTACCTATAGTTGAAAGTAACGGAATTAGTTATTGGGTAAAATCGCACATACCAACGGAATTACTCACACGCTCAAGGATCTTAGATGGCACACATACAAACACACCATAAAGAGAATAATAGAAGAACACACATAAATTTAACGTGGTTCGACAGCTCTGGCCCGCGACCACAAAACGCCCCAACAAAGTATTTCATTCTCGCAAATATGATTACAAGATTGTAACACACTCCACTTTTTATATCACTCTACAAACCTGAGTTCCTACACTCAAGTTACAAGAAATGATAAAACTCACTCACATAAGAGACTCTTTACAATCGATCCCTTTATATAGTAAAGGGACACGACTTCCATTCACGAATGTGACTTAATGAATATTAATTCTCTCACCTTTCCAACTAATCTCTCCTTATGATAGTGGAGTTCTCCAAAAGTTAAGATACACCCCTTCATCACATGAAATGTATCTCTTAAATTCTCACTCACATTATTTATTTAGAAATTTGAATTGCTTTTTCAACACTAGTCACCATTTAAGACATATCACTCTACGCAAATACTTGGTAACATTATTAGGAGAATGTTAACAAGTGTCATATTAAGCGTTGTTTAAGAAATCAAGAAAGAAAAATTTGTATTTGGAAATTGTGTATTTAGCATTTCGAAAAATATAACACTTAATTTTTTAATATAAATTTTGTGGGTTGCTTAACGAATGTCCTTGTGACACTCACGAGCAACACCCATATTATTATTTGCTCGTCACACCACCTTTCTTCCTATGGTGTTAAGTTCAAATTTGATTGCCATAGAACATGACCAAATTGAAGGTAGCTTAGAAGCAAACACTTGAAGCTCCATGACATCAGCTTCATATATAAGACATACATACGTACATAACATTATAGAACTTTAGATTTTGATGAATTAACATTTGATCGAATCCAGCAATCACAGTACCAAAGTAACAAACATAACATAATTTGAGGGTCCTACTTGCTGAAAAGAAAATTCAAAATGAATGAGGACGAGGTGAAGTATGCACGGCCACAGTCCCTGGATTTGTTGTATTCATGAACTAAAGACGCATCAACAAAAAGCCTCCTCCTATACTAAGATCGTCCCACTGATTTGATGGCATGTTAAGGTTGGACCCCACTATCTGAATTGTATGGTTACCTAAGAAAATTACAACCTGTTACATCACATGTTTTTCGCTTTACTTTTCAGCTTTCATATGATTCATGTAATGGTACATTTTCTGGGGAAAAAGTTTGAAAACTTCATCTACCCCATGACAATGGAACAATGTCAAAGGGCAGGTTATCAAGAAAGTGAGAAAATATAAGCATATCAACAAAAATCCGTAGTGCTTGATGAGCGGAATGACGATGACCCCCCATATTCTCTTTTATCAAACCAGCTTTTATTTCCGTATGTCCCCCCATATTCTCTTTTATCAAATCAGCTTTTATTTCTCTTTTATCAAATCAGCTTTTATTTCCGTATGTGTAGACACTCAAATTTTGGTTTTTGTTGGGGTCAAATTTCCATCCTATATATGACCAAACATTTGGAATGCGAGGAACTTTAATGAAATTTCGTGGAGAAATAAAGGTTTGCTGGAGCGAACCATAAAAAGGTATATATATATTTTTTGCTGAACATAAAAATAAAAAAGGTATATATGTTGCTACCAGAGTTATTGAAATAGTATTATGCAAATAAAATAGAGGTGAAAATATAAGAATTGAGAAAAAAATATTTAACGATGAAAATCCCCTTAAATGGTGATGATGGGAAACACCCTATATAATAATAGAAGATTTTTGGCTTAATATACTTTTGGTCATGTTACTATTAATTGATCATGTACGATTTTAGTCTCTAGTTTTTTTAGCATATTTTGTCCCTTATATTATTCAATATTATAAATTGGGTCATTTCTTTCAATATCTGTTAATTATTCGGCAATCAATAGCGAATAATATAATTATTTTAAACTCAGAACCTTTTGAGCTTTTGTGGTGAAAGAGCTTGTGATGAAACCAAAAAAAGTTCCGGCATGGAAGGACGAAATCGGCAAATGTCATTGAGGAAATATTGAATCATGTTGAAACAGAGAGTCAAGGGATGAAGAAGCTCAATCATAGGTTCTATGTGCTTAGAAGAGCAGTGGTTTCTCTCTATCGATCATTAAAAAATTGATAAACATATTGAACAGAATGACTAAATTTACAACATTGAAAAAATAGGGGACCAAATACGCAATATGTTATACTCCTAAAATTTTATTAATAGATTATAAGCTTCGATAAACGTTATATACAATATAAACTCTCTTTGTATAATTAATGTACTCGAAGATTTTCTTAAAGTATCTTTAAATAAATATTAATTATGTTATAAAAAAATTATCAGAAAAATATATACTAAAAGAAGTACAAGAAATACTCCAACCCATAAACAAAATAAAAAAATTGCAGATACCAGATAAAGAAAAGAAAACCTAGTCCTCCAAATCCTAAAACCAGCTATCCAAATCCTCACCAATAATGCCAAAAAACATAAGCACAATGATAAAATTCATTACACAACCCAACAATAAAGCATAACCTAATACAAAAGCTAAAAAACAAACATAAAACAAGTATTAGAGCAACAAACTACCCATTTCATTTAATCTTTCATCGAGCAGTCCAAGAGGGGGTAGTGTATGACACAGATAGGGTATAGTTTGATGGCGAAGGCTAGGGTGGGAGAGCTTACATGTCTCCCATGGTGAGCAGGGATATTTAACAAGTTTTTTTTATTTATTTTTAACTCTATTTAGTTTTTAAAATTGTAGAAATGACCCATTCCCACCCCAATCCCTTCATCCCCCTGGCTCCCCCTCCACATCTTCGACGAGTATGAGCCACCACAGCCACCGTCGAGCAGCACCACAAGACACAATTTTCCTTCAACAACACAAATCCTTATGCAAATCCTCATATTTGCAAAAAAAAAAAAAAAAGAGCAAGATCTTGGAGGAACTCAAATCTACAATGATAAATTCCAAATCCGCAACAACTCTCGTCTCCCCCACTGACCTGTGATGAAGAGGAATAAAAGACGCTCCACAAGACAAGATCCATTCCCACTGTGATAGCTGCCAAGTATGAGCATAAGTAACCGTCTTCGGCACCGCCTCCACATCGTCAGCGAGGATCCGATCCACTGATGCGAACACATGATCACTAAATTTGGAGATAAAATCCGGACATGGTGCATATTGGAAGCCGCATCTTCGTCACTACCGTCGTGAACCATCACTTCTCACTCCTTCACACAGCAGTAGATCCCACCATCCAGTCGACGTCCACCGCAAACTCCGAAGCGCCACCACCTTGCACCACCACACATGGCCTCTGACACGCCACACTAGACACAGTTAGGATCTGCTCTCTCTGCCATTCAACCTTCAGACGAGAGATGGTAAACAGGGTTGTCATGGGAGTCGGTGTTGGTGGGGGTGGCGGCAAAAAGAGGAGGAGTGAGAAGTCAGTTGTGAAGAACCCTCTTTTTATGGTACAATCCAACCTAATTTGATTCACATATCTGAAGTAAACTGAATACCATGTCTCCTTCACCACACCATACGCTCACGAAATATGGAGCAGAAATTTGGATATGAGGGGTATTGGATAAATGTTTAGGTTTGTCATGGGAGACTTGGTGAGGGGTGATCGTTTAGGGGGGGGAGTGGGTGGCGGAGGAGAGAGGGGGAGTGAGAGAGAAAGAAGGGAGTGAAAAGTAATTTTAATTTTTGCAAATAAGGGCTTTCATGCTCTCTTTTGGTTAGAGACTTGGGCAGCCGAGAGACTTGGGATGGTAGCTCACCCTAGAATACGCCCTGATGTTTGACACACCCTTAGAACATCTAACTGGTGCAACCAATTAGAGTTACTTAACTCATCTTTTTATGGTAACCAAAATCCGGAAATACATCGGAAAAACTATGTAAAAGATAGTCCTAAACTACGAGCGAGTTAGCTCCTCAGAGTCACTCCTCAACAAGCTGCTCACCATCCTCTGCATAAAACAAGGTACATGCAAAGAAACAACAGAAGATGGGAAGTAAGAAATCGTTGTATAAACATAATGGCAATAGGTCAGTTAGCAAGATGATCACACATCATCTATATACACACATCACATAAGAACAACACTTGACATATTAAAGCATCATATCATGTCCAACAACTTATGCTATGCGATGTAGTGCTACTCCATTACTCCATTATGCATGTGGGTCCATAACTATCTCAAGAAGACAACTTTAGAGTTACATATCCATATTGGCCAATAAGCAACAACGCTGGCAGTTCACCAAACCATGGGTGAACTCCTTGGATAGCCGATGCACTTTACTCTCGTAAGCAGCACCACGGGGAGCCACGGTTCACCTAACTCTCAGATGAATCACCGTGGCCGACCAATTCTCCTTACTCTCGGGTGAACTCCCATATGTCGTAACTTCCCTGACTAACAACTCCAATATATGAATGCATGTGCAACATCAAATAAACAACCAATCATAACCACCATCTCCACTTTGACCATTAAGCATCAAAGTTTAACACCATCGACACCTTGATCAAAAAGCATCGAGGTTTATCAAGAACAACACCTTGACCAATAAGCATCAAGGCAACTTTGACCAATAAGCATCAAAGTCTATCAACGTGCGGTAACTCATCGTTACCGTATTTAACTACCACTTTGAGCTTTTCTGATAACCAAGAGCTCTTTTTTGCAGAACATATATCAAGTTATCAGACTCAACGGATCTCAACATTAAATGCTAATCTCTAAACGAACATATCTTGAATACTTTCTTTGTGATCGTATCTGATCTTAAATTTTCATATCCTCACACATAGTGAGTTCTTAGATCAAACTCTTTTAATCTCTTAAGTTAGAGAGAGCCTGAAGATGATTGACTATAAAAGAATACTTGAGTACCTGGAGAGGTGTTGAATACTTGTGAGCTTTGTAAGCCTAAAGAGGCAAGTGTAAAGAATACTTGTAAGCTATTTGATTATAGTGGAGAAAACCTTCAAATAGAAGGGACTGGACGTAACTCTCGATTGGAAGAGAGTGAACCAGGATAAATCCTTATGTGATGACTTTCTGACACGAACTCGGCAAGTGTACCGGGTCGTTACAAGTTATAAAACGGTAAGAACCGGAAATCGTCCTCAGGGATCGTGGACAAGTACCATGATGAGCCTCTGTTTGACTGGTTTTATAACTAGTAAAGACCTTGGCTTTGTGCTAATTTTATATCATTTTCACCCAAATTAGACTTGATTGTCCTTAAGTAGTATTTTGAGTCTGTAAAGTATTTTTAAGTTAATTTAGTTGATTTAGAGTTAAATAAAATACTTATTCTATTTTCTGTTTTTCAGGTAAATAAAAAGGAAATAATTCTGGTTCGCCCCGCGAAGGTTATCTCGCCCCGCGAGTCACCCAGTCCTGAAAAGTCAGAGACGATCACGGTTTACCCGTGTTGAGGATCGCAGCTGTGGTAGTTTTGAAGTTGAAGCGTTCGCCTCGCGAGCATTCATTCGCCTCGCGAGCCCTTGAAGTCAGAACATAATTGTTGTCACTGGAACCTGAACTGGTCATGAAGATTGGGCCATAACTTGGGCTGTAGATGTCGGTTGGAACTGAAACCGATGGTAAATGAAAGATCAAACAAAGAAATTTAACTCTCATGAAGACCATTATTCCAAACAGAGCCGTTTTGAAGGGCTTTAATCCATGTGAAGTCAGAGGCGTTTCAGCGGCCCTATGAGTTGAATGTGGACATAACTCCCTCATCTTAACTCATAATTAAGCAAATTAAGTGGCTTTGGAAAGCTAAGAGGCAGAGGTTGAAGTTAATAAAAGGGCATTCAGATATTGAGAGAAGGGGGAGTCATAGTTAGTCATAGTTAGTCATAGTGTGGGCAAGTGAGGCTAGTCAGTTTTGGCTAGTCTTAGCTAGTTAGTAGTTGTAGTTTGTTTTCTTTCCTTTTCTGCTTATGTTTGCTATGGAGAACTAGTCTCCTAGATTAATCTACTGTAATTGGTTTCTATCCATACTTGAGGTTCTTGTATTTCCTGTTTTCATTTCCTTTTCTCTTTTCAATGCCATGCTTTATATTTCTGTTTGCTTAATTCAGGAGTATATTGTGTTGTGTTGGTTTATCTCGGTGATATCATGTTCCTATATATAATCGCGTGTGTACGTTTCGTGTTCGCTTAGTTCACGAAGTGCTTAACCCCGTTTTCTTAATTCGGGAATAGGGACATATATCTGTAGTAGTAGTTCCGCTTGTGAATTATTGCTACAACCGGGAGGGGATAAGAATTTGCTTAGGGTTGCATGAACCGATGATAGTTGGGAAATCGAGAACAGTAGGTTAATCGCTTAGCTTATTTGGTAACTGCTCTGTTTTCTTGCTTTGTTTTCTGTTTTGCTTCTTAATTTAGTTTTCAATCCAAAACCCCCAATTCTGACTTTTTCTAACTTTTTCTGTTAATAATAACAACAACTAAAGAGTCCTTGAGAGACGACCCGAGTTGTCGCTCTATACTACATTATTTTGTAAACGCTCGTTCTTTTTGGCGCGTGGCGACAGCGCGGTCAAAAATTGGCGCCGTTGCCGGGGACTCTGGTTTGTTGTTATTAGCAGAAAATAATTTTTGAAAAAAAAAAAACTTTTTGCTTTGCTAATTAGTTTTGTCTGCTTTGTCTGGTCTGTAAGTTTTATTTTCCCCATGGATAATTATATGCGAAATTATATGCCTAATGTTTATTATGAGCAACCTTGCATGTATTATCCTAATTTTAGTGAGCCACCACCATACTATCCTAGCCCAGTGACCACCTCTGCACCTTCCGAATCTTCACAGAGCACCTTGGATGAGATTGCTTCAATGCTACAACAAATGGAAGAGAACAATCAACGGATGGCATACAATCTTGAATTTCAACAGAGGATGGAGGCAATGGAGGCAAGTAATCGTGAAGCCCAACAGAGGGACCAAGCTGAATCTCAAAAGTTGTGGGCTCTAATTGATCAAGTTACCGCCAACTCGGCTGCAATGCTAACTCCACAGCCCCTTGAAGATCATACAGAGTCACCAGTTATTTTTGAAAATACTTCTGATTATGATTCTGATAATACTTCTGTTGATGATGAATTTAGTGTTGAATCCCCTGATCCTAATGCATGTTATTGTGATGGCACTGCTGCTTTGTGTATACACTGTTATGCAGGTTTATACTTGAAAGGAAACAAAGAAAATGAGGATCAAGAGGATCAGGAGGACGTCTGCTTCCCCGTGCCTGAGGATGATGAAGAACCTTTGGGAGTAGATGATGCAATTGAATCAAATGCATGTGTTGAGAGTAATCTGGTGGATGAATTAATTGAAGAATTTCCAGACATTCTAACTTTTTCTGATTCATTTTCTTGTAATATATGTACTAACTCTAACCTTTGTGTGGTGTGTGCTGAAATCTCTGCATGTATAGCAGGTGAAAAATTTGTTAGTGCAGTGGATGAAGACCTTGCAGAAGTTGAAGCAAGACACCGGAACACTTTCTAACTGTTTGCCACCTCCCCCTGAGGAGCCACCAGTGCTGGATTTTGCACCCTTGGATCTTGCACCATGGCCAGTCCAAGAGGTTGAGCCCCACTTCTATTGGGGAGACTTTGTAGATAAAGAGGTCAGCTGTGACCCGAAGGGGAGTGAGAAGTCCGCCGCACTCGGTGAAGTCATCATAATTGTCAAGTGCTCACCCCCACAAAAAGGCTGCGAGTTAGGGAAGCATGGAATGAACTCCTACTCTTTATCCATCACGTGGGCCTTATGCTACAAGCAGTGGGATCCTGGTGGAACCGCCCTTCAATGAGTTTTCTTAACCCTTTCTCCTTTTTAATTTTCTTTTCCTTTCTTTAATTCTGTTTTGTTTTGAATAAAGCTCCTGAATAATTTGAGAAGCTCAGGAGTATTTGTGTGTTTGAGTCTTTTGTCGGCAAGTTTATTGGTTTGATTGAAATTGCATAGATGGATTGCATGATAGTGTTGACTTTTTCCCCCTAGGATTTGAAAAATTTTTTTGAAAAATGATCCCCATGTGATTGAAAACTGAACTTTGGGATTTTATTATGATGGCATGATTTATGATAAGTTTGGGGTGATAGGAAGCACACACTAGGGATAGAATTTCTGTCAAATAATTTGCAAAAAAATGTCCAGGTGAGGTTTTGAGCCTCCAACATGTTTTAAACTGTGTGAAAATCACTTTTTAAGTTGCACTTTCCTGAATTTGATTGAATCTCTTTTTGGTTTGCATGATTATGTGTTTGCTTCAGATGATTTAGGCATTTTCTTTGTAAATAGCTACTTAGCCTAAAAATAACCAATTCCTAATGTATGTTCCCTAGTTAGCCCCATTGAGCCTATTAGCCTGTTAATTCTTGATAACCTAATGTTATAAGCCCATAAATCTGGAAAACCATGTTAACCCGATCTTAGGATTAGGAGAGCATGTAATCTTAGAATGGGTGCAAGAAACTAAGTTTGGGGTGGCTGCAAGGTGTAACATGTTGTTTGGGATTGAGAAAAAAATTTATGTAAAAAAAAAAAATTTGTGAAAAAAAAATAAAAAAAGAAAAGAAAAGAAAAGAAAAACAGAAAAAAAAAAAATAAAAGTGCAAAAATGCCAAAAAGAAATAAAAAGGTTGTAGTCACCCAGAAGCATAAAGAAAAAAATTAAGAAAGGAACTTGAGTGAATTTCAAAGTGTAAATAATGTTCATGCTCTCTTAGTTCCTTGGGTCTTTAGCCTAGTTCCTTTGTATATCCTACCCTTAGCCAGGCCCCATTACAACCCATAAAAGACCTATTGATGTTGCTTGCATGTTTTCTGTGGGAATCATTTTGAGATGAAAATCAAATTTATGGGAAGTGTTCTTAAAAGTGAAATTGAGTGCAATGTTGCTAGCCTGACACAAACTGAGCGATGAGTGAAACACAAATTTCCCTTGTGAGGAAGGCAGTTGTTTGATTTTGGTGATCTCCCTTTTGTATGTAACTTAGATCCCCTGCTTAGATTGATGATTGTTTGAATGATGAAATTCTCAACTGTTTAGAATAAATGATTGTGGGGATTGCTTTGTTTAAAGGGGGGAACATTGAATTATTTTGATAAATTGCTTGAAATTTGTGTGAAAGTTAATTGAGTCCTTAAGCTTGCCATGTTTTGCCAGGTCTTGAGTCTTTTTAATTTTTTGAGTTTTAGTTTGCTTGGGGACAAGCAAAGTTTAAGTTTGGGGTATTTTGATGAGCCTCTGTTTGACTGGTTTTATAACTAGTAAAGACCTTGGCTTTGTGCTAATTTTATATCATTTTCACCCAAATTAGACTTGATTGTCCTTAAGTAGTATTTTGAGTCTGTAAAGTATTTTTAAGTTAATTTAGTTGATTTAGAGTTAAATAAAATACTTATTCTATTTTCTGTTTTTCAGGTAAATAAAAAGGAAATAATTCTGGTTCGCCCCGCGAAGGTTATCTCGCCCCGCGAGTCACCCAGTCCTGAAAAGTCAGAGACGATCACGGTTTACCCGTGTTGAGGATCGCAGCTGTGGTAGTTTTGAAGTTGAAGCGTTCGCCTCGCGAGCATTCATTCGCCTCGCGAGCCCTTGAAGTCAGAACATAATTGTTGTCACTGGAACCTGAACTGGTCATGAAGATTGGGCCATAACTTGGGCTGTAGATGTCGGTTGGAACTGAAACCGATGGTAAATGAAAGATCAAACAAAGAAATTTAACTCTCATGAAGACCATTATTCCAAACAGAGCCGTTTTGAAGGGCTTTAATCCATGTGAAGTCGAGGCGTTTCATGCGCCCTATGAGTTGAATGTGGACATAACTCCCTCATCTTAACTCATAATTAAGCAAATTAAGTGGCTTTGGAAAGCTAAGAGGCAGAGGTTGAAGTTAATAAAAGGGCATTCAGATATTGAGAGAAGGGGGAGTCATAGTTAGTCATAGTGTGGGCAAGTGAGGCTAGTCAGTTTTGGCTAGTCTTAGCTAGTTAGTAGTTGTAGTTTGTTTTCTTTCCTTTTCTGCTTATGTTTGCTATGGAGAACTAGTCTCCTAGATTAATCTACTGTAATTGGTTTCTATCCATACTTGAGGTTCTTGTATTTCCTGTTTTCATTTCCTTTTCTCTTTTCAATGCCATGCTTTATATTTCTGTTTGCTTAATTCAGGAGTATATTGTGTTGTGTTGGTTTATCTCGGTGATATCATGTTCCTATATATAATCGCGTGTGTACGTTTCGTGTTCGCTTAGTTCACGAAGTGCTTAACCCCGTTTTCTTAATTCGGGAATAGGGACATATATCTGTAGTAGTAGTTCCGCTTGTGAATTATTGCTACAACCGGGAGGGGATAAGAATTTGCTTAGGGTTGCATGAACCGATGATAGTTGGGAAATCGAGAACAGTAGGTTAATCGCTTAGCTTATTTGGTAACTGCTCTGTTTTCTTGCTTTGTTTTCTGTTTTGCTTCTTAATTTAGTTTTCAATCCAAAACCCCCAATTCTGACTTTTTCTAACTTTTTCTGTTAATAATAACAACAACTAAAGAGTCCTTGAGAGACGACCCGAGTTGTCGCTCTATACTACATTATTTTGTAAACGCTCGTTCTTTTTGGCGCGTGGCGACAGCGCGGTCATACCACTTCACAAATTGAACTACTATCTAGGTGAATCTTGTTTGGAATGAAGGTAGCTCTAACATCTAATGAAACAAACAAGAATAAAATGTTTTTGTTCTTTTAGGTATTTTATCAAACACTTAATAGGCAAACAGAAATGTGAACAACAAATGGATAGAATTGTTAGGGTTAGACTAGGCTAATCCTCCTTTGGTGCTATGAAATGGTAAATAACACAATTCCTACTTCAAATCACAATCAAATCTTCTTCAAATACTCAAACCCTAATGTCTTAGGTGGAATGAGCCTAAAATCCCAAATTAAACCCTAATGTCTTAGGTGGATTAATATGAGAAATTGCATTAAGAGTCAAGATTCATAAGATTGCAAGCACCCTAAGACCTATGTCTAGGTTCATGAACTACTTGGTATTTGATTCAAGAGCATGCCCTAACATCAACCTTTCAATTGTCTATTAAAGCAACATATCATTCCTAGGATGATCAAACCAAGGAAATGCATTAAGCATGGAATCAAACACTCATAAAGAAATAGGAAATTGCATTATAATCACTTCATGTTACAACCAAATTCAGAAAAACCATTGTCTAACCCCAACAAAGGGGAGTTTAGCTACACATCATCAAAGTAAAAGGGAAAAGAAGAGATACAAAGATGAAGGAAGGGAGGAACTCCATGGAAGATGCCCAGCAGCAGCCACAGGAGCAGAGAATGCCTTCTTAGGGTTTGTAGCCGCCTCCTTTCTTTCCAAATCCAATGCCCTCTCAGTTCTGCCCTAAAACAGCTTATAACAGGGGTTATGAGTTTCGCGCGCTCGCGGGGCGAGAGGTAGCTCACGAGGCGAATCTTAAAAATCTGATCTTCAGGGATTCGTCCTCTCGCAAGGCGAGAAGGTAACTCGCGAGGCGAGGCGAGGCAGAAGGGAGACATCTTCCAGCACAGTCAGGCCTTCAGGATCGCGAGGCGAAACCTGATTCGCGAGGCGAGACTTCAAATCCTGGCCTGTCACGGTCGTGCCCTTAGTCACGGCTAGGTCGTGATGGTCTCTGTCCTCCAGGGTCTTCAGTCTTCGCGTGGCGAGTAGTCTCTAGCGAGGCGAGACAGAAATGATGACTGTTGCTGCTCTGGCTGGTCCTCAGTCTCGCGTGGCGAGATCCAGTCTCGCGAGGCGAAGCTTCAGAATTCTGCTTGGCTCAATTTTTTCTCTTTTTCATGCTATATCTTCATCCAAGCTTCATCATGGCCAAATCTTAGGCAATTAATCACAAATTCATGCAAAACAACACATAAAACCACTTTATCTGTTCCAAAGGAAAAACTAACCAAAATAAAACTAAAATGGCCTAACTATATGCAAATGCATGCAGAAATGCACATGGAAAATGAGGTGAAATCACACTCATCACTTTCTTATCCCTTGACTCTGTTAGGTTGTTTTTCTTTCTATCTCTTGAGGATTTGATAGAGTTTGTTAACTCTTCTTGTAAAAAGGATTTTATCTTGTGTGTTTAATCTCTTGCTTGCTTGCAAACTTTTTTCTAAAGGATTTTCAAAAAGATGTTGAGAAACACAATTCAACCCTCGTTCTTGTGTTTACCCGTGTCATCTTCATGCTATATGTTTGTGCTTGCAAAAAGATTTTGATTTTTACTAAAATTTTGATAAACACACTTCAACCCCTTCTCGTATTTACATCTGTCTATTTCACATACTTTCCTGTACCACCACGTACAGATACCTCCCAGAGATGGTTAACAAATGGACACTTACCCTAGTCACAAGGCAAGATTAGGAATGTCGACCTTCTCACAATTCGTCTCCATAGGGTGATTATCATCACCATGTCGGAGTCACTAGGATCATCAACACTATATCGAGTCACTTCACTAGTGGAGGTGAATTGAACTCTGCCATAACGCAACATTTTAGAGCAGTTTCTAAAGTGGCTTCCTTCTCGATCTCTATGACAGGTGGCGGATCGCATAAAGCACCTTTCCAATAAGGATTACAAAATCACAACCCCCAGACTATAACGACCCACTAGTTATTGTTAAATTTTAATATGTATAACAGTGGATTAGCATTAATTAGTTATTAAATTATAATTAAATTATTAATATATCAGTTATAATATTAATTCCTAATTACGTAACCAATTGATAAAATAGTTGTTGGGTATTTACTAAAGAATGACCCTATGATGGGATGGGACATTTCTAATATTAACCCATTGAGAGGTCCCTACTCTCTGCTGGTAGGTTATAAGAATAGCCTCCCCATTAGGCATTCTAACGATCAAGAATACGTAACCAAAATCTACTGTGAAAGAGAGGAGTAACCCTCTCATCTTCTCCAACATTCAAACCTGTTCATCTTCTTCTCATCCTTTGATCTCGCGTGGATCTCGAATCTCCAAGGTATGAAATCCTCCTCTTTACTTTGATTAACATGAATCACATACTATGATTTGTATCTGTATGGTATTTAGTATTATATGTTTTCCTTCAGTTATATCCATGTTCCTTGCCAACACAAAAGCGAAACGAATCTGTGTAGTTCAAGGAAGAACATCGGACATTATATTCATAGATCCATTCAAATAACTGTAGCTGCCGAACGAGAACTTAATTCGTTATATAGGAGAGTCCATTGGTTACAATAACGACGAGATCAACCCCGAGGGTTATATTGAACTGATCTAACACTTAGAACCAAACTTCTTATCAAAATGGTCTAGGTAAGGTTCTTGTGGATTGACCCTTTGCATTTAATATGATCCTAGCCAAAACTCTGTCGTTTAAGAGAGATAAGTTGTTTCCCGCACCTATCCATGTGCGGTGGCTCAGTGTTTTAAAGCTTAATTTACAATAAGTTTAAAGCAATATTTTGGTCCCTATACCTGATACGAATTTTTGATTTGGTCCCTATATATAAAAAATTATTAAAACGGTCCCTATATATACAAAAAGTTTCTATTTGATCCCTATACGTTACCCATTTGGTCCCTATACGAGCAAAAAATTATCAAATCAGTCCCTAAAATTTTGTACGGCATGGACCAAATGGAGACTTTCTGTATGTATATGGACCATTTTAATAATTTTTTATGTATAAAGACCAAATCGAGAATTCGTATCATGTATAAGGACCAAAATATTACTTTAACCTTAGAATAATGATCTATATGTAATGTTGCTTAGGAAATGTTGATTCAATATTGTTCTAGGAGATATTAGGTGTTGCTCGTCATCAATCTCAATGAAGAGAGTTTTTATTAATTGGATATGATCATGTATGGTGATCTGACAAATCTCCCAGAGATGAAGGCTGCATTCAATAAATAAGCATATTCGTTTATTTTCATCATTTATATTTGTGATGATTCAAAATATTTAATATCAAGAATTTTATTTCATTTTGTTATTAGAGGTTTGCTATTTTGCAGTGCACCATGCGGATCGAGGGCAACCAAATCTAAATCAAATATCATAAAACTTAAACCAATTATTTAGAAGGAAAAAAAAACAGATTTATTAAATTTTACTCTTTTGGTTTTATAGTTTCCCAGCCAACCAATCAATATAGTATGTGGCTACTACGTCATGAGACGGTATGTCATTTAGTTTGCTAATTTATATTTACCAAGTTCTTAATTTTGACCATTCAAATGTAATTCTAACTTCATTTTTTTCTGATGTTTTATTTCGCAGCACCTCCCAGACTTTAGATGTGATACTTGCTCAGAATCTCAGCTAAATAAAGTCAAGGAAGAGTGATGAAAGTATATAGTTCAGAAGATAATGAATAACATAAAGAGTTGAATTTCATAAAGTCTACATTTTTTTTTTCAATTCTGTATTTGTTTTGTAATTTGTAAACAGTCTATCCTGAAATTTTTTTAAACAATCCATTTTGTAAATAATTTGTTAAGATTTCATTCTCTCTTGGCACTTTTTTTTCATTCTTTATTGGTTTTGATTGTACAAATAGTCTCTTGTAACAGTTCTTATTCTTTGCTCTGAATTGGCATATCATTTTAGTGCAAGTAGAGTTTTGAATCAATTCCGTTGAACGCTTGAAGAGGAAATGTGGGTTTCTTTTCAAAACGACTCACTTTTAGAAATTATATACTAAAATAATCTCCTTTTGAAACAATTTATCAAATTCACTACAAAAAAAAACACGACTTACCGATGAAAAAACCCATCAGAAATGAAGAAATTCGGTCCGAAAACTACATTACCGACGGACACGATTCAGTCGGTAATAGGCGCGTAAGAAAGCCTTTCCGACGGATCTAGTTCGTCCGTCGGAAATTTCTGACGGCTTTAATCGTGAAAAAACTTGCCACATAGAACCTCTAATTACCGACGGAAATTCTGTCGGTAACTCTTTGTGGAAGGTACCGGCGAAATTTTCCGTCAGAAAATGTATCCAACAATTACCAACGGAAATATCCGTCGGAAACAAGGTTTTTTATATTTTTTAAATTATTTTTTATTTATTTTGTTTTATATTAATAATTAATTATTAATTATTTTTATTAAAATTTATATATTCAATATTAAATATTATATTTTATTTATTAATTATTATTATATTTTATTTTAATTAAATATTATTATATTATCAATTACAAAACAAAATTGAAATTAAAAATAAAATTTAAAAAGAAATTAAATTAAATTTAATTTAAATAAAAAAGACTCTACATATAATCCATAAATAAAATATACGTCTATCTACAAATCTTTACTACACCTATAACTATCCCAATACCCATCATCATAATACCCGTCATCGTCGTCCTGTCAGGGGGAGTCTGCCGGCGTCACATTACCATCAAGCTGCGGCTCAGTAGACAAACCGTCATCATGCAGCTGCGGTGGTGGATCAGTAGTAGTAGTGGAGGGCAGGGCCGGGCTCTGGGTGGCATGGAGGACCCCTGCAGAGCGCCTGCGCCTGTCTGTTGGGAGGAAATCGAGCACAACAGTCATGACCGTAGAGAATGTCTCCATATGCTGCATGATGCGCTAGTTCGTCTCCCTCTACTACTGCACCGCCTGCCTCAGCCGATGCACCTCCTCCGTGTCCTGTGAACCAGAGGATGTGGGCTCCCTAATGGTCAAGCTCGGCGTCGACCCCCGACGGATCGACCTGGAGAGGGTCGCAGTACCGTAAATCCGTCCCTTGTTCTTCCTGCCCGCCACATCCATCCAGGCCTGGGGTCTCGTAGTCGCTCATCCTCGGCGGGGTCCAACGAGAAGGATCTCGAGGCACCAGAGCGGAGGCAGCCTCGGATGCTACCCGACTAAACCTCGGCGTTGTACTCCGCCGCGATCAATACATTACAATCAACATGTATTAAACTATATATATATATATATATATATATATATATATATATATATATATATATATATATATAAAAATTACCAATAGTTTAAATGTAAAAAAACACTTTAGCTCACCACTCTGAGGTATGCTCCGGTAACCTGCGCACAAGCTCCTGTTAACAAAGAAAAAAATATTAATAACATTATACAAAAGACTATATAAAATAAAGGGAAAATTACATGAATTAATAAACAAGAACTTACCCCGAATCGTCTCAAGATACGATCCCGATCCTCCCGGGATCACCCCCATGATGGCCGAAGCGGCGATATCGTGGCCTTGATGGCGAAGGTAACGTGCTTTGATCCCAATTTCGAGTCGCGACCGTCCCGTCCGGGAGGCGTGAAAAGGGATAAAAAGTCAGAGGAGTCGCCACTAAAATTTTTATTGGGAAAATCTTAGAAAACCCAATTATTTAAAGATAAACTGGTCTTAAAAAAAGATAGAGATTTGGATTCGGGAGTCGGTTACGAGTAGGGAAGGTGTTAGCACCCCACATCGCCCGTTTAAAAACGGTACCTCAAGTTAATTGTGCAAAAAAAAACATTTTAATAACCTTTTAAATATTTATTTTACCCCGAAAATTATTTACAAGAAAGAATTATTTTAAAATTTAACTTTTGACTTTTATTAATTTTTTTTATATTTTTAACTTTATGGTTTATAAAAACTAAATGAGATTGAACATGGCACATGAGTCCACAGAGCAACCTCAAATCTAAGGGATTAAATATGACACCGTGTCCATAGAGCATCCCTGGAAAGAGAAAAGTTTAATTATTTTGGTTAATTATTTAAACATAAAAAGGGACACAAAAAAAGGAAAATTTAGTTTTGGCCCGACAAGATGATTTATCTTGCTCCTACGTATTCCCGGGTGCAATGGGAAACTCAAAGCCACGTAGTTCTTTAAAAAATGTTTGATTGGTTGGTTGATTTTTTTTGATAAAGATTTGATCTTTGATTTTTTTTTTGTTTAAAAAGGGATTTTTATATTTTTATGTTTTGTGATTTCAAATATTTTTTTTGGTGCATTTTATAACTTAACCAATGGGAAAGAAACATGGCCCAATAACAAACTAACTGGCCCAGACAAACACAAACAGACCCAACATGCTAGAAACTCTCATAAAAAAAGAAAAATGAAGTTAAGAAAAACACAACAACATCAGAAGGTAGTCTTCTTCTACCGTGGTCTTTTTCCACCTTACCAACAAAGGACCAAGGAGCTGCAGATGGAGGGGATGACGGCGACGGAGGACGAGCTCCTCACGCGGCGGCAGGTCGATGATGGTATCGCGGTGGCGCACGGCGGTCTGAGGGACGCGAATCTGTGTATGGAGCCGAGGTGAGGACCTGGACCTGATGTGGCGGACCGGCGGTCGTGCAGCGGCGGATCTGTTCGTGCGGAGCTTCTGCTTGGTGTGAAGGTTACGAAGGTGGAGGCGCGGCGGAGATGGCGAGTTTCGTGCCGGAGCGGTGGGTTTGACTGGTAGCGGTTGGTGGCTTCGAGCGGAGAAGATGACAACCAATCTGGATCCGGGTTACAGGAGAGGATGCTGGCAAGAGGAGCAACAGATCCGAGACTGTGATGCGTATGGGACCTGGATGCGGCGGAGGTGACGACGCACGGCTGTGCTTGCACCCGAGGGATGACGGAGACGAGTAACTGGACGGAGCTTGGGGTGCTGTCCCGCTGTTGCATATGAAGCAAGACGGCGGAGCACGGCGGAGGAGCCTTGGGATGAAATTCTGGTCAGTTTCTGTTATCTCTTTGGGTTTTGGTTATGAAAAATGGTGATGGTTATGATACATTGAAGAGGATGTGGATCATAAGGGTTTGAACATTATGGAAGAAAGATGGAAAGGATGGTAGTTTCTGGAGGAGAGTGAGAGATTTTTTGAGCAAAACTCTGTGCTTTCTTTGTTTTACGCCTCCCCCCCTGTTCTGTTCTGAACTTCCCCCTTTTTAAATCCTCCTTGCTTGCAAAACTCCAAAAGCAGAACCCAATGGCCACAATGGATAGTCATTTTCATTCATTTCCTTCTCAGTGTTTCTGCCTAACTGCTTCAATCTGTGTGTGCTGTAAATTTCTTTTAGTATCTTTTCTTTGGTTCATGTTTGACTCTGGTTGAAAGTGAGGGAGCAGTATTGCTTGTTCCAATATTTCCTTCTTGATGCTTAAATTTGAAAGCCATGTTTATTGCAAAATGCTTAACAATGTCATTGCTCTTTTGGGTGCTGATATGCATTAAAACATTTTGGCCTTTTGCTTCTTCTTCCTGCACTTGTTTGTCCCATTCTTCTTTTTTTGTCTTGTTTTTTTTGTTTTTGTTTTGTTTTGTATATTTTGTTTTTCTATCTTTAAATGGGATTTGGGATAAAGGAACAGGGACCAAGTAGATGGATTTTATCTTTGCAATTTTGGTCTTTTATCCTTTTTTTTTTATTCTAAATTTTAATCAGATAAAGTAAAACATAGCATCTGGACAAAATTGGGTATTCACAGCTGCCCCTCTTTACTTGTTTCTTATTAGATAATAGGTGTAACCAAAGTTAGCATATTATCGTTATAAGAAATGAGTAAAGACGTGAATTTCTATTTTGTCCGGAGTATCCTGGAAAACGAAGGTCCTACCACTACAAAGCTACTTCTTACAAACAACCAGCGGGTTCGATTGCCCACAGAGGTTTACACATAAAAAGCTTGCAGGGTGGATTACCTGTCAGAGGCTCGAATGGAAAGATAAAAGAGCTTACGAGGTGGATCGCCCGTCGGAAGCTCGAACAGAAAGATAAAAGAGCTTACGGGTTGGATTGCCCGTCAGAAGCTCGAACATGAAGGTGAATGAGCTCACGGGGTGGATTGCCCGTCAGAAGCTCGAACAGAAAGATAAAAGAGCTTACGGGGTGGATTGCCCGTCAGACTCGAACAGAAAAATAAATGAGCTCACGGGGTGGATTGCCCGTCAGAAGCTCGAACATGAAGATAAAAGAGCTTACGGGGTGGATTGCCCGTCAGAAGCTCGAACATGAAGATGAATGAGTTTACGGGGTGGATTTCCCGTCAGAAACTTGAACAGAAAGATAAATGAGCTTACGGGGTGGATTGCCCATCCGAAGCTCGAACAGAAAGAGCTTACGGGGTGGATTACTCGTCAGAGGCTCGAATAAAAAGATAAAAGAGCTTACGGGGTTGATTGCCCGTGAGAAGCTCGAACAGAAAGATGAAAAAAAAGCCTACAGGGTGGATTGCCCGTCAGAAGCTCGAACATGAAGATGAATGAGCTTACGGGGTGGATTGCCCGTCAGAAACTTGAACATAAAGATAAATGAGCTTAGGAGGTGGCTTTCCCGTCCGAAGCTCGAACAGAAAGAGCTTACGGGGTGGATTGCCCATCAGAGGCTCGAATAAAAAGATAAAAGAGCTTACGGGGTTGATTGCCCGTGAGAAGCTCGAACAGAAAGATTAAAAAAGCCTACGGGGTGGATTTCCCGTCATAATCTCGAATAGAAAGATAAAAGAGCTCACGGGATGGATTGCCCGTCCGAAGCTCAAACAGAAAGAGCTTACGGGGTGGATTGCCCGTCTGAAGCTCGAACAGAAAGATAAATGAGCTTACGGGGTTGATTGCCCGTGAGAAGCTCGAACATGAAGGTGAATGAGCTCACGGGGTGGATTGCCCGTCAGAGGCTCGAACAGAAAGATAAAAGAGCTTACGGGGTGGATTGTCCGTCAGACTCGAACAGAAAAATAAATGAGCTCACGGGGTGGATTGCCCGTCAGAAGCTCGAACTGATAGATAAAAGAGCCTACGGGGTGGATTGCCCGTCAGAAGCTCGAACAGAAAAATAAATGAGCTCACGGGGTGGATTGTCCGTCAGAAGCTCGAACAGAAAGATAAAAGAGCTTACATGGTTAATTGCCCGTGAGAAGCTCGAACAGAAAGATATAAAAAGAGCCTACGGGGTGGATTGCCCGTCAGAAGCTCAAACGGATAGATAAAAGCTTGTGAGGCCATATAGACAAATGCAATATATGAATGTCTATTTTGCTCACTGACGGAATGACAATGCGGAAATTCAAATAACTAGTTTTCAATTCACAGAAAGAATGATGATGATGAGAACCCTTATTAATTTTGGGCATGATGCAAAAGATTGATGATAGATTATTTCTTCTTTGCTGTTTCTTTCATTATTGGATCCTTGACCCCCTAAAGGCATCGATCACAGTCAGTCTTGAGGATGAACTAAAACAAGGCCCATCTTATCTGGGAGAGATATCTTGTACTTTTATCTCCTGATGATTAGATGTTCTTGATGATAATTATCTTGATGGTTGATTCTCAGTATTCCTTCCTTTCTTCAATGCCCTTTATAGGGGAAGCATCGTGCCCCCCAAGACCTTTTGAGGCTTTCTAAGGAATTCTAACCGCTTAAAAAAACATTACTTGTTTCACGTTTCAGTATATACTTATCAGGATGAATGCACACACACAAATGACAAAAGTTAAGAGAAAAGGACCAAGGTAGTGAAATAAAGTAAAAGAAGTCAATGTCATTATATTTGGATTGAAAAAGGTGTACAAAGCATAAGTTGCAAAACATTGCGGAGTAGAATCACATCTCCTCAAGTGATGTGTCTTTCAATGACTAATTTTAGTATCCCTCATACAATCTTGACTGCTCATTAATTGGCTTCAGAGATGTTGTTTGCCCCAGTCTTCATAGATCCAACCTACGGACTCCCCCAGTTCATCGGCTTGACGACACTTCCATCGTTATGTTTTTATTTTATTATTTTTTTGAACCCTAACTTTTTCCTAGACCGCCTTTTCAGGTTTTCAGCCTAGCGGGTTGCTCTAACTTTTGCCTAGACTGTCCTTTCATATTTTCAGTCTAGCGAGCTTTTCTTTTTTCATTTTTTACTTTTTCTTTTCTTTTCTTCTTCTTCTTGGGAAGTGTGTTCAGGCATAATATTTTTTTGACTGCATCTGAGTTTACAGGGAGTGGAAGATCTTCCCCATCCATCCTGGTGAGAATTAAAGCCCCTCCAGAGAATGCCTTTTTCACTACATAAGGTCCGTCGTAGTTCGGGGTCCATTTCCCACGATGATCCTTTTGGATTGGTAGAATCTTCTTGAGCACCAGGTCACCCTCCCGAAACTGTCGTGGGCGTACCCTCTTCTTATAAGCTCTCATCAACCTTCTCTGGTATAATTGGCCGTGACACAATGCCCCTAATCTCTTCTCTTCAATGAGGTTCAATTGGTCTAGTCGATCCTGGACCCACTCAGCTTCTCCTAATTCTGCTTCTCTCAGTACTCTTAATGAGGGGATCTCTACTTCAATTGGGAGCACTGCCTCCATCCCATACACTAAAGAATATGGCGTTGCCCCTGTCGAGGTGCGAATAGAGGTACGATATCCGTGTAAAGCAAAAGATAACATCTCGTGCCAATCCTTATCCGTCACCACCATCTTTTGGACAATCTTCTTGATATTTTTATTAGCGGCCTCAGCTGCCCCGTTCATCTTTGGGCGGTATGGAGAGGAATTATGATGCTTTATCTTGAAATTTTCGCACATTTCCTTCATCATCTTATTGTTCAAATTGGTCGCATTATCAGTGATAATCTCACTCGGCGACCCATAACGACAAATTAACTCTCTTTCGACAAATTTAATCACGACATTCCTGGTCACATTGGAATATGATGCAGCCTCAACCCACTTGGTGAAATAATCGATGGCAACAAGAATGAAGCGATGTCCATTTGAGGCTTTTGGTTCGATGGGCCCAATCACATCCATTCCCCACATTGAGAACGGCCAGGGTGCCGACATGACATTCAAGGGAGCTGGCGGCGCATGAACCTTATCAGCATATATTTGACACTTATGGCACTTCTTCACATAATTAAAGCAATCAGCCTCCATTTTCAACCAATATTGGCCAGTCCTCAAGATTTTCCTGGCCATTGCATGACCGCTCGCGTGTGTTCCAAAAGACCCTTCATGTACCTCCTCAATTATCCGTTTAGCTTCTATCGCGTCAACGCACCTCAACAACACCATGTCATGATTTCTTTTGTAGAGAATATCTCCATCTAAATAGAAACCCATCGCAAGTCTTCTTAGAGTTCTTTTGTCATTTTCTGAAGCACCCGGAGGGTATTCCCTTCTTTGGATGAAGCATTTGATGTCATGGTACCACGATTTTTGATCAGACTCTTCCTCTATCACTTGACAATATGCAGGATGATCACGACTTTCCATTTTGATGAGTGGTAGGTTCCTCTCGTCACTTACTTTGAACATTGAGGACAAGGTAGACAGCGCATCAGCTAATTGGTTATCTTCTCGGGGAATATGATGAAATGTGACTTCGTCAAACTGCTCAATCAAACCTTTGATGTAATCATGGTACGGAATTAACTTGGCATCTCGGGTTTCCCCTCTTAGCTGGTGGATGACTAATGCAGAGTCCCCATATACCTCCAGTCTCCTTGCTTTTGCCTCTATTGCTGCTAAAATCCCTAGTGCACAAGCTTCATATTCGGCTATGTTGTTTGTACAATCGAAGCAGAGCCTCGCAGTGACAGGGAAATAATCATTTTATGGTGAGATTAAGATTGCCCCGATTCCGTGTCCCATTGCATTAGAAGCTCCATCAAATAACAAGGTCCACTTTTCTTTTTCTGGTGATTGCTCGCGATCAAACAAAGCCATTATATCTTCATCTGGAAAATCACATTGCATCGATCCATAATCTTCTACCGGCTGATTGGCTTGATATTCTGCAAGAGCACTCCCTTTTATTGCTTTTTGGGTGACATAGACAATGTCATATTCTGATAGCAGGACTTGCCGAACAGCGATTCTTCCAGTCAGAGCAGGCTTATCAAAGATATACTTGATCGGATCCATTTTGGACACCAACCAGGTAGTGTAACACAACATATAATGCCTCAAACGGCGAGCCACCCAAGCCAAGGCACAGCAAGTACGTTCTAGCAGTGAGTAGTTGGCTTCACAACTGGTGAACTTCTTACTTAGGTAATAGATGGCATGTTCCTTTCTTCCCGACTCATCGTGCTGCCCCAGTACGCAACCCATTGATTCATCTAGCACTGTCAAATACATGATAAGGGGTCTTCCCGGTACTGGGGGAACCAAGACTGGAGGCTCCTGTAGGTATTGTTTGATCTTCTCAAAGGCTTTTTGACAATCTTCGTTCCACGTTACTGCCTGATTTTTGCGTAGCAGTTTAAAGATTGGTTCACATGTCGCGGTTTGTAGGGATATGAACCGGGCAATGTAGTTCAATCTTCCTAAAAACCCACAGATGACGGCGACGGAGGACGAGCTCCTCACGCGGCGGCAGGTCGATGATGGTCTCGCGGTGGCGCACGTCGGTCTGAGGGACGCGGATCTATGTATGGAGCCGAGGTGAGGACCTGCGACCTGATGTGGCGGACAGGCGGTCGTGCAACGGCGGATCTATTCGTGCTGAGCTTCGACCTGGTGTGAAGGTTACGAAGGTGGAGGCGCGGCGGAGATGGCGAGTTTCGTGCCGGAGCGGTGGGTTTGACTGACAGCGGTTGGTGGCTTCGAGCGGAGAAGATGACAACCAATCTGGATCCGGGTTACAGGAGAGGATGCTGGCAAGAGGAGCAACAGATCCGAGACTGTGATGCGTATGGGACCTGGATGCGGCGGAGGTGACGACGCACGTCTGTGCTTGCACCCGAGGGATGACGGAGACGAGTAACTGGACGGAGCTTGGGGTGCTGTCTCGCTGTTGCGTATGAAGCAAAACGGCGGAGCACAGTGGAGGAGCCTTGGGATGAAATTCTGGTCAATTTCTGTTATCTCTTTGGGTTTTGGTTATGAAAAATGGTGATGGTTATGATACATTGAAGAGGATGAGGATCATAAGGGTTTGAACATTGTGGAAGAAAGATGGAAAGGATGGTAGTTTCTGGAGGAGAGTGAGAGATTTTTTGAGCAAAACTCTGTGCTTTCTTTGTTTTACGCCTCCCCCCCTGTTCTGTTCTGAACTTCCCCCTTTTTAAATCCTCCTTGCTTGCAAAACTCCAAAAACAGAACCCAATGGCCACAATGGATAGTCATTTTCATTCATTTCCTTCTCAGTGTTTCTGCCTAACTGCTTCAATCTGTGTGTGCTGCAAATTTCTTTTAGTATCTTTTCTTTGGTTCATGTTTGACTCTGGTTGAAAGTGAGGGAGCAGTATTGCTTGTTCCAATATTTCCTTCTTGATGCTTAAATTTGAAAGCCAAGTTTATTGCAAAATGTTTAACAATGCCATTGCTCTTTTGGGTGCTGATATGCATTAAAACATTTTGGCCTTTTGCTTCTTCTTCCTGCACTTGTTTGTCCCATTCTTCTTTTTTTGTCTTGTTTTTTTTTTGTTTTTGTTTTGTTTTGTATATTTTGTTTTTCTATCTTTAAATGGGCTTTGGGATAAATGAACAGGGACCAAGTAGATGGATTTTATTTTTGCAATTTTGGTCTTTTATCATTTTTTTATTTATTTTTTATTTATTCTAAATTTTAATCAGATAAAGTAAAACATAGCATCTGGACAAAATTGGGTATTCACAAACATGTATTAAACTATATATATATATATATATATATATATATATATATATAATAATTACCAATAGTTTAAATGTAAAAAAACACTTTAGCTCACCACTCTGAGGTATGCTCCGGTAACCAGCGCACAAGCTACTGTTAACAAAGAAAAAAATATTAATAACATTATACAAAAGACTATATAAAATAAAGGGAAAATTACATGAATCAATAAACAAGAACTTACCCCGAATCATCTGAAGATATGATCCCGATCCTCCCCGGGGATCACCCCCCATGATGGCCAGAAGCGACGATACTGTGCCTTGATGGCGAAGGTAACGTTCTTCGATCCCAATTTCGATGGGATGAAGCTGAAAAATTCATAATTTTATTAAATCAACAATATGACAACAAATAAATATATGCTTATTAAATAGTAATTATTTTTAAACAATATTAAATTAAATTAAATTAAACTTACGATCCAGAAACATGACGGATCCATGGTCTAACCTCAGGTGCGGGAACCCTGGCCCAGCCAGGCAAGTCCACAGCCACGGCTGGCTGCTGCACAGACGATGATGATGGTATGACCGTGTCGTGACAGTATGCGGCCGTTGATGATGAGGATGGAATGGTCGTGTCCGGGTGTGGCATCATCCCAAGAGTCGGCATAAATGATATTCCTGCTGGGTGTGTGGCCGGTGCAGTCGATGATGATGGTGGTGCTGGGTGTAGGTGTGTTGTGGGTCCAGTAGGAGGCGACGAGTAGCCAGCTAGTGCGCGTCGTGGCGCAAAGAGAGTGGAGGTCTGGACATGGGTGGAGGGTGGGGTAGTGTGGGTCGGGGATAGTGTAGTATGGGTAGGGGATGATGTAGTATGGATCGGTGAGGGTATAGAATGGGCGGGGGAGGCTCCTGTAGGTGGCGATAGGGTAGGTGCGGTAGGGATGGGGATGGGGGCGGAAGGACCTCCAGGAATGCGAGCAAGCACCTGGGACTTCACGGTGTAACGTCCCCGCTTAGCCTTCCCTAGGGATGTCAATTTTACCCGTACCCGCGGATACCCCAAGATAAAATCCGCAACGGACATGGGGCGGGTAGTTAAACAGGTGCCTGTGGATAAAATAAACGGTAATTTCAATACCCGTTTATTAACGGGGCAGCGGCGGATATTACAGTATCCGTGTCTGTGGGTACCCGCACCCGTTACTTCAATTACTATAATACCCTTTATTTATATATATATATATATATATACTAATTCCTAAACCCTAATTTCCTATCCTTCCTTATCAGAACACCTTATGTCCCTCTATCTGCGACTGATTGGAGCTCTTGGGTTTTTTTTCTTCTTCAACCACACACTGTTATTGTCCCAACCCTTCTTCCTCTGTTCTCTTCGTGCTCCAGAGACACTCACCGCCCCCAAAACCGTTTGCCGCTCATCGTGGCTTAGAGAGCGACCTTAATTGCCATCGCTCGTCCTGACTCAAATACCATCCCCGTGCACCGCTGCTCCTCCGTCACCCAGATCCTCGCGCTGCAGTTCTTTCGCAACCTCAGGGTGAACTCTAAATTGAATGTTTTGTAGCAGGGGTTGGGACATGAGATTTGAAGCAGAAGTGTCTATGATTCTAAATAGTCGTCGTCAGCTCGAGCTCGTCGTTGGCCACTGCTGCCTGACGCGCACGACCTCACAGCCTCCCCTCTTTCGTTCTCACATGCACAGGTTGAAGGAGAAAGGCTCCTTATGGATCTAACCATATTTGTTTAAGTTTAGTGGATGAATTTTTTTAATTAAAAGACTGATTTTATTTTTTGTTTATGACTACCCATGGATATCCGTGGATACCCGCGAAAACCAGCAAAATTGGTCAACAACCCGCTAAGCGGGTATCCGTGCGGGTACGGGGCGGGCACAAGTGGATTTTTTATCCATCGGGGCGGGTAGCCAGCATCCGTGCCCTCCCCGCCCTATTGACATCCCTAGCCTTCCGCTTCCCCTTTTCACCGCTAGGCGGTGGGGGCGGGGCGGCTGTCCTCCTGATGCTGACATATCTATTTTTATAGCACAATTACAAATCAGTATAAAAACAATAAGTAATCGACATTTAACAGTCTAATCTAAGCAACTATTTTTATAGAACAATAGTTGTCAAGTCTTACATTATATTTCATAAACAAATATTTAAAATACAATAAAAATAACATAATAGTAAACTTCCTATTCAGACTCAGTATCGTCATCTGATTGTAAGTCCGACTCTTCTTCTTCTTCCATTGAGTCATCACATTGGATTTCTTTCTCTGATGATGCATGCATGGATGCCTGATTACCAATGACCACTTCTTCCCCTTCATTTACATATCCTAACATGCCAGTAATACGCTCAACCTCAATTACTTCATTGACGTGTGACGATTCATCCACCTGTAATGGCGTCTCATCCTCTACATCATCGAATTCTATGCGACCCCTAGGCTTGGTAGTGACTGCAACACACCAACCTCGTTTGTCTATTCTCATTGCTGGATAAGGGACATAATAAACTTGTTTTGCATTCCGAGCAATTATTAACGGATCAAACTATTGATATCTTCTATCCATGCAAATGTTCACAGTTCCATACTTGGGATCCACTCGTATATGTGTTTTATGACCTCATAATAATCACCGGTACCTTCACCCTATACGACAACCCCGCTATTAATTGTCTTTTTGCCCATGTTTCATTCATCTGTGTGGAATTTGTACCCATTAACAAAGTATGTATGCCATGATCTAACACAGCTATAGGGCTCAAACACTAAATCTCTCAAGTGTTGATTAGTCACGCTTAACGGTTGTTGATACACCTACGAATAGGTAAGTCATATTAAATAATTAATTTTTTCAAGAGGCAAAATTAAGCATAATATAGTGTTTGGATTGTCATATTACACTTACTTGTTGCTTGAACCATTCAGAAAAATCTGCATGTGTACGAGCAGAACCATCTTGTTCACTTAATTGATTAATTTGAAGGAGCACGCTGACAAATAAAATGTGTACTATGTGTTAAAGGAGAAATTATCATAACATGTGATACATTATTTCAAAAATAGGTCGTTAAGACTTACTCATGGTATGGTTTCACCTCTATGCAATTTAACAAGACATGAACATGGGCCGATGCATACTCCTCATCAGTTAACCAGTAAGTAAGCTCCTTGCCAGCATGACAGCCAGGAAGGTTAAATACGGATAACATATAAGTATACCCTGCATTATCAGCATCTACCTCGTTCCTAACATGTCTTGATGCCAACATAAAGTTGTTGAAATAGTGGGAACAGAAATAGGTTGTCTCACGGTGTAATTAAAATGCACAGATTGATCCTTCCACCCTAGCCTTGTTTTTAACTGATCGTTTAGAGTCGCCCATGAATCTAAGTAATAAAAAACATCGTTGACAAGGAATTATTCAATGGTCGCTAATTATTTAAATGTCAAAATATAATAAAATTACCTTTCAAACGGACAGAGCCGACCCTTGGGTAAAGCTACCCAAGCAAGGGCTTTAGGCCTAAAAAAAAATTAGTTTCTAGTTAGTAGTTAGTTATAATTTTTTTTAAAATATATATATATTTACTTACTAGTTAGTAGTTAATATATAGTAATTTTATATTTACTCTCTCAGACTCCAGGTGCAAGAAGAGAAAGCCCTATGTCTTCTAGCCAAATATAGGGTTATTATTTCAAATTGTAGGAGTCTTTTATCTTCTTATATTACCAACTCTTTGATAGAGTTTGATAGGGGGAAGTCCATGTAACTGCTCATACTTTGCAGAGCCGGCATTTGGGTAAAGCTACCCAAGCAAGGGCTTTAGGCCTCAAAAAAAATGTTGCTAGTTAGTAGTTAGTTAGATTTTTAAAAAAAAAAAAAAAAATTTACTTACTAGTTATTAGTTAATATATAGTAATTTTATATATACTCTCTCAGACTCCAGGTGCAAGAAGAGAAAGCCCTATGTCTTCTAGCCAAATATAGGGTTCTTATTTCAAATTGTAGGAGTCTTTTATCTTCTTATATTACCAACTCTTTGGTAGAGTTTGATTGGGGGGAAGTCCATCTAACTACTCATACTTTGTTAGGGGCGCCTACATATAATATCATCCTCCAGATTTGTGATGAAGTTACCAGATGTATTGAGTTCTTGATTATTAATGATATGAATTAACTTTGCTTTTGTCAACAAAAACAAAGTTAATATATAATAATTTACTAAATAGTAATTCTGGTGTAGAGACACTTTAGTTAGGAGGTTGCAAAAACCAATATTTAATTTCATGCTCAAAGCAACCGACTGAAGATTAGTCCCATAACCGTCCAAATGGTTGAAGCTTGTGGGATATCTCGAGATGCTACTAGGGAGCCAAAGGCCCTAATTACGATGGTTAAGAAAAAAAAATAGTAATTTAATAAATGATTTTGCATACAAAAAACTCGAAAGATAAACTTTAAATAAAAATATAATAATTTTAATAAAATAGTGTTATTAATTTTAAATAGGCCTGGTCCCAAAGTTCTCTTTAGACCTCCGTAGGTGTTGGACCGACCCTGCAAACGAATACATCCACCTATATTGTACTGGTCCACCAAGCCTCGCTTTATATGCAAGATGGACAGGGAGATGTTCCATTGAGTCAAAAAATCCTGGGGGAAAAACCCTCTCCATCTTGCACAGAATTATTGGAATGTTTTCTTCCATCTTCATCAGACCATCCGCTCTTAAAGTTGCAGAGCATATATCTTTAAAGAAATGACTGATTTCTGTAAGCGGGTTCGAAACATGCTGGGGCAGTGACCCGAAAGCAATAGGAAGCAAACACTTCATGAATACATGACAATCATGACTTTTCATCCCATGAAGCCTCCCTGTTCTTACATCAGCACATCGTGCCAAATTAGAGGAATAACCATCAGGGAACCTAAGGTCTTTTAACCACCGACAAATTGACTTCGCTTCATCGGCGGTTAGGGTGTAACAAGCTTTTGGTTTGACCATTTTTCCATTAGGCTGCGACTTCGGCTCCAAATCCTTTCGTCTACAGTATATAGCTATGTCCATCTTTTCCTTCTCATTGTCCTTCTTCTTGCCAGACACATTCATAGCCGTGTTAAAAATGTTGTCAAAGAAATTCTTGTCAATATGCATCACATCAAGGCTATGTCTTCACAGATTATCCTTCCAGTACGGTAGTTCTCAAAAAATACTTTGTTTTGTCCAGTTATGCCATTCTCCATACCCGGGTAATTTTGACACACCTGCTTCACCGACTTTAGGAAGATCTCTAACCCGACCCCATATTTGTTCAGGAGTCAACAAAGGCGGTGGACCTTCCTCTTATGTCTGATTCTTTTTGAATGCTCGGACGTTTCTTCGAAAGGGATGGTCGGGATCTAAGAACTGACGATGAGAATCAAAACAGGAACTTTTGCCACCATATCTAAGGTTAAAAGTCTTTCCATGTTCCATGCAATTCGAGCACACCAATTTAACGTGGGTCCCCCAACCAGAGAGCATGCCATATGAAGGAAAATCATTGGTAGTCCACATCAGTGATCCCTTCATCATAAAGTTTCGCTTCTTTGAAACATCATAAGTCAACACACCATCCCACAACTTATTCAGATCATCGATCAGAGGCTACAAATATACATATATCCCAGCCTTCGGATTAGATGGTCCCGGTATGAGACAATTCAGAAACATATATGGTTTTGACATGCACATCTCGGGAGGAAGATTGTACAGTGTAACAATCACTAGCCAACATGAATATGGCGAGGCTGACACCTGAATGTATGGGGTAAAACCATCTAAACATAGCATTAGTCTCACATTGCGAGGATTTGCTGCAAAATCAAGATGAACCTGATCGAAGTGCTTCCACGCTTCACCATCAGAAGGGTGGCGACGGCCAGATTTCTTCTATTCTCATTATGCTACCTCATTTGTCCCCCAGTTTGCGTTGATGCAAACAGTCTCCTCAACCTTGGAATTATTGGCATATAGAACATTGCCTTCGTAGGAACTGGTTTCCTCTTACTACGACCACTACTTTGAACGCGGTACCTGGGTGTCTGACAAAATTTACATTCTTCCAACGCACTGTTATTTGTGCCAGACTGACTACCATAATATAGCATGCACCCTGTGAACACCCATTTTTGTCCATCTTCATTTTATTCTAATTTTAATGTTATTATGTTTCAGGGAGACTAATAATAATAGTGAAGAGAGAAAGAAGAAAAGAAAATAGTGAAGAAACGAGGAGGCTCATAACTAATTTACTGTTAGATGGTGTGGTCCAGTCCATCACATTGGACTTGCTATTGGACGGGGAGGTCCCGTCCATTGCATTTGCTATTGGACGGCGAGGTCCAGTCCATTATATTGCATTTGCTGTTGGACGGGGAGGTCCCGTCCATTGCATTTGCATTTTCTGTTGGACGGCGAGGTCCAGTCCATTACATTGGACTTACTGTTGGACGGTGAGGTCCCGTCCATTGCATTTGCTGTTGGACGGCGAGGTCCAGTCCATTACATTGCATTTGCTGTTGGACGGGGAGGTCCCGTCCATTGCATTTGCTATTAGGCAGCGAGGTCCAGTCCATTACATTGGACTTGCTATTGGACGGGGAGGTCCCGTCCATTGCATTTGTTGTTGGACGGCGAGGTCCAGTCTATTACATTGCATTTGCTGTTGGACGGGGAGGTCCCATCCGTTTCATTTTCTTTTGGACGGTGATGTCCAGTCCATTACATTGGACTTGCTGTTGGATGGGGAGGTCCCGTCCATTGCATTTGCTGTTGGACGGCGAGGTCCAGTCCATTACATTGGACTTGCTGTTGGACGGGGAGGTCCCGTCCATTGCATTTGCTGTTGGACGGCGAGGTCCAGTCCATTACATTGCATTTTCTGTTGGACGAGGAGGTTCCGTCCATTGCATATCTAATTTTCTGTTGGACAAGGAGGTTCCGTCCATTGCATGTTTAAACATCTATTGGACGAGGAGGTCCGTCCAGTGCATATCTAATTTTGCATATCTAACTTTCTGTTGGGTAGGGAGGTTCCATCCACTACAATTTTATTTTCAGGTTGGAGGCTAAAGAAAAAAGAAAGAAGAAGAAGAATATAATGAAGAAAGGACGAAGAAAAGAAGGAGAAAAGGACAATCAAATAAAAGAAGAAAGGAGATTGAGTTACTTCTCCTAACCCTAAAAAACCCTATTTTACATATCAGACAAGACCACTTTTCCTCCTCCCACTCTCCAACCACCCATGCGCCTCCCCTACCCATTGGTCCTTCTTCTTCCTCATCTCCTCCCTCATTTTAACCTAGCAGCCCCACTCCTAATCCTAAAAAACCCATCTTACATATTAGACAAAACCCCCCATCTCCTTCTCTCTTCAAACACGCAACCTTGCCGCCCCCATCTGGACACACGCTATTTCTGCTCAGAACCACCCAAGCCCCAGATTTCGTGAAGACCAACCTTGAAGCCGCTAGGTAAGAAGAAGCATGAAGCCCTCTCCTCCATCTGTAAAGAGGGGGAGAAAAAAAATCAGAGAAGGGGGAGACAAAAACAAAGGGAGAGAGAATTTTTATCTGATATTTTCTTTGTGAAGAAAAGAGATTAGGGATTTGAGTTTTTTTCTCTTCTGTCATTAGAGTGGTTCCAAATTTTCAGAAAAAGGGAGAGTTAAAAGAGTCAGTGAAATTGAAATGTAAGGGTTTTGATCTTGAAATCTTACCATTGGGAGAAAACAAAATCATTGTTATTCTGCTCTCATTTGGTATTCCTTGTTCTCTTTGTTGATATTATTCATAAGTTTCTCTTGACTTTCTTATTTTTGTGTCTCTGTTTATGACGAAAGGAGAATCCATGGATATTGAAACTGAATGAGTCGGTATGATAAGTGCTATATGTTTCGTTTTTGGGTAAACTGAATGAATTAGTAAAATGTTTCATCTTTGTCTCTGTTTACTATGATGTTTCTGTGTCTCTGTTTACTGAATAAGTTAGTAAAACGTTTCATTTCTACATTACATTTCTGTTCTATTTCCAAGAGGTAAAATTATTTATTTTACATAAAAATAAAAGATGATCATTTAATTAAAACAATCTTATTTCTTGGGTTGCCCTATGACAAGTGCCATCCCCTTTAGATTTTGATGTTGCCTTGTGGACTTACGTGCCATGTTCAACCTCATTTAGGTTTAATAAAAAATTTCACAACTAAAGATGTTTTTTTTAAACGATTTTCTGGATAAAACAAATATTTTCAAATTTATTAATAATTTACACAACTAATTTTGGGTAACAATTTTTATGGATGTTCTAGGGTGCCGCGGGTTAAGTCTCCATGCCTTCCCTAGACGTAATCGACTCCCGAACCCAAAGCTTTTTCTTAAAGGGTTTTCTAACTTTCTAGAAAGTAAATAAAGTTGGTGGCGACTCCATTTTTTTTCTCTAAAAGGAAAACCAAGTTTTTCTTTTTGGTCGTGACACACCTATTTGGACTACAATCAATCCTCTTAGCCCCCAAGCCAAGTTTCGACACCAACCGCTTCACATCATAATAACTTTTTGGCAACAACTCTTTGAAGGGTGTCACATCTTGAAGCATTTAACAAAAGAACTCCAAACACTGCTCTAGGACATTCGAATTGGACTTGCAAGCTAGAAGCCTAACACAAATTGATAATTTTGAATCGGATGCCCCTTCAAACAATGGCTTATCTGTCTCTAACAATAGATTGTAGAATCTCTGTGCCTCAAAATTCCTATGTTGCCTAAGACAATCATCGACCATCATATGCATTGACTGGAGTTGTTCGACATATTCATCGTGGTAGCCACTGGCTGATGCACCTATTTAAAGATCATCACCACCGACTTCATTCAAATCAATATCCGGCAACTCCTCACCATGATCAGTCCATATCCAATAATTAGGCTTGAACCCACGTTGGTATAGGTGTAACTTCATGTCATCATCACTCAAAACGGCCATACAATTGCACTTTGTGCATGGACATCTAATCCCCCCTCTTCGGCATAATCACAATGTTGCTTTGCTTTGGATATAAACTCCTCAACTCCAGCTACAAATGATTGTTTCAGAAGTCGTCTCCCAGACTCGTTCGTATTATACACCCAACTACGTTTCGAGGGATAATATTTCATCCTTCTGCATTTTTCAGATAAATTGAAGTATTTTTAAACATGATACTATGATCCCGAATCGCTCCCTTTACTTAAAAGGTGTGGCCCTATCCCATTCGAGGAAAAACTTTTTCATCACTGTATTATACTAGTTACTCATCACTTCTCATGTCTTATAGCTGACGAAATTTCGGCAGCATCTCCCATTGGTCTCCAAGTACACGACTTGACTACGGTAAGCTACCATAATCAAGTATGGACCCGGAGAACAAAAGGAAATGCTTATACCCGAAATTTAATCAACTATTTCACAAATGAGAGTCATCGAGTAACTAGTATATCAGCAGAAAATTTGTTTCTTCCCAAACTGTCCCATTTGGACAATTCAAGATTCAATAAAATGAGTGATACCATGACCACGAGTACACATGCTCAATAATATTGAACCTCGAACAGGTGACTAAGGTTTTTCTCAACAACGTATTAACTATACTCTAAAATAAAATAAGTAATTTAAGTAATAGGGATATTTTGCATAAATGTTGACATTATTAGCAAAAAATCACACAATTAAGCAACCATCATTCTCAAGTACGTTTGAATTATACTCTAAAATAAAATAATACTATAAGAAACAGACACATCTTAATTATAAAGTTTGACATTGTTGGAAAACAATTAAAACACATAAACAACTATCATACACAAAGTATTCGTCTAAAAAACAAATCTCTATTCGATCTTTATTTATTATTTATTTCATTTTATATTAAGTGTTATGTAAGTATTTAGTTATTTACATATATTTAATTTTATTAATAATTTTTTATTCATTTAACTATTATTATATAAAATTAATTTTATTTAGATATTAAACTATTTTACACTATCTGTTTTAATCACGACATCAACCTCGTCCAAGCTCTCCAATGCCCCATTAGTGTAGCTAATCATCTCATCCTTCATTAATATTTATTTAATACGTAATTTATACTAACTATCACAACAATTAATTCAAATAATTATGTTTGATACTCTCTCACTCACTAGCACCTAGACATCGATTCCTATCACATTTCACCATAGCCACGAGGAATTATTGCACCAATGATATCGTCGCGCTACAGGTATTCGGGATTGATGGAATTCCTTTATCACTTTCTCACATACATAGAGTACACTTACTTACTCCTTAATTAAATAGCAAGTTATTTCATCATTTTAACAATATAATTTTGTTCTTGAAGTCAAATTGCATCAATAATGTATCAGGATAATAATACACTACAAAAGTCATACGACATTTAATTCTAACAGCAACCCAAACTCAAAACAAACAAATCAAAAAATACAAAACATAAATATTCTTAAATCACAAATTACAAATATTCACTAAAGTTCAAAAAAAAATTTCCTAATTAAATATTTAATATATTCATAAAAATAAAAAATATTGCTCAATCAATAAATAAAAAAACCTGACAGTGGTTGCTCCTCCTAGTAGTGGTGGTTGCTGTGGTGGCCTGAAAAGAGGGAAATCAAAAGAATTAAACTATGCAACTCAAACAATGGGAAGGGAAAAGCATTGAACTCAAGAACTCAGCAACTCAACATACCTGAGGGGAAGGCACGTGGTGGCTAGACGGAGGCACGGTGGACGGAGGGAGAAGAAGAAGGGTGGGGGAGGGTGTCTGGCTCAGTGGCCAAAGGGAGAAGAAGAAGGCGGGGGAAGGTTTCTGGCACGGTGGAGGGGCGCGTGGTGGCCAGACGGAGGCATGGTGGGCGGAGGGAAAAGAAGAAAGGTGGGGGAAGGATTCTGGCTTGGTGGACGTCGAAGGGAGAAGAAAAAGGATAGGGGAAGGTTTCTGGCGCGATGGAGGGGCGCGCGATCAGAGGCATGGGTGCGGTGGAAGGTGCGGTGGAGGATCGCCGGAGACGCGGTGGAGGGTGCGGTGCAGAGGGGAAGAGAGAAGGCAGAGAGAATAGAGAAAGAGGGAAACGAAAAGTGAGGGGGGAAGGGGATGGTGCTGGTGTATAACGCGAATTTACCGATGACCATTTTAAATTACCGACGGCCTTACCCGTCGGTAATTCTAAAATTTGAATTTCTGACGGAAATGCCCGTCGGTACTGTTGTAAATTATTTCCGACGGCTATTCCATCAATAGTTACCGACGGATAAGGCCGTCGGTACACTCTCGTGCCAAAAAATTAGCATTCCCGCGTTGTATATCGAAGGATTTACCGACGGAAAAGCCCACGGTACCATTACCGACGAACTTTCCATCGGTAAATATAGAAACTTTTGGTATTCATACGTACCGACGGCTTAGTCCGTCATAAATCTTCTCATTACCGGCTGAACTGATGTCCGTCGGTAAATATCCGTCGGCAAGCCTCCTTTTTCTTGTAGTGACTAACCTACTTTTGAATAAAAAAATATTTTTTTAGAGGCGCCAGTTTGACTGACACCATTGACTTGTTGACCTGCCACGTGACAGGTCATGATTGGTCTGAAAAATGTGCAAAAAAAAATTAATTTTTTTTTTGGCGAAAAAAATAAAAAAGATCAGTGCCACGTGGCGTACTCTGATGGAGTGGCGCCAATTTGATTTACGCCATTTACCTGCCACGTGGCAGCTCCTGATTGATCCATCAATTTTTTTAAAAAAGGTTTTTCTGGTTAAAAAAAGAAAGAAAATTAGATTATTAAATAATTAACATAATTCTATTAATAAATTTTATCATTATTTAATTATACTAATAATATAATTAATAATTAATTAATACCAATTAAAGTTTATCATTATATAATTATACTAATTAATAATAATATAATAATTTTAAAATACAATTATACAAAGTAAAAGGTTTTGGGTTAAAAAAATAAATAAAGAAAAGAAAATTAGATTATTAATTAGTTAATATAATACTGTTAATAAATTTTATCATTATATAATTATACTAATTAATAATCTATACTAATATATAAAGGCAAAGTTCAAAAATTTTCAAAAATTTGGTTGAAACATTTTAAATTGCCAGAAATACCCTTTTAAACTTATATACTTGGGTCATAATATGCTTGAATGTGGCGGAGGTTACAAAAAAAATTGAACAAGTGGAGCAGTTACTTTTACACTTTTTTAAAATTTTAAAAACCAAAGAACAAAAAACAAAGTGAAAAAACTGTAGGCATAGGATGCAGTGAAGGGCATGCCCACCTTTCAAATAAGGCTAGTTTCTTTCTACAAGTAAAATATATATAGTTTCTACAATTTCAAAAAACATGGTTATCAGATATAAAAAAAACGGTCTCTCTCTCTCTCCCAACATCATGAAGCTTCTAAAATAACGAGCGAACGTGAAACCGAGTGTGTGGAGGGAGGAGAGTGCAACGCGTGGTCGCGCCATTGTCGCGCCACGCGCCAAAAAGAACGAGCGGGTTTTAAACTGTAGTTTAGGGCGACAACTCGGATGTCGTCTCACAAGGACTCTTAAAGTGTTATTTCTCACAAAAATCAGTTTTTTTTGGGGGGGGGGGGGGGGGGGTTTGTTTGGGATGCAAACAAAATAATAACAGAGCAATGAAACAAGGCAATTCAAAGAGATTGTCAAATAGCTAAAAACTGATTAATCTATTGTTCTCAATTTCCCAACTATCATAGGTTCATACAATTTCCAAGCCCTAAGCAGATTCTAATTCCCTCCCGGTTGTAGCAACAATTTACAAGCGAAACCACTACTACAGATACATGTCCCTATTCCCGAATTAAGCAAACGGGGTTAAGCCCTTCGTGAACTAAGCGAACACGAAAGCGTACACACACACGACTAAGGCACGCGATTAATTATAGGAACATAATATCACCGGAAATAAATCAACACAACACAATATACTCCTGAATTAAGCAAACAGAAATATAAAGCATGGCATTGAAAAGGGAAAAGCATGCAAAACAAGAAATACAAGAACCTCAAGTATAGTGGAAATCGATTACAATAGATTAATCCTAGGAACTTAGTTCTCCATAAAAAAACGAAAACACACAGAAAAATATGTAAACAGAACAATGGAGAAGCAAAAGTTGTTCATAATCTGCCCAGACAGCTATTTATAACATTCAGGAATTTTTGCCCTCTCGCGAGGCGAAACCTCTCTCGCGACGCGAATCTTGTGAACAGTCTGCAACCTTTGGTATTCTCGCGAGGTGAACACACCTTCGCGAGGCGAGGAACTGAAAAGTCTTCTTATTACGCCCGTTATGAATATCAGGGGCCAACCGTGATGCTTTCTGACTTCCAGACTCGCGAGGCGAATGGATGCTCGCGAGGCGAGACTCTTCAACTTCAAAACTGCCACAGCCGTGACCTTCAACACGGGTAAACCGTGATAGTCTCTGACTTTTAGGGCTGGGTGACTCGCGGGGCGAGATCTTCTTCGCAGGGCGACCCAGAGACCTTGCATTTTCTTGGAACAGTCAGTCTTCGGGGTCGCGAGGCGAAGAGCTGTTCGCGAGGCGAACCAGAGAGGATGTCATTTTCACTGTTCTGCTGGCTTTCAGGTTCGCGAGGCGAGGGAAACTCTCGCGAGGCGAATCCCCTGTTTCTTTATTCTCTCAACTTCTACTTAACCTGAAAACAAAGAAATAACTATAAGTGTATTATTTGACTCAAAACTGGGTAATTTAACCTAAAACTACTTTAGAGACTCAAAACCTTGCTTGAGGACAATCTAATCTAATTTGGGTGAAAATAGGATATAATTTGCACAAAACCCTGGTCATACTAGCCATAAAACTAGATGAGCCAGAGGCTTATCAAAATACCCCAAACTTAAACTTTGCTTGTCCCCAAGCAAACTAAGACTCAAAAATCAAAAAGACTCAAGACCTGGCAAGCTTAAAAGATTCAATCAACCTTGCGCACATTCAAGCAATACATCAAAACAGTTTGCTTCAATGTCCCCCCTTTCAAACAAAGCAATCCCCACAATCATTCATTCTTAAACATTTGAGAATTTCATCAGTCAAACAATCATTAATCTAAGCAGGGGATCCAAGTTACACACAAAAGGGAGATCACCAAATTCAAACAACTGCCTTCCTCACAAGGGAAATTTGTGTTTCACTCAATCACTCAGTTTGTGTCTAGGCTTTCACTCAATTTCACTTTTAAGAGCACTTCCCATAAAATTGATTTTCATCTCCAAATGATTCCCACAGAAAACATGCATGCAACATCAAAAGGTCTTTTATGGGTTGTAATGGGGCCTGGCTAAGGGTAGGATATACAAAGGTACTAGGCTGAAGACCCTAGGAATTAAGAGAGCATGAAACATTTTTACACTTTGAATTTCTACTCAAGTTCCTTTTCTCATTCTTCCTTTCAATTGCCTTGGGTGACTACAGCCTCTTTTATTTTTCTAAAACTTTTATTTTTTATTTTTTGACATTTTTACACTTTTCTTCCTTTTTTTTTTCTCTTTTTTTTTTACAAGCCTTTGGCTCCATCCTTTTTATTGTATTTTTTTTTCTTTTCTTTTTCTCAATCCCAACAACACATCACCTTGTAGCCACCCCAAACTTAATTTCTTGCACCCATTCTCTTTCTAAGATTCCATGCTCTCCTAATCCTAAGATCGAGTTAACATGGTTTTTCAGATTTTAGCTCATAACATAAGTTCAACAAGAATTAACAGGCTAATCAGGCTCAATGGGGCTAGCTAAGGAACATGCATTAGGAATTGGTTCAATTTTAGGCTAAGTAGCTATTTACAAAGAAAATGCCTAAATCATCTGAAGCAAACACATAATCATGCAAACCAAAGAGAGATTCAAGCAAATTCAGGGAAGTGCAACTTAAAAGTGATTTCACACAGTCAAAAACATGTTGGAGGCTCAAAACCTCACATGGACATTCATGCAAATTGTTTGACAGAGATTCTATCCCTAGTGTGTGCTTCCTATCACCCCAAACTTATCATAAATCATGCCATCATAACAAAACCTCAAAGTTCAGTTTCCAATCACATGGGGATCACTTTTCAAAACAAAAATTTTTTCAGCCTAGGGGGAGTCATCACATAAATCATGCAATCAATCTGTGCAAAATCAATCAAAATCCATCAAACTTGCCAACAAAAGACTCAACACAACTCCTGAGCTTCTCAAATTATTCAGGAGCTTTATTCAAAGAAAAGGAAAAACTACAACTAGTTCCCTCCCCCACACTTAAAATATACATTGTCCCCAATGAAACAACATAACAATAAAATCAGAGTGAGGGAGAGGAAAGGAAACTCCCTGATCAAGTATCAGTGTAGGTGGGAGCTTCCAAGGAGAGCTCCTCAACATTAACATCCACAGGAACACCAGCATCCATACCATGGAATGGCTTCAGCCTCTGCCCGTTAACCTTGAAGGTCTTGTTGGTACCTGTACTTTGAATCTCTACTGCACCATAAGGAAACACATTAGTAACAACAAATGGTCCAATCCACTTGGACCTAAGTTTCCCAGCCATCAATCTCAGGCGGGAGTTAAACAATAAGACTTTCTGGCCCACAAAAAATTCTTTTCTAACAATCATCCTATCATGAAAAAGTTTTGTTTTCTCTTTATAAATTCTGGAGCTTTCATAGGCCTCTAGCCTAAGCTCCTCAAGTTGCTACAACTGCAGTTTTCTTTCAACACCGGCTTCCTTCATGTCCAAGTTACAGCTCTTGATTGCCCAATATGCACGGTGCTCAACTTCCACCGGGAGGTGACATGCCTTGACAAATACAAGCCGAAAGGGGGACATTCCTATAGGTGTCTTGAAAGCAGTCCTCTGGGCCCACAGTGCGTCTTCCAGACGGCGGCTCCATTCCTTTCTATTCGGCTGCACCATCTTCTCTAGAATTTGCTTGATCTCCCTGTTTGATATTTCAGCCTGGCCATTGGTCTGGGGATGGTAAGCAGTGGAAACTCTATGTACAACCCCATATTTTCTGAGTAAGGCTTCCATGGTTCTCATTGCGTGTGAGTGCCCTGGTCACTGATGATAGCCTTAGGTATGTCAAACCTGCAAAAAATGTTGGACCTAACAAATTTGGAAACAACTTTAGCATCGTTAGTCCTAGTGGGGATTGCTTCCACCCACTTTGAAACATAATCTACAGCCAAAAGAATATATACAAAACCAAAAGAAGGGGGGAAAGGACCCATGAAATCAATCCCCCACACATCAAAAACCTCACAAAAGAGCATGGGCTGCTGAGGCATCTCACTCCTACGAGTGATGGCAGGGCCTGTTGTTTGACATTCTTTGCAATTCCTGTATACCTCATAGGAATCCCTAAAAATTGTGGGCCAGTAAAACCCAGAATCCAGGACTTTTCTTGCTGTCCTCTGTGGTCCAAAATGTCCTCCAACTTGAGAGGCATGTGAGAAGTGCAAAATGGACTCTGTTTCATGATCGGGGACACACCTCCGAATCACCTGATCACTACAAAACTTCCACAGGTAGGGATCATCCCACACATAGTACTTTGCATCGCTCTTGAGCTTGTGGAACTTATGTCTACTTGTACCTGCAGGAACGACACCAGCAACCAGAAAGTTAACTATGTCAGCAAACCAGGGGGTTACCCCATACAGATGTAGAAGCCTCTCTTCAGGGAAATCATCTTGGATGGGAGGAGGATCCTCATCCCTTGCTATCCGGCTCAAGTGATCGGCTACCAAATTTTCAGCTCCACTCTTGTCTTTGATCTCCACATTGAATTCTTGGAGCAAAAGCATCCACCGGATCAGTCTTGGCTTAGCTTCTGGTTTCATTAACAGATATTTCGTGTCGCATGGTCAGTGAAAACAATAACCCTAGAACCTAGCAAATATGACCTAAACTTATCAAGTGCAAATACAACAACTAGCGGTTCTTTCTCGGTGGTGGTGTAATTTGACTGCAACATCTAATGTCCTAGAAGCATAATGAATTACATGGGCAGCCTTGCCCACCCTTTGTGCCGTAACCGCTCCCACAAAGAAATTGGAAGCATCACACATTAGTTCAAAGGGAGTGTCGGTCAGGGGCTGGATGATGGGGGTAGATGTCAATGCTTTTTTCAGCAATCAAATGCCTCCTTGCAATGGTCATCAAAATGGAACAGGGCATCATTCTTCACAGAGGTTTGACAATGGCGAGCTATCTTGTCAAGTCCTTTATAAAGCGCTCGTAGAAACCTGCATGTCCAAGAAAAGAACGGATCTCGCGTCGCAAGATGGGTAAGGCAATGAAGAAATCACATCAATTTTTGCAGGATCTCTTTGAAATACCCTCTTTAGAAATTACATGACCCAAAACTATCCCCTGTTCTACCATAAAGTGAGATTTCTCATAGTTCAAAATCAAATCAGTCTCAATGCATCTTTGTAGAACTAAACTCAGACTATGCATACATGCATCAAATGAGGAGCCATATACAGTAAAATCATCCATGAACACCTCTATGCAATTTTCAATAAATTCAGAGAAAATGCTAAGCATGCATCTTTAGAAGGTGCCAGGAGCATTACAAAGACCAAATGGCATCCTCCTATAGGCAAACGTACCGAAGGGGCACGTGAAAGTGGTTTTTTCCTGATCCTCAGGGGCAATATGGATCTGGAAATACCCGGAAAAACCATCAAGAAAGCAATAATGAGATTTACTAGCCAGCCGATCCAGCATCTGATCTATGAACGGCAAAGGAATGTGATCCTTTCTGGTGGCCTGGTTCAACTTCCTATAATCTATACAGACTCGCTAGCTATTCTGGACTCTAGTAGGTACAAGCTCATTATTATCATTCCTAACTACTGTTAGACCGGACTTCTTTGGTACAACTTGCACCGGACTTACGCAAGTACTATCAGAGATGGGGTATATAATACCTGCCTATAGAAGCTTAGTCACCTCTTTCTTCACCACATCCAAAATCAATGGGTTTAGTCGCCTTTGGGTCTGTCTAACTGGTTTAGCCCCATCCTCCAATAGAATTCTGTGCATGCATCTGGAGGGGCTAATTCCTGGAATATCAGTCAATGTCCACCCAATAGCCTTCTTGTGCTTCTTCAGAACCTCCAATAGTTTTGCTTCCTGGTCAGAGTCAAGGCTGGAAGAAATGATGACTGGAAGTTTTTCATCTGTCTCCAGGTAGGCATACTTCAGGTTCCCAGGAAGTGGTTTGAGCTCTAGGGAGGGCGGCTGCTCAATGGATGGTACATTGGGAGTAGCCATGATACCACAGACTTCTGCAGAACAGACAGTTTCACTCTCACTATCACTATCACCCTGCAAAGTTGAATCCAGAAACTCAGAACAAACAGCACATGGGTTAGTGTCAGTACAGTTAGTACAAGTATATACATCATCAAAACCAGAAATAAATGGAAAATCTGACACAAGGTCCTCATGGGTATCCTCAATAAGCTCAGAAAGCAACTCTAAGTGGAAAACAGAGTGCTCCTCCAGTGGGTGTTTCATAGCATCAAAGATATTAAACTTGGCCACAATATCACCAAACTCCATAGACATAGTCCCATCATCCACATCAATCTTAGTCTTGGCTGTCTTCATGAATGGTCTGCCCAAGATTATTGGTGATCTACTGGAATGAGTCTCTCCTGCCATGTCTAGGATGTAGAAGTCAGCAGGGAAGATCAAATCATCAACTTGCACTAGCACATCTTCTACCATCCCCATGGGTCGGGCACTGGTCCTGTTAGCCAACTGGATGGTGAGACCTGTATACTGCAAAGGCCCAAGATCAAGGTTGTTGAAGATGGAGGTAGGCATGACATTGATAGAGGCTCCCAAATCCAGCATGCAGTTTTCAAACTTCCTATCCCCAATAGTGCATGGAATAGTAAATATGCCTGGATCCTTGCACTTCTGTGGTAATGCCTGAGTAGGGGCTATAACAGCAACTCTTTCTGGTGCAGGCCTAGACTGGATAAGAGCTGAGACATTTCTTCCCAAATCAACCCTCTCATTATTCTTCATCTTCCTCTTGTTGGTGCATATATCCTTGAGAAATTTCGCATACTTGGGCACTTGCTTGATCACATCTAGGAGAGGAATATTCACAGCTACCTTTCTGAAAACATCTAAGATCTCCCTTTCCTTGTCTTCACCACCAATTTTCTTATTTTTCTGAATTCTGTGGGAATGGGATGGGTGGTCTGTACACTTTCTCAACTTCAACTTCAACAATAGGCTCAGGAGTTACCTCAACAGTTGCTTCATCTTTTTCAGAGGTGGCCTCAACAACTTTTCCAGATCTCAGAGATATGGCACTCACATTAGGATTGGAGGCATTAGGATTTATCACTGGTTGTGCTGGCAGCTGGCTGGATCCTTGACCTTGCTGTATGCTATTCATGGATGTGGCCATCTGTCCAATCTGTGTCCTCAAATCTTGAATGCTAGCATCTGTTCGCTGCTGAAACTGTGTCTGTGAGGTCTGAATCTGTCCCATTTGCTGCTGGAACTGTGCTTGTGAAGCTGCAACCTGTCCAACCTGCTGCTGAAGCTGGAGGTTGTTTGCGGCCAATTGCTTGAGCATATCCTCTAGGGAAGGTCCCGAAGGTGCAGAAGTAGTCACTGGAGGAGGATTATCGAGGTGCTTTGCCATCGGTTGTTGTTGGGATGAGTTCCCATACCGCAGATTAGGATGATTCCTCCAATTGGGATGGTACCTATTGGTAGAGAGGTCTGGAGTGCTATACCGATTCTGACTGTTTCCTTGATTATATGGATTTACTGCATAAGCTTGAGATACTTCACTAACAAACTCTTCTCTCTGGATGGGGCATGGATCATGTGGGTGCTCAGGTGAATTGCACATGCTACATAACTTTGTAGGCTGACCTCTGTCTATTGCCAATTGCCTTACAAAAGAAGTGAGCTCATCCAATCTATTCTCAAGGGCGGCCTGGTTGGAAGATGAACTATGGACCTCATGCACACCTCTTGTCTCAACTGAATTTCTTCTGGTAGTAAACTGCTGGGAATTCAATGACATATTCTCAATGAGTTGCTTGGCAGCAGCTGGGGTCTTATCAACAAGCGCTCCCCCACTAGCAGCATCCAAAAGATTCCTATCCATCGGCAGTAATCCTTCATAAAAGTACTGGATAAGGAGTTGTTCAGAAATCTGATGCTGGGGGCAACTGGATACCAAATGCTTGAATCTTTCCCAATATTCAGCTAATGACTCGTTCCCTTGCCTGATGCCACATATTTCTTTTCTTATTGACGCAGCTCTTGAAGCAGGAAAATATCTTTCTAGGAAAACCCTCTTCAAATCATTCCAAGTGGTGATAGAGTTGGGCTCAAGATACAACAGCCAATCCTTTGCAGCTCCCTGGAGTGAGAACGGAAAGGCCTTCAGCTTGATACTATCCTCAGTTACTCCCTCTGATCTCGAGGTTGTGGAGCATACAACTTGGAATTCCTTCAAGTGCTTGTGTGGATCCTCACCTGCAAGACCATTAAACTTTGGCAACAAGTGAATGAAACCAGATTTTAGTTCAAAAGGAGTATCAGCACCAGGATATGAAATACACAATCCATTATAGTTAACATCAGGGGCAGCAAGCTGTCTTAATGTCCTTTGGTCACCCATGTTTTCAAAAACAGTTTTGGAATTAGAATCACTACTAGTGCTACCCCGAAATTCTCTACGGAGTGTGTGCAGTGTTCTTTCAATTTTCGGATCAAAATCACACAACTCAGGGCAATTCGACCTAGTAGCCAGACCAATTCAAAACAAAACAGAAAAATAAAAGAAAGAAAAGAAAGGGAAAAAGAATGGAAAAATAACAATTAAGAGTCCCCGGCAACGGCGCCAATTTTTGGTCGCGCTGTCGCGCACGCGCCAAAAAGAACGAGCGGGTTTTAAACTGTAGTTTAGGGCGACAACTCGGATGTCGTCTCACAAGGACTCTTAAAGTGTTATTTCTCACAAAAATCAGTTTTTTTTTGGGGGGGGGGGGGGGGGGGGTTTGTTTGGGATGCAAACAAAATAATAACAGAGCAATGAAACAAGGCAATTCAAAGAGATTGTCAAATAGCTAAAAACCGATTAATCTATTGTTCTCAATTTCCCAACTATCATAGGTTCATGCAATTTCCAAGTCCTAAGCAGATTCTAATCCCCTCCCGGTTGTAGCAACAATTTACAAGCGAAACCATTACTACAGATACATGTCCCTATTCCCGAATTAAGCAAACAGGGTTAAGCCCTTCGTGAACTAAGCGAACACGAAACGTACACACGCGAATTAAGCAGACGCGATTAATTATAGGAACATAATATCACCGGAAATAAATCAACACAACACAATATACTCCTGAATTAAGCAAACAGAAATATAAAGCATGGCATTGAAAAGGGAAAAGCATGCAAAACAGGAAATACAAGAACCTCAAGTATAGTGGAAATCGATTACAATAGATTAATCCTAGGAACTTAGTTCTCCATAAAAAAATGAAAACACACAAAAATATGTAAACAGAACAATGGAGAAGCAAAAGTTGTTCATAATCTGCCCAGACAGCTATTTATAACATTCAGGAATTTTTGCCCTCTCGCGAGGCGAAGCCTCTCTCGCGACGCGAATCTTGTGAACAGTCTGCAACCTTTGGTATTCTCGCGAGGCGAACACACCTTCGCGAGGCGAGGAACTGAAGAGTCTTCTTATTACGCCCGTTATGAATATCAGGGGCCAACCGTGATGCTTTCTGACTTCCAGACTCGCGAGGCGAATGGATGCTCGTGAGGCGAGACTCTTCAACTTCAAAACTGCCACAGCCGTGACCTTCAACACGGGTAAACCGTGATAGTCTCTGACTTTCAGGGCTGGGTGACTCGCGAGGCGAGATCTTCTTCGCGGGGCGACCCAGAGACCTTGCATTTTCTTGGAACAGTCAGCCTTCGGGGTCGCGAGGCGAAGAGCGTTCACGAGGTGAACCAGAGAGGATGTCATTTTCACTGCTCGCTGGCTTTCAGGTTCGCGAGGCGAGGGAAACTCTCGCGAGGCGAATCCCCTGTTTCTTTAATCTCTCAACTTCTACTTAACCTGAAAACAAAGAAATAACTATAAGTGTATTATTTGACTCAAAACTGGGTAATTTAACCTAAAACTACTTTAGAGACTCAAAACCTTGCTTGAGGACAATCTAATCTAATTTGGGTGAAAATAGGATATAATTTGCACAAAACCCTGGTCATACTAGCCATAAAACTAGATGAGCCAGAGGCTTATCAAAGCGTAAAGAGGAAGCCGGATGACGGTGTCACAGAGGGCGGCGAGGCGGCGTTAAGGCGGCGTTTGGGCGTCGATTTGAAGCTTACTGGTTCGCATCTGCTGTGCAATGGACGTGCGTCATGTCGGTGGAGAACCATCAGAGCGGACATCGGCAGAAGGGAGGCGGCAATGGAAGGGGTAAGTCAATCTAATTTGGAAATTTGATTAAAGAAACCTTATGATTTGTGGTTCTTACGACTGATTTTGGAATAAGGGTCTTTGTGGCTTAGTGGTATTACATGTTCAATCACTTACAATTTGTCCCTGTCTTATTTTTTCCTGCATAGTGGAGAAATGCGGGTGAATGAAGGACACATTCAAGAGCATATAATTGGGTTTATGATTTTACAAGTGCAAGAAGTGAGTCAGAAACAATAGACTCTAAAATGGCGGAGAGAGCCAAAGAAACAGTGAGGAAAGGCGTGGATCATGGGACCAAAGAGGGAGCACAACAAATGAATGAAATTAGAACCAAATAGTAAACAGTGGATTCAAAGGAGAAGACAAAGGATTTGGCGGGTTCGTTGGCTGCTAAGTTCAAAGAAGGTAATAAAAAAAAAAAGGCCAAACAGTAGGCGCATGATGTTAAAACAATGAACAAATTAATTAAACAATGTTAATATGACACTATACCAATATTCTATTACTCTCATACTCAACACATATATTTACACATACATAAGCACTTGATTATTGCTCTAAGAGACATACTCCCAGAATGTTTTGCCACTTTTGCTGTGAAAACTTTGTAATAGCCCATAGGTTTAATAAGTCCTTTTGTTGTTAATTGATTAGTTGAGACTTGAGTGACGCAATATTTTACTTTCAAGGTTGATCAATTTGTGGTTCTTTTCAAATCCAGATTACACTGGGTACACGATATAAATGACTTTGAAATGACAAGAGACGATGACAAATAGAAAGGTTTAGAGGGTTTTTTTTACAACAAAAATGATTGGAAGAATCCTCTAAGGTCAGAGGTACTCAATCATCCACATATGATCCTAGGAATTAATTTGTTTGAATTTTTCAATCGTGTAGGAATATTTCAGTCTTAGTTGTTAACAAACGTTGTCTTCAAGGCTTGCTTGCCCACAGTTTTATATGCAATTGGTTCACAACAATGCATAGATAATTGCATTTTAGAATTTACATATTATTTGTTATTACGTACTTCTGTTTATGATGTATAATTCATTCACACTCTCCCTCACATTTCAGTTCATCTTCCCTTCACCCCTTTCTTTTTTATGTTAATACCTCTTATTCACTCTTTTGATGCCAAAATTAAATGTTGATGACTGGGCAAATTATAATCCAGCAATGGCGATATACACCATATGATTTTAATTATAAGTGTATTTTACATTATTTATTTTCCAAACAGGGATATACACCATATGATTTTATTTTAGCTCTACAGTTACAAAAGATAGGAAACTATGTCATTTTTACTTAAATAATTTGTGCAGGTGTGCCAAGCACATGCTTATGAGTTACGACAAAGACAATATTGGTGATTGATTATGCAAACATGGGTGCAAAGGTAAATCCATATATGATTACTGAGGCATGTTGGAGAATGCTTCAAAAGGATCCATCAAGCCAGGCGAGTTTAGGCATACCTATATCAGAAGCTTATAAAGTCGTAAAGTAAAATTATAAATTACTCAAAAGTAAATTACCATATGAAACAAATAGAATTGCTAAGTTAAAGAATTAGGGCAGAGAGTGTGTAGAATTTCAACGAAATAGTTTGTTTATAAAAAATTTATTTGTGGCAATTCGTTGTATAAAAAATAACTAGATAATGGCTATGGCTTATCCTTTACTAGAGTAGTGAGATACTCAGAAGGTGAGGTATAGGTACACCGTACACGATACTTAAAATGACTTTGTATAAAATCTATAGGGATTTTACGTACGAATTAAAAAATTTATAGAGCATTTCTAAGCATGATAATATATTTTCATCTAGAATTGTGTTACATACAAATTATGTTCGGTTTGGTACTAAATGGGATTAGATTGACCTATGTTATCAAGTTTGAAATAATCAATATTGCAAAATTTCTTGCATGTTTCTTTTTTTTGAAGATGAAAATTGTTGTTTCAGACGTACAATCGGTTTATTTTTTATATTGATGAACATCGTTGTATGTTGTACTGATGAATAGGAAAGGGAGCAAGCAAAGGTCGAGAGGATAATAAATTTGAGATGTGAAGAAACAAGAGAAACAAGAGCTTCATGATGAACCTCCTAATTTGAATCTGACAATTCATCAATTGCGAATGAGATTTCGTGTAAAAAATAGTATACATGTACAAATCTGGATGCACATGCCTAAGTTTAATGATATGCCTCTTCTTCTTCTTTTTTTATCAATATCTCTTTGAACACAACAAAATCATTGAGATGTCATTCTTTCTTTATTTGGCCTCATGAATTGAGAAGCAAAGTTAAATGAAAGTGTTTTATTCTGTAATTCTGTATTCTTTATGTTAGGGGAAAAAATTGTTTCGATACATGAGGAATTAATATGTATATATATGCCATACTTAACAAACATGACAACAATTTAGTACTTTCTATATAAAAAGCATAGCACAAGTCAAAGTTTTTGTACAAATTGTAGGGAAAGGAAAACACATGTAATACTCTCCAACAAAGGTTGTATTGTATTTGAAATATATATTTGATCTGTGATTCATCTATTGTTAAATTCCTTATTCTTTATCTTGTCGCAACCTCATTATGAGCTCCCAGTTGAATACACACGTGATTCAATAGAGAATGAATTACTTTTTTTTTTTTGCTTTCAATTATCCATAAATTAATATTGTTAAAAATATGTTAAATAAATTCTTCTAAGTAGATTATGGAGCTGGAATAGCAGCTTAAAGATCAGTTACATGTGTCAATTGATGACATTTGTGTTTATCACATGCTAATCAAGTTGATGCTTTGTTCAATTCACTTATTAAACATTGGTTTACAAAATAGTAACATAGGGAGACATCTCCAGAAATAAAAGTTGATTGTTAGAACAATGTGCATAATGAAACCGTGACAGGGAGTTGCTATTGAAACTATAAAATTGTAGATACTATACAATCTCACCCTTCTTTTAGACTAATTTTCTTAAAATATACACGTCTTATTCAAATCGCTGAAATAAAAAATAAGATATTCAAAAGAATATGCACACGACGTAAAACAATACAAATCTACCGGTATGCTTTCTTACTAAAAATGACCGGAAAAAATAGAATTACAAACAGACGGTTACATGTTGCATATTTGTTTACATTAACAAGTCACATTATAAAGTCGCAAAAACCGATTAAAATTACCAACCTTACACAAGTGATGAATAAAAAATTATGTGCCAACAACATGCATAAAGACATGTAAAATAAATAGAAATGCGGTCACGTGCCTGTCTTACCGCTAGTAATATACTAATTTTAAAATACAATTATACCAATTATAAGGTTTTTGGGTTAAAAAATTAAAATAAAGAGAAAAAAAATTAGATTATCAATTAATTAATATAATACTATTAATAAATTTTATCATTATGTAATTATACTAATTAATAATAATAATAATATAATTAATAATTAATTAATACCAATCAAATTTTATCATTATATAATTATAATAATTAATAATATACTAATTTTAAAATACAATTATACCAATTAAAAGATTTTCTGGTTAAAAAAATTAAAATAAAGAATATAAAATTAGATTATTAATTAATTAATATAATTCTATTAATACATAATTATCGTTATATAATTATACTAATATAATTCTATTAATACATTATATTATTAGAATTATTAATTAGTATAATTTTATAATGATAATTATGTATTAATAGAATTATATTAATTAATTAATAATCTAATTTTCTATTCTTTATTTTAATTTTTTAACAAGAAAACCTTTTAATTAGTATAATTGTATTTTAAAATTAGTATATTATTATTAATTTGTATAATTATATAATGAGAAAATTTAATTGGTATTAATTAATTAGTAATTATATTATTAAGATTATTAATTAGTATAATTATATAATGATAAAATTTATTAATAGTATTATATTAATTAATTAATAATCTAATTTCTTTTCTTTATTTATTTATTTTAACCCAAAAACCTTTTAATTGGTATAATTGTATTTTAAAATTAGTATATTATTATTAATTAGTATAATTATATAATGATAAAATTTTATTGGTATTAATTAATTAATAATTATTTTATTAGTATAATTAAATAATAATAAAATTTATTAATAGAATTATATTAAATAATAATCTAATTTTCTTTATTTTTTTATTTTTTTAACCCGAAAACCTATTTTTATTTTTATTTTTTAAAAAACTGACGGACCAATCAGGAGCTGTCTTGTGGCAGGTCAATAGCGCCACTCAAACTAGCGCCACTCCACCAGAGTGCGCCACGTGGCGCAAACCTTTTTTTATTTTTATTTTTTTTGTAAATTTTTCGGACCAATCATGAACTGCCACGTGGCAGGTCAATAAGTCAATGGCATCAGTCAAACTGACACCACTAAAAAAATAATTTTTATTCAAAAGTAGGTTAGTTTGGTAAATTGTTTCAAAATGATGTTATTTTAGTATATGGTTTCTAAAAGTGGGTCACTTTGAAAAAAAAACCCTGGAAATGTGTATAGCAAAAAAAAAAAGACAATTAAGATAGCGCTTCTTCTAGGAAACATTATTGTATGTACCAAAAAGGACAATGCTTTCTAGAAGAAGCGCCTTCTTAGGCTAAACTTAGATAATGTTTCTTAATTAGAAGAAGTGATGTCTTAGGTCCAACAATATATAGCGTTTCCTCGAAGATGTATTACCTTAGGTTATGTTTGTGAGTTGATTTTTAGAGGGAAAGGCTTTGGAGTATTTTAATTAATCCCTCATTCTCCTCCTCAACCCACTTTTTTCGTTTCACTCCCAAATAAAGAAAGGGATATACTCTCCTTCTCCTCCCCTCCCTCCCCTTTCCTTCTACTTTGATCCATCCCTTTTCTTTTCTTTCCATCCAAACTGGCAAAGAGGGCCTTAAGTCCTAACCTTAGATAATGTTTCCATAGCTCTATTGTAGGTACATTTATGATAACCTTTTGAAAGTGCAAATTTTCTCTGTCCCTTTAATAACGTTAAGATAAATATCATTTAAAAGCACTATCAAAAAAAAAAAAAAAAAAAGAGCTATTAAAGGTTTTTTTTTTATTCCATAAAGGTCATTTCTAATGTAATGTTGAGAAGTGCCTCAGTTTAATCAAGGACCTTATCATATTATTAAATAGTTAGATAATGAATATGACAAACATAACCAAATGTAAATGAAATATTAAGTAATTTATAAAAGTAAAATAATTACAATGTATTCTAAAAAAATAAAAATATTATACAATAAATTAGATAAGAGCATACCAATTATTTCCTATCGCCACAAGGGACAATCACAAAAAAAAAAGAAGGTCAAAGCAATTAGCTATTATGGATGACCATGGTGATCTACAAGCAATCACCGGGTTTTTTTTTTTTTTTTTTTTGGTTTTGTTGAAGTAGTTATTTCGTTAGTCAAAGCAATTAGCAATTATGGATGACCATGGTGATCTACAAGCAACTATACAGTTATGAGTTATTCATTTTGTTTGACCCGAGAAACAATCGTTTCAAAACAGAACTGAGACCGTGGAATTAGAAGTTTCAAAGGTGTTGATCAAATTCATATAGATATAGACCTCCCCGTCAAGTAAGCTAAGCATAGAAAAAACAAGTTTTTGAATTTGAAGTTTGAAATGATGACTACAAACTCAACTTTTGGAGTATATATATATATATATATATCAACGTACAATTTATGCACTCTTACTGGAATGGAGTTGTTGGGTCCAACACCAGCCTGTATATAATGTCTCCGGTCAAACATTTTGTTACTTGCACAATCCACTTCTGTTCTTTTTTCAATTCATTTTTTCGATGACGATTCGCTTAAATTTAGGCTAAATGGTATATGCCTGAAAGCCAAATTTACAAGAATCTGAACTGATCTAGAATGTTCAAAGGGTTGGATCATTATTCAAAACAAAGGATGTCATCGATGATTTAATATACTAAATTAATGTATTTCAAATGTGTGGACAAAGGAACTAGCGAGCAACTTAATGATTGAAAAACAGAACAAAACAGCAACCTATCAACTTGTATTTCCATGCTTTAAAGCTACAAGAATTGAAAACTGAAAATTGGTCATTGCAATCAGGATTACTGATATTGAATAATTTATTATATCTAAATAAGATTTTATTACTTAATGGTTCCACCTATTTGGATATTGCTCTTTATAGCTACTTTTAGATTTTAGATACCAGTCTTTTATATTTTCAATTATTTTTTTTAATTTGTATAAGGATATCGTAAACCAATAGTTGGAGTAATCTCTTTTAAGATGTAGAGATTATCAAAATAGTTTTGACTCTCTCAATAAATTCTTTTTCATTTGACAGTTCTCAATAAATAAAAAAAATCTTTTTTCATACATATTGAAGGAATTGAACCTCAACATGTTTAAAAAATCTCGACTATCCAGCGATTGGGACAAGTCTTGTTGGTTTCAATTCAGGTTTTTATTCCTATAGTTAAGGTACCGGTTTCTGTATGTTTTATTCGTTTAAATTTTTGTTCCTATTTTTTTTTTTTTTTGGTAACAAGTTCCTGAAATTTTTATTCAATACCAAATTCATTATGGTATTGGTACTCATTTACATGAAGGAATAGTTTATACAATTTTCACTTTTCAAGGTATCGGATCCTAACGGACCAAAATTTAAATGAGTTAAAATACAAGAATTAAACCTTTAATAACTAAAAAAATATAAGAATTAAAATCTTATTTAAACCTTTAATAAAAAAACAGTACTTTTGAATTCATTTCTATTGCTAATGAAAAGAACTTCCAGCAGTTCTATATCTGCATGCACCACACCAGATTCTGGATTTAATAACGTACATTTAATAACGATTTCGACAAGTGATGCTTTAAAGAAATGTACGGAAGTGTTTAATAGCATTGACTTGACGGTTCGCTATTAACATATAAACCTTTTATATTGTTTCATGAAGTAAACACCATCTTTACCCGATACCTTTAAAAAAAAACACGGTCCACCTCTTAAAACGCTTAGTTAAAGACGTGTTATTATACGTTTTAACTTTAATAACGTTCTATCAAGTAAACACTATTTTTTCTCCTATTCAAAACGAAACATCATATATGATATCCTCTAGGTGAGGTTGTGACACCCTGCTACCCCGCAAGTTATAAAAAGCATTAAAAGGACAAAGCTGAAAAACAAAACATGCATTTACTGAAATAAATAAAACATTTGTCTACGGGTAGAAAGGTCTCACATGAACGAGTTCTCAAAACGCGAAAATAAAATCAAGTTTAAACAATATAAATGAATAAAACATAAACAAACGTCCCAATCCGATGTCACAACAGAGCTGGTATAACTGTTCCGTACATCACGGAAAACAACTGAAACTAACTAGACTGAAAGAGAAATCCTAACTCTGAGTGGTGGCTCCTCAAAGTCACTTATCTCCGGACTGCTCACCATCCTCTGCATGAAACCAAACATGCCAAAAAAACAAACAGAAAATGGGGAGTAAGAATCATGTAAACATATACGGCATGGAGATAGGAAGCAAGGTAAACAAACAAACATATCAACAACATAAGCATACAACAACATGTATATCAACATATATCAACATCATAACAACAAGTATGCTATGCGGTGCAATGCAATGCTACTTCGCTACTCCATTATGCATGTGGATCCAAACTAACTCAGGATGAACGACTTCGGAGTTACATATCCGTGTTGGCCATAGAAGCACCAACACCGATAGTTCACCAAACCATCGGGTGAACTCCATGGATAGCCAACGCATCAAACCGTGGATGCCTCATCACGGGGGGCCGCGGTCACCAAACCATCGAGTGACCTACCGTGGATGGCCAGATCACCGTACTCTCGGGTGATCTACCCTATGTCGAACCTCCCCCTCAACCATCAACTCAATGATCTATGCATAGCAAACAACAACAAGCAACAACCACCTCCTTTGCTTGGTCCTAAAAGCTCCCAAGACTTCAACATCAACATGCTTGGGCCAATAAGCACCCAAGACCTCAACATCATCAATACCTTAGACCCAAACCGTGGGGTCAAAGCCCCCTTGGACATAAAGCACCAAGGCACAACGTGCGATATCCCAACGGATACCAGCTTAACCATCTTATCGTCTTTCAACATCTTAATTATTATATAATTAAGTTATCTAGTCTTGTCATTATGTTATCATCAACGTCTCTCCCCTGCTGCACGACCGTGCTAAATGCGTCGCCATTTTCCAGAATTCAAACTGGGAGCACGAGTATGCACCCTGTTCAGCACGACCGTACTCAATGTACGACAGTACTGTTCTGCACAGAGTTCAAACACAGATTTTTAACCAATTATTTTAGGGTTTAAATCCATTAATCCTAGGCCATCTTAGCAACAAATTTTCCAGATTAAAAACTCATCATCATCACACTCATCAACATGTCAACAACAATAATCATCATACCATCATGTTCATATCAAGGCAATCAACATAAACATCAAGAACATATCATGAACATGAATATGAAGCATATACCAAAAACAGCTAGAACATATTATCATATAATCATCATGTAGCACATAGGCATACAAACTGATAACAACCAGGGTTATGAGAACCCCTTTACCTTAGACTACCCCCACTGCCTAATGAGTACACTACCCTTCTCTGCATACCTGGATTGAAGGTTGCTCTATGCTCAAACGATCAAACTGGTCACGGTTCCCAAAGCGGCTCAGTTAACCTTCAAAGCCTTGGCCAAACAAAACACAAACCATCAGTTTCCAATTCAACATCATGAAAAGGAAACCACAAGGGGAAAGGAACATTATCTCTATATGAGCACAGATGAAACTACACTTCTCAAAGGCCTCAAATACTCAATAACTGTTCTAAATATGAGGGGAAAAGGGAAAGGAACGGTGTCAGTTGTAACGTCCTTCGTTACATTAGTAGCCCATATTAATTTTCTATAAAAACCTTTAAAACATTTAAGTTAAATAGTCGAGTCATAAAAGTTTTCACAATATATTTAAGTCTGAAAATATCTCATATATTCAAAATAATTAAATAAAGTAATAATGCTAAATAAATCATTATATCCAAATAAAATAAAGTCTCATAAATATTAATTATTAAAAAAATCACATAACTCTTTTACAGTTATTTTTACCTCAAAACACGGGCGTCTAATAAACCCAAAAGAAGTAAATAAAAAGAAATAAACTAGAACTAATGCATTCAAGACTCTCTTAAGATGCTGCATCATCTATCTCATCACTTTTAAAGTCTGAAAGACAACACCACTAATAAGATTTATAATCCCAGTAAGTAAACACAATTCTAAAAGGTTTTTGAAAAGATGTTTCTTTCAGCTGGCGTGGTATCCGGAAAAACAACCATGGTAATCCGCCATTTTCAAAATAATATAACTCAAAATATTTTCTATAAATTAAGGATAATTAATCCAATCTCATGAAATTCATGTATAAGTCATAACATCATCAATATATATAATACATCACCAAAAGTACATATAACATAAATAAAATCATACAAAGGACATCTCTTGTGTCCAAATAGTCCCAATTTTTCATCCACGTCTCATTTATTTAATTACCCAATTTTAGTCTAAGAGCTCATGACAAATGCAATGACATTCCACTGCCTTCCCCTTCCCAGAAGGAGGTATCTATAACGGGTATTCCCCTTCCCAGAATGAGGTATCTGTCTTCCCCTCTAACGAGGAGGTATCTGTCATCCCCTTCCCAGAATGAGGTATCTATAAACGGTCTTCCCCTCTAACGATGAGGTATATGTCATCCCTTCCCAGAAGGAAGTATCTATAAACGGTCTTCCCCTTCCCATAAGGAGATATCCATCTTCCCTCAAACAAGGAGGTATCTATCATCCCCTTCCCTGAAGGAAATATCTTGACAATCACAAATAACAATCCAAAACATATTTTGGGCATATGTCATAACCCCAGGACATGACATATGACATCATGCATCAATCTCAATGGTATAACTCATGTCAAAATGACATTCCAAAATAACTTCAATACATAACATCATATAACATGCATTATTCATCAAGTTCATATCAAAACAATACGAAGACATCACATATCATAAAAAGCATATCAAGCAATAATACCACTCAACATGTGAATATTCAATCTCATAATAATTAATCATCAATAAAACATCAATGTTATTTTGAAGACAAAACCCCAAATAATTACTCTCAATTTCATAATCAAACCTTTTAAAATTATATACCATGAAAATTTAAGAAAATGAATATTTACTTACTTCTTATAAACGTCCAAAAGCTCTAAAAATTATTTGTCACAAAAGCCCCTACTTCACCAAAAGTATTTCTTTCTTTTTTTGTTCACACTATTATTCCCTTTAAAAGTGTAAAACTATGTGGTTCTAAGCTTTCCGGTGCAAATCGGTGTTTCTCTACCGCAGAAGGACAATACGCTAATATTGATTAAGGCCCTGAGAAGTAGTGCGGCGCTTCTACTTAGAATTGTGCAGCGTAAAACAATTTCAGGTAGGTATTTATTATCAATTAGAATTGGTTCTAATTTTGATCCATGGGCCTTTTTTATTTAATTTTGATCCATTCTTTATTTTCTAAGAATTCCAAATGGAATTGTCACTAACTGCTACAACTCTACAACTAACGTGAGTTGTATATTTCACAATTAGGTGGGGGGTTTTGTCTTTTTATTTTTATTAAAAAAATTATATTAAAATTTTAGGATGTTACATCAGCCGCAATAGGTCTAGCAGCCATCATAGGTAGGGTTGAAAACGCAACCCTCGGTTCTGTACAAACATATATAGGCTGTGCACGAAGCACGGTCGTGCTCCTCATCAAGCACGGGTGTATTGGACTTAGCGTTTACGAGACGCGGTCCGGACATTGGGCACGGACGTGCTCAACTTAAAACTTGCAACACACTTAAGACTTTAAGCACGGACGTACTGACTAATGAGCACGGGCATGCTCATGTACCAGAAATGGACTTTTAAGCCCAAAATTTCATTGAGCCCTTAGTCAACTATTTTAACTTATCAAAACTAACTTAAACAACCGAACAAACTTAATAAAAGCACTTAACGAAAAGCAGGGTGTTACAGAGGTGACCAACTCTCTCCCATGTTTAGTTAAAACAGTCCATGAAGTTAATGACAATAATATCTCTGTACAAAAAATGGTATATTGATTATTGAAATCACATTTTTCACAATTCACCATCAATTCAATTGCTTCGTATTTCAACAATATATCTCCCATAAATAATTGGCCTTTGTTTTTATTATCCTTCACACTCCAAATTTTTTCAACTCTAGTTCTTAATCCGTCATGTTCTTCATTAAGGGAGTTCCCTTTCTCGTGTGGGAAAGATCGATGGAAGAAATCAGACTCAATAAAATCCAGAATGTGAGACATAATAAAACCCAGAAGATAGGATGTGAGTCGTAATAAAACCCAGAATGTGGAATTATGTTCCATCCTCACCAGAAAATCCAAGTTAAAGCTTGAAGGATAGGAAGATTTTCTATGATAGTATTCCACAACTCCTTTGCTTTCAACAAGTCATGGAAGATTCAACAAGCTCTTGTTGTCAATGATGAAAGAAATTCAACAAGCTCTTATTGTCAATCCGAGAATGAGATTATGCAATTTTTTATTGGAAGATACAACTTTATATTTAATTGTAATATGTAATTTCTCTTTGAATTTCTGGTTTTCCATGTGGTCAATTTACCAAATTGTAACTCTTGTTGTCAATCTTGTTGTCAATGATGAAAGAAATTCAAGTTGTAATTCTCAAAAGTAAAATACTGCTACGTGTTTTTGTTTCAAAGAAAAGAAATTAGGGTATCTAGAAAAAATGAATCAAGGTTTTTAATAGTGCTTCCTCATGGAAACACTATTAAAATATATATACCTTTACAGGTCACTTCTTTGTCCTTTAAAAGCACACCACTTTTTACAACGCTTATTAGGATAAGCGTTATAAAATGTGTAACTATGATAACGTTTGCTTTTGGAAACGATATCTTTCACCCGGTATTAAAATAAAAAATGATACAGATAACCAACTTAACTCTGTGCAATAAATTCTCACACGGATAACCGGGATATTCAACCTTTAACATATAGAAAATTGTCCATAATCAATTTTGCCTTAATATCTATTGAACCAAACTCTCTTATCACTAGTGGAAAATATACGATGAGAGCGGTAAATGTTTACGTCGATTAACCAAAAGATAGACGTTAAAAAGGGGGCGGTGGCGGTCTTGTAAATATCGGACTTCATTAATTCAATTTTAACGTCGGTTGTTTTAATGACTGACATTAAAAGTGAAGTGACTCACTTTTAACGCCGGTTCAATAAAAAGCGGCGTTAACGGTGAACATTTTAACGTCGATTCGATAAAGAAGCGGCGTTAAAAGTAAGTTACTTCACTTTTAACGTCGACCCTTACATCAACAGACGTTAAAGGTTATTTTAATAATTTTTTATCTAGTATACGATCCATTCCGCATTGTCTTCCTCAAAGTTCCAGTTTCACATGAATTGCTTTGATGTTTTGTGTTTCTGTTTTGAAAACTAAAATATATGTGCGAAGTATAAGTTGAATCAATAACCCAAACCGGATCTCATTCATGAAGTGTAATACAGATCGATCTGAGAAGATTGAAAGGGTTTAAAATCCTATAAAAAGTTACATTGAAAGGGTTTAAAATCCTAAACATTAAAGCTACATCCCATCAGAGAGTTTTATGAAATATACCAAAGGGAAAACTATACTCCGAAGACCTCAGAAAACTGGGGGGCATGAGAGAGCTCAAGAGAGGCAAAAACAGGTGCACTAGATCTGTTTCAGGCAAAGGCAGTGGTTCCAGAGACTTCCATGACGGTCACTTGCTGCCAAAGCTGAGGTTTTGGAACTGTGACGCCCGAGCACCTGATTTGCCCTCCAGCAGCTGATTCTCCGGAAGGATGATAAGGTGAGCAACTCACATAATGTGGTTTACTCAAACTTATCACCCATGTAATGTGATTTACTCAAACTCAGAAGTTGTTTGACCATTAAGACAAAGACCTTTGAGTCTAGGAATAGGAAGAAAGAGTGATGAAGTTAATCTCCACGACAGAGCCATATTGTGAAGCATAAAATTAAAAGGATGGAAGGAAGCTATTTATAGGAGCAGGGGATGAAGTTACTAAGCTATTCTGATTTTCTTGAAAACTTATCTATAAACTTAATGATCATTAAGAGGATTAAGTTACAAGGTGCATGGGTAAGTAGCACAGTAGTCAAAGGAATGAATGTTTTTGCAGATATCTATACACTTTTAACGTCAGTTGTTTAAAAAAACTGACGTTAAAAGTGTTTTTAAAATAAAAAATATTTATTGTTAACGTCAGTTTTTTATACAACTGACGTTAAAAGTTTGATTTTTACTTGATTAAATAAATAGCTGACGTAAATAATCCTATATATTATAAACGTGCAGAATGATATTGGAAATAATGTAATTAATATACGGGAACTTGGCAGTCATAAATTAAGTTGACGTTAAAAATGAGGTGGTGACAGTTTGTAAATATTAAATCACTATTTGCGTCATTTCTATAAATAACTGACGTAAATAGTTATGAATCTCATTTCATTGGTTATCATGTCCCTGTTGTCCCTCTTAACGCAGATCACTCCATATAGTACTGCAGTTTATTTCTAAACCTTTTTTTTATACAAGTTTATTTTTAATTTTTATTAATTAGCTTGAATTAGTAAACAAATTCTTGTGCAAATTAAAATAAATAAACACTTAACATAAAACAAGTTATATGTATAATCAAATCGTATGTCATTGAAGCGATTCATAAGTTAAAACTACATGATTAAAAGATAAAAAATTTCTACAACATAGCCCTAAAATATAAAAAAGTTTCTGCATCAACATCATTTTCTTCTCAGTCCTGTCATCAGAAACTCCAATAGATGCATCACCTCCCTCACTTGAATTCCATGATACAAAGTAAATCCTCAATCACTAGCAAATGAAAGAAAAGTGAAATGGATCTTTGCATCTTTCTTCTTCAGTGGAATTCCTTGATGCATCATCTTGAATCCACAATCACTTGCTTCCAAAGGAAAGTGAAAGGGATGACGGGGATGAAATAAAGTGAGAGAATCACATTACGTGATTCACCCAACCTTAATATCCATGTAATGTGATTTACACAAACTCAGAAAATTGTTTGACCATTAAGACAAAGATCTTTGAGTCTAGGAATAGGAAGAAAGAGTGATGAAGTTAGTCTCCATGGCGAGCCATATTGTGAAGCGAGAAAAATTAAAAGGATGGAAGGAAGCTATTTATAGGAGCAAGTGGATGAAGTTACTAAGCTATTCTGATTTTCTTGAAAACTTATCTATAAACTTAATGCTCATTAAGAGGATTAGGTACAAGGTGAATGGGTAAGTAGCACAGTAGTCAAAGGAATGAATGTTTTTGCAGAAACTAATAAACTTTTAACGCCCGTTGTGTAATACAACTAACGTAAAAAGTTGTGAGTGTTTTTAACGTCAGTTTCAAATCATGACTGGCGTTAAATATATGACCTTTAACGTCGGTTTTACTAACAACCGGCGTAATAAGTGTGAGAGTTTTTAACGTCAGTTTCTTAAGACAACTGACGTTAAATATATGACCTTTAACGCTAGGTTTTACTAAAAACTGACGTAAAATGTTGTTTTATTTTAATTATAACGTTTACCCCCGCGCGCCTTCTCCACTTCTCTGTACGTCTCTTTTATCTTTTCATCATGCTCAACCTTCACTCTCAACCCTCACTCTCGCTCTCACTCTGCCCTAATCGCGAGTTCATCTCCACCGCAACCACCGTGAGGGCTTCTTCGCCACCACCATGAGGTACACTCTTAACCCCTAACTCTGTCTTTCCCGCTCATTCTTTGCAATAACTTGACATCTCTCTTTCCCCTTCCCGCGCACTAACTCTCCTTGTCCCTCTTCTCTCAGTAACCACATCGAATGTTGGCCACCACTCGAGCTTCCCCCCAACCACCACGCGAGCGCCTATTTCTGGTGAGTCTTTAGGGCACATTTTTTTATTTTTGGTTTTGAGTGCATGCATGTTGCACTGCTGGTTGAAACTGTAGTCTCAGTAGTTGAAACTTGAAACTGTGAGTTTGAGTTGTTTGGAATGTCTCTATTTTTGGTTTTGAGTGTATGTTGTAACTGTAGTCTCAGTAGTTGTAACTTTAAACCGTGAGTTTGAGTTGTTTGGAATGACTCTATTTTTGGTTTTGAGTGCATGTTGCTCTGCTGGTTGATTTATCAAGGCCGTGATGCTCATCACGGCTAGGCCGTGATCAGTTCTGCCTATGAGGGTCTGGTTCAATTGGCACGTTACGGCTGTGATGGACATCACGGCCAGGCCGTGACCAGTGCTTGGCAATCTTCAAAAACTATAGCTTTCAATCTCCCGTATTGTCCTTATATTGGATATATAGATGTTTTGTATATCTGCAGGACCTATCTAGTTATTTTTATTTATACTTCTGTATTTATTTTGAGTTATAAACTATGTTAATACATATATATTGTTTCTGAACAGGCATACATATGGATCAGTCGGATAGCCCACATGCACGGGAGGACACCTGTGGGGGTTTCGCGAGACCCGATCACGCCTACGCTTGATTCTAGTGTAAGTTTACATGTTATATACTATCTTTAGTCCATCTTTTTAATGTAAGTTTATAATGTTACAACCCTCTATTTTATCATTTTTTTTGTCCATACAGACATCACAGGCTCATAGGAAACGGGTTAGAGGAGCCACCTCGTTGAAGAAACTAGAGAAGGACAGGCAGAGCGGACAGAAGCTTGAGGTGTCCTTCGATGCTAATCTAAATGCCCAAGGACCCGTGCTAAAAAGAATTTAATAAGTGGGTGTTTCTACAAGCGAAAAGACGTAAGAATCAACTACAACCACTGGAATGACGTTCCACAGAACGTTAAGGATTAGATTTGGGAGGCTATCACGGTATTTTACCTTTACATTCATTTGATTTACATTATTAGATAATTATCCGAGTTATAATCCATCCAGTTGTTATATATGTATCTAATGTGTAGCTAGCTTGGACTGTGCCAAATGACGAGGATCATCGTCATAAATGTATGAAAATGGCATCAAAGCATTGGAATGGGTTCAAGCATGATCTTACCAGGTACTATGTATCTGGGAAGAAGCGGCTTGATAAAATGTTCTCGAATTATCCCTGGATTGATCAGGATACTTGGGATATGTTTGCCAGGAGTCGACAGGATGGAGAATTTCGGTTGGTTGATTAAGTTAATTTTGTATGCTTATTATAGATCATTTAACTGTATTTAATTATGTATTTTTGTTTGAATAGGCTAAGGCAAATAAGGGTCGGCGAGAATCAGGGCGAAGAACGTCCACCGCCACACCATGTCTCGGGGTGGGTACAAGACTCGGATCGAGCGAGATGATGGCGGATAGGGTGAGGCGAAGAAGGAAGAGCACTCTGCTAGGATTGAAAGAGGAGAGGTGCCTGAAGGCACACCATCAAGTCCTCCGTCGGACATCGACCGCGAGGATGTCTGGTTAGCCGACCGTATGACAAAGACGGGATCTTTTAAAGTTGATGCCACTCGCGAAGTGGCAAATAAGATTGTAAGTAAATAATTAACTTGATTTCAATTGATATTTGTATAGATATTTGCAACACTTTTCACTTGCACGTTTTTTCATTTTTTTTTCATTGTAGATGGATCTTAAAGCAAAATCCTCCCAGGGCGCATTCGTCCCTTCTAGACGGCAGGATGTCTTGATGACTGCTCTAGGCAAGAAAGACCATCCTGGTCGGGTTCTCAGTGTTCCTGGGAACGTGACCATCAAAGAATATTATGGCAAGTCTGCTTCACGAAAGCGGGTGGTCAATGAAGCATCAATTTTGACTGACATTACTCGGCACCTCATGTCCAACCCAGATGTTACAACACATCTGATGCAAGGCTTAATTTCCAACCCAGAATTCAAGCAGGCGCTTGCCAAAGAGCTTTCCTCCGTCGGTACATCCCAGGACACCGCAGGGCTTGCCAACCCTTCACATGTGAGCACAAAAGAGAGTTTTAGTAGGGCACATGTGGAGGACGATGAGTTGGCGGCTAGGGAGCGGAGTTGGAAGTCCGCGCGCCATGAGCATGAGTTGGAAATGAAAAGGCGTGAGCTTGAGTTGGACTCCAAACGACGTGAGCTCGAAATGTTAGAAAAGGTATTTATTCATTATTAATGTCCAAATTAGTCAAATAATTACTTGTGTTTTTTTTAATTATCAAAAACTTATCTATTTTATTTTTCCTAAACTGAAGGCCAAGTCGACGTCGGTGTCGTTGTCACCTATCACTCGTTTGTTCTCACTTGGTGAAGATTATGCGTTTGAGATTTTTGAATGTCCATTGGAGCACGATGGATGGGTGGCACGCCCAGATCAACGGAGGATATTTACCTTCTGTGGTGATGATCTCGGGAACGCCTGTAGAAATAGCGTCTGGATGAACATCAATGTTTTCAGTCTCTAGTGCACGTAAGTTAATTTTAATTTTATAACTTATTTATTTTTGGTATTTTTCCATTTAATAATTTATTTTAAGCTCAATATATATATATTATGTAATTAACATCCACACCTTTTCATATCTTAGGTATCTCCATCGTCTTCAGCTTGATAAGGGCGTTGCATCAGTTTACGATTTGTTAGATCCGTCAATCCTTCTGCCCGATTTCTTTGCTGGCGATGCATTGAGTAAATACTTAGGAAACTTGTTGGGAGACAATCCGAAAGAATTATATCTGGCTCCCTACTGTATGAAAACCATTGGCAGTTGTTCGTACTTCACCCGTCTAGGCATAGAGTCATATTCTTCTGCTCTCTCCACCAAGATCCGCCACCGAAGGTGGTGGAAGCTAAGAAATAAGTAAGTAACTAATCTTAAATTTAATTTAAGTTTTAATATCAGTTGTTTTTAGTTTATTACACACATGATATATGAATTTGTTAATTGATCGACATGATTATTTGTTTATGATAGCGCGTATTGGCGAAGTAGCATAAGTTGCGCCAACGGGAGAAGTAGGACTTCTAAGGCTAAAGAAAATCCTGTATGGAACATCCTCAAGGTTTGGTAGTTTATTTATCAAATAATTAATATTATAATTACTAATTTATATGTATATTCAACTGACGTTGAAATTAATTTTGTTGGTAGTCTCGATTTCAAATTGACGGGTGGTCGTGCGGCTATTATGTGATGCTTCAAATGCTGAACATAGTCTCCACATCTATTACGGACGGATGGATTAAGGTAATATTTAAACAACTTGTTAAATTATATATTATAGTTTTGAAGATGACTTGCATTGATGTTATTGTTATTATTTGAACGTGTGTAGGCATTTAACGACCAATCGCCTATTCAAGAAGATGAGTTAAGAGACTTGAGGATGCGCTTCACTGAATTCTTCTTCAAGTATGCGGATGAAAAAGGAATTGACAAGATACCTCCGCAATACTTAGATAAATAGTTTTTTTGTTAGACTTTAGAAACTAATTAATAACATGTATATATATATCCTTAGATTGGTAGTTTTGTTTTTTAGACATTGGAACTAAAATTTATTTATATATATACATGGGTTTTGTTTTTAAGTCCCCCCATTGTTCCATTTTTCCTTTGCAATTCTGTAATGTGTGTGATATTCTGTGTTACTGGGATATTTACTGAATGCAGGGATAGCTGAGGGGAGTGATATTTTAAAACTGAATTAAAAAAAAAAAACCTATTAACGTCAGTTGTTTATTAAAACTTACGTTAAAATTAAACCTTTAACGCCAGTTCTTTATAACCACTGACGTTAGTTTTAACAAAATTAACGTCAGTTGTCTTAAAGAACTGACGTTAATAGTTTTATGTTTAACGTCAGTTGTTTAAAAAACCGACGTTAATTTTTACAAAATTAACGTCGGTTTTGTTAAGGAATTGACGTTAATAGTTTTATATTTAACGTCAGTTCTCAACTGACGTTAAAATATTAACTATTAACGTCAGCTGTATTTACGTCAGTCAGTATTCTGACGTAAAAAATCAATTTTAACTGACGTAAAAAGCACTTATTGCACTAGTGTATAAATAACTCTCCCCCGTCTTCTTATCCTTTACACTACAAATTTTATAAACTCTCCTCCTTCTCTGTTTTCTTCATTTCTGTAGTTCTCTGATGACTTATGTGCCACATTCATGGAACACAAGAGGCTCTGGCCTAAATTTTTTGTCCTAAATGTCATGACATACGACAAAAAGATATGTATATATATAAGGCCCAACACTTGGCGTTCTCTCAATGCTTCCTGTTGATAGCTTTTGGGTGAGAACAACAGATTGTTGGATGAGACTCTCACCGCATGTGGCGTTAATGGAGTCCAAAGAAAGTCTAATGCCCAGATAATTTAGTGCATTCTTCCCTGCTTCAAGCTGATAACTTTTGGCACTGAATTCTCCCCTGGTTCCAGTTGTGAGAACACCATATGAGACTCTCACCACATGTGGCATTAGTGGAATCTAAAGGAAAAGTAGGGTCCAGATAATGTAGTGTGTTCTTCCCAGAAAAGAACCTTGAGCAAATCAGTGCCCGGTCTCAATAACAATGTCATGCTTTGAACCTAGTTCATTGATTTTTGCATTCTTTCCTACTTCAAGATTTTAACACCAGATTGTTGGATGAGAAATGAAGGCTTGTTGCGTTAGTGGAGTCTAAAGGAATCATAAGAAACATAAGGCTTTTGTTGCTTCAACACGCTACAGAAAAGAACCTTGAGCAAATCAGTGGTCTAGTAACAATGTATTTAAACGTTCGGGCTTTCATTAGAAACTAAAGCAAAGCAATATATTAAAAAAAAAAGAAATGGAGTTTCAATAGCGCTTATATAACATCGCACTACTAAAAGATAAATTTTTTTCTCTTTATTTCTTTTAACATATATGGTGTAAATATATAATAGCATTTGTTTGTACATGCGCTATTATAGATATTTAATATAATAATGTTTCCTTAAAAAATGCTATTAAAGGTTTTATTTAAAAGCGCTCACATAAGAAAACACTATCTATTTTCCAAGTTTAAAATTTAAACACACTCTCTATTACCAATATCTCATTCACCGCGAAAAACACAGCTCACTGCAAAAACCTCTATCATGAAGGAGGAGCTCCATCTCCAACTCTTTGAATGTGTTCAGCACCGCGAGAGCGTGAATGGAAGCTCTTCATAGGTATTTCTCTTACTTTCATTCTTTCTTCTTAGGGTTTATATTCAATATTGGCAAGTGTGTGTTGAGAGGAAACTCTGTTAGGTGTTTTTTATCTTTGAATTTGTTCAACACCACCACAACGTTAGCTCTTTGGACCTTCTAAGCACACTGGTGTTCATAAGCAATACGCTTTCAGGTAATTTTTTTTTCATCATTTACTTTTAGACATGCTTGTTTAATTCTCTAGAGTGCATTTAATATGTAGATTGGGAAAGTATGGATCAGAGATAGATGACTGCACATCGTTTGTCGAAGGAATATGAAAACAGAGTCAATGAGTTTATTAGGGTTGCGGTTGAGCATGCAGGCAACCGCAATAGAATCATATGCCCCTGTTTAGAATGTTGTTATTCCAAGCAAATTAGTGCAGACTAGTTGGAAGATCATTTAATATGTCATGGTATTGATCAAAGTTATACATGGTTGATAATGCATGGTGCGACAAGAGATGAGGGTGACCGTTTTGAAGACAATAGTGCATCAAATGATAATGACACGGATTTTACATATGGGGGTGACCATATTGAAGACATGGCAAATGCGGTTGAAGAAGATCTTCATCATTGTCCCCCAATGTTTGAGAGGTTGATAAGTGATATAGAAACACCATTGTATTATGGTTGAACTAAGTTCAAAAGATTGTCAGTGGTGTTAAGGTTGTACAACCTAAAATCGCACAATGGATGGACAGACAAAAGATTTATAGAGCTACTTACACTTCTGAAAGAAATATTGCCAGAGGATAACGTGCTTCCTAGTCGAACATATGATGCTAAACGAATGTTACGCTCTATTGGCATGACTTTGTGAGAGGATACATGCTTGTCCTAACGATTGCATTTTATTTCAGAATGAATATACATCGTTTAGATAATGTCCAAAATTTAATGCCCCACAATATAAGCCATTGAAAGAATTGAGTCCAGAGAAGGTTTAATGGTTTTTTTACCACTATACCCAGATTTAGGCGTATGTACCGTAGTGCAGAAGTTGCAAAGCAGTTGACATGGCATGAGGATGAAAGGATTCAAGATGGCAATCTTTAACACCCGACAGATTCTCCTCAATGGGCAAAAATTAATCATGATTATTCGGATTATGGTCAAAAAGCAAGAAATCTAAGCCTTGTGTTGTCTCTTGTGGATTTAACCCACATGGTGTTCAAAGTAGCACACATGGTACATGGCCGATGATTTTGATGATTTATAACCTACCTCCATGACTATGCGTGAAGCACAAATATACGATGTTGTCTTTGTTAATCTCTGGGCTTAAACAACCAGGAAATGATATAGACATATACCTAGCTCCTTTAATCGAAGACTTGAAGGAAATGTGGGAGACAAGTGTGGAGATGTACGATGGATTTAGAAACAAAAGTTTCACTTTGAGGGCTATGTTGTTTGGCACAATCAATGGTTTTCTAGCGCATGGTAATCTATTGGCATACAATATCAAAGGTTAGTGTGCATGCCCTATATGTGAAGATGATACATATTGGATGCAATTAGAACATTGCAAGAATAATGTCTTCCTGGGGCACCGTAGATTTTTGCCCCAAACACATTGTTATCGGTGGTGGAGAAAGGCCTTCAACGGGAATTGTCATGACTTTGTGTGAGCTTGAGATGTATTTCCCAACTTCGTTCTTTGATATAATGGTTCATCTGGCAGTTCACCTGGTTAGAGAGACACAACTGTGTGGGCCTGCGTATATGAGATGGATGTATCTGTTTGAGCATTACATGAATATATTAAAAGGGTATGTGAAAATTTGATCACGGCCAGAAGGTTGTATTGTTGAACAGTACATCGTGGAAGAAGCTGTGAAATTATGTATTGAATGCCTATCCAATGTCGAGTCCACAGGGCTTTCAAAGTCTCACGATGTCAAAGGCAGAATGGGTGCAAGAGAACCTATATGTTCTACACAACGTCGATGAGGTTGAGCCATATATTGAATGACACAATGATGTGCTTAGGGGTTTGAACCCGAATAAGTCCGAGAAATGGATAAAAGAATAACACAATTAGAGTTTTATAACATGACTAAAGGATCATGTTCTTGCAGATTGCCATATATGTAGATCCTGATTCGGTTTCAGAAAGATTGAAATGGTTAGCAGAAATTCCAAGTATACATGCCATGTCATACATCGGTTATCTAATTAATGGGTACACGTTCTATACGAAATAACACGATGATCGGAGTACAATGAAAAATAGTGGTATGATTCTTGTAGCTCAAGCTATGCATGTGGCAAGTGCCAAAGACAGGAACCCCAATTATATGAATATGTCATACTTCGGTGTCATTGATCACATACGGGAGTTGGACTACACAACATTTCGGGTGTCTTTGTTTCAATGTAAGTGGGTTGACGACTGTAATGGTGTTCAGATGGATGAGTTGGGGTTCATGCGGGTGGATTTCGATAGGGTGGGGTCTAAAGATGAGCCTTTTTTTTGGCATATCAAGCTCAACAAGTCTTCTATGTCACTGATCCATCTGATAATAGGTTGTCCATTGTTCTCCCTGTCAATAACATTGATGATGAAGACAATAATGAAACATGATCCTTTCATTGGGACAGATGAATCACTTGACTGATGAAAATGGAGATGATGGACTGTATATGAGGGATGATCATGATGAGGGGATTTGGATCACACCATCATTTCATACCCTGACGAGGAAAAGAAAAAGGAAAAGATCAACTTAAACATGTAATTTTTTTTCTAATTAATTTTAAAGAGGGGTACTTTTTATTTATTTCGTCTTAATATCCTTCACTTATTATTTTCAACATACTTTTTACTTGTGTATTCTATTTTTGTTGTAGGTAAATTGCAACGATCAGCAAGTTGGGAGGTTCTGGTTATTAGTGTTAAAAAGGATGCAGGTAGTTCAAATATTGTACTTTGTAAATTCTGGTATATTTCATGAACTATATGTCTTTTGTTTTTGCATTATCATATATGTATTTAGGAACCAAAGTTTGATTATGATCGATTCTATTGATTGCATTATGGATATTATTGGTGTTGATTGTTGAATGCAGTTTTGTTTTATTGGTGATTGTTGTTTTTGGATTGCTAAATGTTGTTTTTTATTCTTTGAATGCAAGGAGATATGCATAAAGCAACAATTTTTTCAAAAAAATGTGCACAATAGATAGTGCTTCTTTAATAATACACTACAAAAAAAAACCTATTTAGCGACCGAATATTTCGGTCACTAAACATGATAATTCGGTTGCTATCTTGTGTAGCGATCAATTAACGACCGAATTAAGGGGGGTAGCGAAAACCCCGGTGGCTAAATGTTTAGCGACCAAATCTGTATTTCGATCGCAAATTTATGACCGATATTTTGGTCACAAAATTATATATTTCGGTCGCCGTATAGTTGGTCGCATGCTCGGATAATAGATTCGGTGGCCGATATTCGGTCGCTATTTCGGTCGCAAAATTTTGACTTTTTTTTATAAAAATTTTCCTGTAATTTAATCCTACTGAGCCAAATTTTGTTTTTCAACTATTACCCCATTGATTTTTAATTTCTGATATAAACAAAATACACCAATATTTTTTTTTGAATAAATAGAAAACGTAAATATGATGTACTAACGATCCAAAACTCATCAATCTTCCAAATGGATGAACATGTAGAAGCGAGAACCCCCAAGGTACTTAAACTTTGTCAATGCACGGTGGACAACAAATACAACTCCCCGATACCATTTGTATACTGTTTGCAAAATATCCGTGATCCTCTTGGATTACTATATTCCCATTGAATAGATTTCGCTTTTGTCTTCAATAGTCACAACACGCGGTATTTCTTGTCCCCAACGACGGTAGAATGATCGCGGGATTGAAATCAAATCCTGCAAATACACAAGAACAATTTAGTAATGATTAGTTTATGCCTTAAACATCATTACGTGAGTCCGATCGTTATTATTAAGTTAATGAGATATTGTACCTGGTCTATATGGATGGTTGTCTCAAAACATTTAGTCGGATCCATTTTCTGATCAAATGATAAGGAAAACAAGTCATATGTCTAAACTTCATCAAGTGATAATAAGAAAAGATGGAAAGATCCATGTAGCATACTAGCATGTTAAAATAGAACAAAGAAATGCAACTTCACATGCAACTTTACAGATTAGCAAACATAGTAGTTTTCAGGAAAGCAGATGCTTTTACGTCGTTTTGAAGGATGGTCATAGAGAGGACTTTTCCTACTGGAAATGCCTAGATAACTTAGTAAGGATGGTCATCAACAACTATTTCTGGAAAGCTCCATTTCCTAGTGAAACAAATGAGTAGAAAACCAGAGTTGCTTTCATAATATTGTGTACAGAGCTGCTTTCTAATGTGAATAATGTTTGAAAGATGATGGCACGTCATGTGCCTGGAAAATTGTGCCCCACCCTTCATTTTATCTAACCCTATACTTAATCCTTCATTATCTAAGACCTTGGCCTTAAGGCAGAATTAAAGAAAAACCTAAAACTTCAAGAATCCTTCAAGCACATCCAAAATATTGAATGAGCATGCGTGCCCTGAGAAGGTACGCATGCTCATTAATATTGAATCTCAAATAGGAAACTAAGGCTTTCGTAGCTTAATAATTAACTCTAGCAGAAAATAAAACCATTGAATTATAAGGATTGCAGCATACTTCAACAAATATATATTGAAGCATATTTCAATACAAACTTAGATAAAATATAGTAGCAAACATCCTATTGAGCTCCGCTCTCCACTAACAAGACAACACATAATTGTCAAACACATGCATAACTTCTAAATTAGCAACACACAACAAGCATCCGACCTTTTTGACAGGATCACATCATATTGAGCTCTGCTCTCCACTAACAAACAACACATAATTGCAAATACATGCATAAATATTAAATTATCAGCACACAATCAGAATCTTGCCTTTTAGGCAGGATACCTTCCTATTGAGCTCAGCTCTCCACTAACAAACAACAAGATATATAGTGTGTATAGGCCATCATTACCCCTCTACATTTTATTCAGACATTATCACAGCTAACATTGGTAAGATTATCCTCAATATGACCCAGTGGGTGTCTTTGCCATTGCACATTATAATGCATAAATAAAAATAATCGTGTCAGAGCTGAAATGACAACATTTGATAATATTACTTTATAAGGTTTATATCCAAATCCCAAATATAATATAAAACTAGTTATGTTTGGTTGTTTTGTAAGAGAGTTATAAGTGACCCTCCTACTGGAAATGCCTAGATAACCTAGTAAGGATGGTCATCAACAACTATTTCTGGAAAGCTCCATTGCCTAGTGAAACAAATGAGTAGAAAACAAGAGTTGCTTTCATTATATTGTGTACAGAGCTGCTTTCTAATGTGAATAATGTTTGAATGATGACGGCACGTCATGTGCCTTGAAAATTGTGCCCCACCATTAATTTTATCTAACCCTATACTTAATCCTTCATTATCTAAGACCTCGACCTTAAGGCAGATTTTGTGGTTTTGGCCTTAAAGAAAGAAGAACCAAAAAGTCAGAAGCTGTCAGGACCAGGCCGTGATGGCCATCAGGGCCAGGCCGTGATGACCATCACGGCCGTGACAGATCAACCAAGAAGAATTTCCAAGGCAGAATCCGTCACAGCCTGGCCGTGATGGCCATCACGACCGTGACACGCATTACTTGATTTTGCCAAAGGGAAGAAGACTTCTTGTCTTTGCGGTGGTAACGGTGGCGCTGCTCTGGTGGTGACGGTGGTGGAGCTGCTCTGGACGTGCGGAGGAAGACGGACCTAAGAGAGAGAGAAACGGTTAGAGACGGAGAGAGAGAGAGAGAGAGAGACAGAGACAGAGATGGAGACAGAGAGAGAGAAACAGAGAGGGAGAGGGAGAGAGAGAGAGACGGAGATAGAGATGGAGAGAGAGAGAGAGAGAGAAACAGAGAGGGAGAGGGAGAGAGCTTACCTGATGGCGGTGGCTGGAGGCTGGTGGTCGGAGCTCGCGAGGAAGAAAGAATGATGGCCAGAGGAGCTTCTTGGTCGCGCTGCGTGTGAGAGAGAAGAGAGAGAAAAGAGAGTAATGGGGGAAGAGAGGAAGGAACGTCGCGATTTAGGGATTTCGGTTTTAGCGACCGAATTATTCGTCGCTAAATCGGTCGCTACACGGGTAAATTTGAAATTTGAGTTCATAAATTTAGCGACCGATTTAAAATTCGGTCACTAACACGCTCTATTTTAATTCTTTTACGCGCCTTTTAGCGACCGATTTAACATCGGTCGCCAAGATAAATGGAATTTAACCGTTGCATTTAACTTGGTCGTCATTTCGATCGCTAAAAAGTCATAAATTTTTTACTTTTACTTTCCTTTATTTGGCGACCGAAATAGAGACCGATAACTCTGCTACGCTCTATTTTGGTCGCTATTTCGGTCACAATATCAACTGTAATCAGTTTTGATTTAGATCCTACAATCGGTCGCCATTTCAGTCGCAAACAGCAACCAACAAATTCGGTCACTATTATCGATCGCTAAATGACCTTTTTTTTGTAGTGATAGCTGTGGTATCTAAATATATGATATCACTTTTTTGTGAAAAGCGTTGTAATTAATTGGTAACTAAGATAGCACGCATTTAAGGTCGCGCTATCTTTATTCATAGTCCACGTCAGCACAGCTTTTAGGCTGTGCTTTTTCGTGACTACTATTAAAGCGTTTCGAATGACAAACATCATTGTAGTTAATATACGACAGCACTATAGTTGTTATTGACCTACGATAGTGGCAATATAGATAGCGTCGGAAAGCGCTATGAAATACCAAATATGCATGTGCACTACTAAAACCCGAATATGTTGTAGTGATATTTTTCTCAGATTTGTCACAACTAAAATTAAGGTCCCATAATTGTCTTTCTTAAAGTCTAGACTTAATCTTCCTCTTAAGAGTATAGAATGTCTATCACCACACTCAACCCTCAAAGTGCAGTTTTATATTTCATATATTTTAATGCAAACAAAATATAAAATGTCCATTGAGAAACTTCATTTTATCATCTTCTGATTAATTTTAAAATTAAATACAAGTATGTTATTTGAACTTATTTCCTTTTTAATAAATGTTAAAGAAATTAGGTTTAAGGTTAGGGAATATGCAAAAGAGAACGAAATAATATTGACATAAGACAATATAAAATGATAGTGTTGGATTAGACCAAAGGTTGATTATGTTTATTTCTCATACACAGAGGGGTATATGAATCCATTGAAATGTGCAAGGATTAGAATACCTTTTGCACTCCTTTTAATAATATATTTTGATTGATAAAAAAGCAAGTGAAACTGATCGAAAGCACCAGATCAGTTGAAACACAATTGATTGGAGGCATGAGGATCAAACAGAGAACTAATCAAAGATATATATCAGGCATAATTAATGCGAAGGTGCATATCGGATATGGAACTGAACAAGGATGAGGAAAATAATGAAACTAGATTTGGGCTTATAGTGGTGAGAAATGATTCTAATGAATTCTATGAACTCTAAGAAGATCTGGCATCCTATGTGGCTCCATATCGCGATTTAATTACTAATGTTTTATTCCCTGTAATACATAATGTGGATTTTGAGTTTAGTCCAGTACATAAAAAAGGTTTGGAAATAAGTCCCTACATGTGTCATCGTTATCATATCGCTATCTCTCGTTAGCCAAGGTGTCAATAACTTTTGTAAGAGTGTATATATCCTTAAATCATTTAGTAATTGATATCTCCATACACACTTTATTAAATTAGGTGTGAGTATACTTTTATTTTCCCACTTCAAAGAAAAATTTACTTTAAAATAATATTATATGTTAATGGCGTAATGCGTGCAAGATCAAGTATGCTCCGATTAATAATAAATTAACATGTCATCCCTTACGATAAAATGAAGATATTAATTGAAGAAAATATATAAATATAACACATACTTAAATAAAAGTAATTTTCTAAGTATTTTAAAAAAAACATTTCCCACTTTTAAAAGAATGACTTTAATCTAAAGCATAATTAATTTGAAATTTCAAAATATTGGAAGTTGAATAAAATGTCAACTACATCGGCAATTTGTACCATACCCATTGGATCATGCAAAAATTACTCACAATGAATAGGTAATTATCCATACAATGAGTAAGAGTGCGGTGCACGGGTAATTACCCGTAAATTTGAATGGGTATGGGTGCGGGTACTATGATACCCACCCTACCCCATATCCGCACATATGTCTATGTATATATAATTATTTATTTATTTAGTTATATTACTAACATATATATTTTCAATTATAATACAAATTTTAAAATCAAAATCAATATAAAGATTCTTAAATTTTTAAACCTAGTTACATCTATAATTCATTTTTGGATGTTTTTATTTATTTAAATATTTTGTTTTGTAATGTTTTATGAGTAGAATTAAAAGACTATTGAGTCATTTTTTAATTGTTATAACTTCCTTTTGTTATTTATTACTTTTTCACTATTAAAGTGCCGGTAACGGGTGCCGGGACGGGTTCTTAGATACCCAAAAGATACGGATAAGGATACTAAAGTTGGTACACACAAGGGTACATGTTCAAATACGAGTAATTTTTTCAAATACGGATATGAGAAATACTATAATACCAAATCCAAACCCTATACATTCTCGGATGTTCAAACCACATTTCAATTCCAAACCACAACCAACATCAAGAAGTTATATATCCATACTTCTAAGGATGAGATAATACTAAATACAAACTTTCCAAGTAAATTTTACAGTGAACCACGCATATCCAAATCCCATGATGGGTTGAAACTTGAAAGCTCAAAATTCACAAACACTTGAAGATTAAAAAGATACGAGGAAATACTGAACAAAGATCAGTGAAGTAAATCAATCTGCGCGGGGCAAATTAGCAATGGGAGTGGTTGATGACTGATGAGTGTATGAACTCTGAACGTTGAAAGTTTCCCAAAATTGACTTGGAAGTGGTAGGCACTAGACAGTGCTATGGTGCAGATCCACCAACTTGGACTTTGTTTACTTCTTTCTTTTGGATTAATTATAAGAATATTTTCTCTTTAAGATCTGGTATATTTTTACACCCATCTACGCTCGGCCTTAGAATTGTTTTTTGGAAGGCATTTTGAATCAAAAAGTTGTTTTTTGGAAGGCATTTTGAATCAAAAAGTTATCGAGAAATTTCAGTTTTGTATTTAGCTCATTTAATTTTTTTTTTAAAATGATTTCTTATTTTGAACAGTTATATCAATACGGTTTATTTTTTTATTTTTTTATTCTGAAATTGTCCTTTATTTTACAAAAGCTAAACTCATGTGGTCCCTTTTATTTATTTCGAAATGATCCTTCTTTTATTATTTTTTCGAAATGATCCGTTATTTTATAAAATTTATATCAATGTGGTTGTCTCCGTACCACAATTTAACAAAAAAGATCATATTAAAACCTAAAATAAAAATAAGGAACCATTTTAAAATATAAAATAAAAGATAAATCAAATTGAAACAAATAAAATATCGAAAGAATAGTTTAGCCTAAAAAATAAGTTACAGATGAGTAAATCTAAATAACATCAACATATATAACAAATAAATAACATCAACCGATTTTTACCAACACAATAAATAAATTTAAATAACATCGACTGATATCATACTTAGGCCCCGTTTGTGAGAGCTTAAATAAGCTCCTTATGACTTATCTGATGTCATAAGTTCTTATTCCACCTGTTTGCCACAACTTATGAAAAGAACTTATGGCATTTCATAAGTTACTTTTAACTTATTCTCATAAGTTAGGAAAACTAGCTTATGGAAATTGCAGAAGCTCTTATGCGGACCAGCGCTGCAGAGCACCCAGCGCCCTGCGCGCCCAGCGCTGGTCCTCTGCGGGAAGTGATTTTGGTTTTTCGTCCCGCGAAACTTTGCTCGCCTCGCGAGTGTGGAAATCGGGGTGCGCCAACGATGATGTATGCCAGCGCGCTGTGACAAAATTAAGCGTTTTTCATCTTTGTTTAAAAAAAAACCAATAAATCAAATTATTTGGTTTTTTTTGAAGCAATCAAATTGTTTGTTAAAATTACATTTTTATTGTAATTTTATAAAAAAATTGTTCATAAGCACTTATATAGTAATGTATCTAAACGCCTTAATTTTGTATAAGTGCTTTTGAAAATATGCATCCAAACACACATGACTTATTGAATTCAAGCTCTTATGACATAAGCTCTTGTACAATAAGACCTTATGCTATAAGTGCTTAGTTAAGCGTTTTTCCCAAACGCACCCTTAAAATTAAAACATTATGAACTAGCTAGTAGAAGCCCAAGGTTTAGTCAAATCTCTCAAATACAATAATTGATGTTACACGTTGAAATCATATCCACGCGCCCAGGAGTACTCGTGTCATTGTCATGCAAAGCTACGTACTTTGGGTCTTTATTCTTGGGTAATGTTATTTGTATATCTGAATTTTAGACGCCTGAATGATATCTATGATATTTAATTAATATAATTTAAATATGTGATTAATTATGTTTAGTGGATGGTTAATGAATGTAACAAGGTGTCACAACCCATTAACCATCCAATGAGCGTAATTAAACACATATTTAAACTGCATTAACCATGATTTTTCATGTGTTCAAATATATAACTCCATGTATATTTGAACACCTGAAAAATCGTGGTTAATGTAGTTCAAATATGTGGTTAATCACGTTCAGTGGATGGTTAATGGATATCACAAGCTGTCACAACTTATTAACCATCCAATGAACGTAATTAAACACATATTTAAACAGCGCATTAACCAGATATCGCAGGTGTCACACAGATGTCCAAAATTTAGGCGAACAAATAACATTACTCTTACTCCTTGCCGCACGAATAAATTGCTTCTATGCTACCAAACACAACATATTTCTTCCCACTTTTTGCTACGTAATTCAAGTGTTCTAATATGAAAAATTAGAGAATCCCTATCTATCTTAGAATTAACAATATAATGATAATGTGTGAGGAGTTACTCTCATAACAACATACACAAAAATAGTCTAGTAAAAAAATTAATACTATAATGGTATCCATCGCAAATAGCGACGGATCTTTCACAAATAGCAATGGATTGAGATCTGTTGCAAACTACGATAGATTTGAATTCGTCGCAAACAATGACAGAATTTATGAAATTTTCAAATTTTTATTTTTGATGATGGATTTTTTCATCGTTCAATTTTAGTGACGCTACTTTTTATGACGAATTTTGTTTCATTGTTAATTTCGTTGTTGATTATTTTAGCGATGGATATTTCCTATTTAGTGACGGATTTTGTCCGTCGCTGATTTCAATTCTTTTAGTAGTGTATTTCAAAATTTTAGTTGTAACGCTTTTTGGTTATGATAAATGAAAATGTAGACCATATGGATATACCTTCCCTAGAGTTTCTTGAGTGCAAAGAAACGAAAAGAAAGAAGAAAAAAATGATGAGAAGGAAAATGATAATGTCTGGCTCTTTAACGGGAGTAAAAATGGTCTTCCCTTACAAGGTTGCTTTCGGTGCCATTATGACGCTATAAGACATTATGACTAGTATTATCCCCCACCCGGAAAAAAAAAATGGCATAATGAGTCATGAGGATATGGCCTAGCTCATCAGTATCCTTGATTTTTTTCCTTATACAAAAAAGTATGATTTTAGTGCGTAAGACTGTAAGAGTTCTGGGCATAATACATATCATCAAACATTTTTTGAACTAGAAATTGAAATACATGTGATAGGATTTTTTAGGGACACAAATTAAATGACGCTATTAATTAATTTAGCAAGAAAAGCATCATGAATAAATTTAATTAAGATACTTAACAAGTGAATTGTTCAAGATTAACGTAAATGGATACTACAACTTTCTTCTACCATCAACTAAAAGAAAAAAACGTTGAAAACAAACTGAGCTGTAACTAAAGTTATGTGCTCCTGAAAGATTAGTATTTATGTGCTATGAGAGAATTCAAATGAAGGTTAACTTGTTGAAAATATGTCATGAGGATTTGCATTCTTTTTCATTGTAAAGGGTAAAACATTACATAGTGTACACACATGTAAATAAATTACATGTATTTAATATCCTAACACTATTTAATAACTTACATGTAAATAAAGAAGAGCTTATGACTATAAATTTGGGAAGTATTATTACTATTAATTTATGGAGACGCTTATAACATTACCTAAATGAATTAGGTGCATCGATCTGTTCACCAAGCAATCTCAACCATTCTTTAAAAAGAGTTTAATATATTTTTTCCCCGGAATATCCTCGGTGCGCAACAGCGAGACTAATCCCTAGAATTGAGTGAGACTACAAGAGCGGTAAAACTTTCTCTCAAGAATTTTAAAGCTGTTGCACGTATTACCGAAGCTCGGATTCAAACTCAAGACTACTGATTAAGCCTAGATTCTATGAGAAGTGAGAGAGTTTAATATGAATGACTGATATTTATTACCCGATGTTTGAAGAGGTTATAGTGTAAAATTTAATAATTATAAGTTTGTCCTAAAAAAAGGAAATTCCCTGTAAGACTTTATTATCAGTTTTTATTATTTGATCAAATATTTCGCTAATATCATAAGTATTTATTTAATGAGGTTGTAGACATGGTAAAAAAAAGTGGAAAATAATATTTAATTTTGAAAGTAGATTTTAAAAAGACCTACAATTCGATTGACCTTAGGGTTTTCTTGATTATATGATGGGAGGCTCGGTTGTAACAATAAATGGAAATCTCGAATTAAAGCCTGTATATTTTCAGTAAAGATGTTAATACCAGTTAATGGAAGTCCTACCGATGAAGTGTTGTTGCCTAAGGGTGTTAAGCAAGAAGATCCATTAATTTTTTTTTAATGGAAGCAGACTGTTTAAGTGGTTTTCTTAGAAATGTTGTTACTTTGAACAAGTTTCTAGTTTTAAAGTTGTAAAAGATAAGGTCGAAACCTATCACTTACAATATGCAACGATACTTTATTAATTGAGGATGTAAACTCACAGAATTTTTGGTCTATCAAAACAGTTCTGATAAGATGTTTTAAGCTAGTTTTAGGATTGAAAATCGCTTTCCATGAGCAACTTAATCAGAATTAATGTACGTGATGAACTTTTGTCTTCGGCGTATAAGTTCATTAATTGTAAAATTGAAACTTTACCTTTTATTAAATACTTAGGTTTTTCTATTGGGACATGATAACATGATTTTATATAGCTTAAAATCATGTCCTCATTATAATTACTCATTGATTTTTGGTTATTAAAGGGATGGATTCTCATAAATTGTTATTACTTTTGCAGATTATTGAGAGTGAACTAAGTTGGAGCATAAGTGGAGCAAAAATTGTATTTTCAAAGCCTAAAAATTGGGTGAATTAAGAGTTAGGGCATGAGACACAGCTGTGTGTCCTGATAGACACAGCTATGTCTCCAAAAAATTAACGTTTCTCTCTCATGGAGCTCGATACAGCTGTCTCTGATAGCTCGACCACAGCTGTGTCTCCTGATAGACACAATTTGTGTCTAATTGATGCAAGCACTGTTCTACTAAAAGACATAGCTGTGTCTAGTTCCCTTGCCAAGAGACACAGTTGTGTCCCCTAATAGACACAACTGTATCCCTAATAGACACAGCTGTGTCTATTCTGACTGTTAAAGAGAATATCAGTTTTACCCTTTTTTTAATTTAAATAGGGTTAAAACCTTTGTTTAGGGGATTTTTTTGATTGTTTAGAGACGGAGTGAACGAGTACAGTGCAGTGTATTCGAGACATCGGAGCAGAGGCAAGAGTGTGGAGGCAAGAGGAGCCTTCGCCTCATAGTAAGGTTTCTAATATCCTTACTTGAATTCAGACAGACTTTTGTGGGGATGAGGTAACGAGAGAAAAAATAGCTTGGGTCAGTTGGGTGGATGTGTGTAGACTAGAGCGTGATGGTAGCTTGGGAATAAAAAATCTTGAATGATTTAATATCAAAGTTATTTGGCAAAATGGAGATGAAGACTTTTAAAGGAATTTTCTATATTTTGGTGTACTGAGTTACGTTCAAAATATGGGAGTTATTGTTCCACTTCTAATGATGTAGCAGAGGTTGGAATTCGCATGTTTGTGCCGAGTCATATGTAATATTTATTGGTTTCAAAGACGGGTGAAGAAGAGACTTGGTTAAAGGAATATTATCAAGTTTTGGGTTGATGTGTGGGTTTGTGATGATAGTTTAAAGGAGCTTTTTCCTAGAACTTTTCTGGTTTAAGTTAATAAACATGTTGTGCTTTATGATATGGGTAAATGGACGGATGTTGGTTGGATATGGAATTTCAAATGGAGAAGGAATCTTTGTTTTTTTCTTGGGAAGAAGAGCTCTATATGTTAACTTGGTTAATTTGTTGCATTCGTATAATTAATTGTTTAAAACTAGAGGGGAGTTTGGTCTTATGATAGTTCTGTTTCATTCACCACACACTCTGCATATTCTTTTCTATAGAACCTATTGATTATTGATTAGTAATAATTATTTGTTGTCTTCTGTAGATGTGACTATTAATTGTTTAAAACTAGAGGGGAGTTTGGCCTAGGGGTGGACAAAATGTTTCACCGGATCCGAAACCGAGCAGCCCGAGAGCTGCTTCTTCCCCGCGGGCGGGCTTTTGCGGGTCTCGGTTCAGCGGGTGACACAAATCGAGTCTAGACGGTTAACTTCGGGGGAATTCGGATTTGATAAAATAATATCGTTTCCGCCCGTAACCGACCCTATCTAATAATATATTAATTTTTTTGTCTGATTCTCCTTTGATATGATTGGTTGGTCAGATTTCCAATTAATTTCATTGGCTCTCACTTATCTTTATCCTCATTTCTTATCTATTCCTTTTAATTAATAACTCAAAACTACTCACCCTCTCCTTCGATTCAACTTCACTCTCTCTCTCAATTCTCATTGTCAAGACTCATAACTCAAGAACCCTAGATCTGACTGCCTCTCTCTCTCACCTGGCATCAGTCCAACACCGCCTCGGTCTCCACCCAGATCCTTCACTCAAAAGCTCTACGCCGCGAGACGCACCACATCTCCTCCCCTGCAAACGCATCATATCTCCTCTGCAGCGAAGCGAGGCGCGTCACGTCTCCTCCGTCGTGGTTCGCGTCACTTCTCTTCCATCATGGTTGGTTGGGAGCCGCTTTGTCATGTCTCTTCGTGTCCGCCGCAAGACGCATCAGAGCTCTTCGAACCGTGCCATTTGCCAACCATCATGGAGTCGCAGTAAGCACCCAGTTCCAGGTCTGCTCAACGAAGAAGAAGAGGTGTTGAAAGTATAGCTTTTCTTAGGATTTTTCTATGGGTTTGGTGTTTTTTGTATCTGTTTCTATATTTATTTCTGGATTTAGTGTTTCATCAAGTGTTATATTTGAAATCTCCATTTTCTGGACTCCTTCTTTGTTCTGGGTTTCTATTTCTGTATCTGTTCCAGTTCTGGTTGCTGCGTAATTTTTTTTTGTTTGATCCTCAACCGAGTCAACCTAACCGACCAAAACCGTGATCTGCCTAACCCGAATCCACTCAAATCAAAGCTTCAATCGTACGGGAATGGGTCACGTTTTCTGATGTCCAAATCCGACCAAACCCGAAATGTGTCACCCGAAACCGACCGTACCCGACTGTTGTCCACCCCTAGTTTGGCCTTATGATAGTTCTGCTTCATTCACCACACACTCTGCATATTCTTTTCTATAGAACCTATTAGGGGTGGACAACGGGTGGGTTCGGTCGGTTTCGGGCCGAAACCAAACTTGACAAAAACCGAAACTCTAAATGTCTAACCCATTCCCGATCGTTTGAAGGATGGTGGACGGGTGGAGTGTGTAACGATTACGATGCAAAATTTTTACTCAGTGAATTAATATTCGATCGAGTCTGGATATCGATGGATTTAAATTTTTACACCTGAACCCGACCGAATGAAGTTAGTTGAAACCGTTTTTTCCAGTCGATGACCCGAGGTCAGACCCACCCCGCCCCCCCCCAATATAAATTTTTTTTTGGTTTTTTTTGGTTTCCTAGTGGTCGACCCAACTTGTCCAATCCTATAACATATTGATTATTGATTAGTAATAATTATTTGTTGTCTTATGTAGATGTGACTATTTTTAAGCATTTTTGGAAGTTGTTAGCACCTCTAAAGGTGTTAGCATTCTCTTGACAAGCTTTCTTGGATCGTATCCTTTAAGTAATTTGTATGTCAGTGTTGTACGAACGGAAGCAATTGATGTGTTTTTTAAAGTTCATCATAAAAGTACGGAGCATTTGTTACTTACATGTTCCACAATTTACCAAGTTTGAGAATTTTCTATTCTTTGATTGGACGTCATGTTGTCCTCCCATCTGACACTAGTGGAAAATATACATTAGACGGTAAAGGTTTACGTCAGTTAACCAAAAGCTAGACGTTAAAAAGGAGGCGGTGGCAGTTTTGTAATTATCAGAGTTCATGAATTCAATTTTAACGTCAGTTGTTGTAAGGACTGACGTTAAAAGTGAAGTGACTCACTTTTAACGTCAGTTCAATAAACAACTGACGTTAACATCGAAGATTTTATCGTCAGTTCTATAAAGAACTGACGTTAAAAGTAAGTCACTTCACTTTTAACGTCAGTCCTTACATCAACAGACGTTAAAGGTTATTTTAATAATTTTTTTTATCTAGTATACGATCCCTTCCGCATTGCCTTCCTCAAAGTTTCAGTTTCACATGAATTGCTTTGATGTTTTGTGTTTCTGTTTTGAAAACTATAAGTTGAATCAATAACCCAAACCGGATCTCATTCATGAAGTGTAATACAGACTGATACAGAAGATTGAAAGGGTTTAAAATCCTATAAAAAGTTACATTGAAATGGTTTAAAATCCTATAAAAAGTTACATTGAAAGGGTTTAAAATCCTAAACATTAAAGCTACATCCCATCAGAGAGTCTTATGAAATATGCCAAAGGGAAAACTATACTCCGAAGACCTCAGAAAACTGGGGGGCATGAGAGAGCTCAAGAGAGAGGCAAAAACAGGTGCACTAGATCTGTTTCAAGCAAAGGTAGTGGTTCCAGAGACTTCCAAGATGGTCACTTGCTGCCAAAGCTGAGGTTTTGGAACTATGACCCCCGAGCACCTGATTAGCCCTCCGGATGATTCTCCGGAAGGTGATAAGGTGAGCAACTCACATAATGTAATTTACTCAAACTTATCACCCATGTAATGTAATTTACTCAAACTCAGAAGTTGTTTGACTATTAAGACAAAGACCTTTGAGTCTAGGAATAGGAAGAAAGAGTGATGAAGTTAATCTCCACTGGCAGAATATATTGTGAAGCGAGGAAATTAAAAGGATGGAAGGAAGCTATTTATAGGAGCAGGGGATGAAGTTACTAAGCTATTCGATTTTCTTGAAAACTTACCTATAAACTTAATGCTCATTAAGAGGATTGAGTTACAAGGTGCATGGGTAAGTAGCACAATGCGATCAAAGGAATGAATGTTTTTGCAGATATCTATACACTTTTAACGTCAGTTTTTAAAAACGACGGCGTTAAAAGTGTTTTTCAAATAAAAAATATTTATTGTTAACGTCAGTTTTTTATACAACTGACGTTAAAAGTTTGACTTTTACTTCAGTTAAATAAATAGCTGACGTAAATAATCAAACGTGCAGAATGAATATTGGAAATAATTTAATTAATATACGGGAACTTGGCAGTCATAAATTAAGTTGACGTTAAAAATGAGGTGGTGTGTAAACTATTTGCGTAAGTTCTATAAATAACTGACGTAAATAATTATGAAACTCATTTCATTGGTTGTCATGTCCCTATTGTCCCTCTTAACGCAGATCACTCCATATAGTACTGCAGTTTATTTCTAAACCTTTTTTTTATACAAGTTTATTTTTAATTTTTATTAATTAGCTTGAATTAGTAAACAAATTCTTGTGTAAATTAAAATAAATAAACACTTAACATAAAACAAGTTATATGTATAATCAAATCGTATGACATTGAAGCGATTCATAAGTTAAAATTACATGATTAAAAGATAAAAAATTTCTGCAACATAGCCCTAAAATATAAAAAAGTTTCTGCATCAACATCATTTTCTTCTCGATCTGTCTGTCATCGAAACTCCAATGGATGCATCACCTCCCTCACTTGAATTCCATGATGCAAAGTAAATCCTCGGTCACTAGCAGCAAAGCAAAGTGAAATGGATCTTTGCATCTTTCTTCTTTAGTGGAGTACCTTGATGCATCATCTTGAATCCACAATCACTTGCTTCCAAAGCAAAGTGAAAGGGATGACGGGGGATGAAATAAAGTGAGAGAATCACATTACGTGATTCACCCAACCTTAATATCCATGTAATGTGATTTACTCAAACTCGAAGTTGTTTGACCATTAAGACAAAGACCTTTGAGTCTAGGAATAGGAAGAAAGAGTGATGAAGTTAATCTCCACGGAAGAGCCATATTGTGAAGCGAGAAAATTAATTAAAAGGATGGAAGGAAGCTATTTATAGGAGCAAAGTGGATGAAGTTACTAAGTTATTCCGATTTTATTGAAAACTTATCTATAAACTTAATGCTCATTAAGAGGATTAGGTACAAAGGTGAATGGGTAAGTTGCACAAGATGAGTCAAGGGAATGAATGTTTTTGCAGAAACTAATAAACCTTTAACGTTCGTTGTGTAATACAACCGATGTAAGAAGTTGTGAGTGTTTTTAACGCCAGTTTCTTAATACAACTTACGTTAAATATATGACATTTAACGTCGCTTTTTACTAACAACCGGCGTAATAAGTGTGAGAGTTTTTAACATCCGTTTATTAAGACAATGCGGCGTTAAATATATGATCTTCAACGCCAGGTTTTACCAAAAACGGCGTAAAATGTTGTTTTATTTTAATTATAACGTTTACCCCCGCGCGCCTTCTCCACTTCTCTGTACGTCTTTTCTCTTTTCATCACGCTCAACCCTCACTCTCGCTCTCACTCTGCCCTAATCGCGAGCTCATCTCCACCGCAACCACCGCGAGGGCTTCTTCACCACCACCGTGAGGTACACTCTTAACCCCTAACTCTGTCTTTCCCGCTCATTCTTTGCAATAACTTGACATCTCTCTTTCCCCTTCCCGCGCACTAACTCTCCTTGTCCCTCTGCTCTCAGTAACCACATCGAACGTTGGCCACCACTCGAGATTCCCCCCCACAACCACGCGAGCGCCTATTTCTGGTGAGTCTTTAATTAGGGCACTTTTTTTTTTTTTTTGGTTTTGAGTGCATGTATGTTGCTCTGCTGGTTTGAAACTGTAGTCTCAGTACTTGAAACTTGAAACTGTGAGTTTGAGTTGTTTGGAATGTCTCTATTTTTGGTTTTGAGTGTATGTTGAAACTGTAGTCTCAGTAGTTGTAACTTTAAACCGTGAGTTTGAGTTGTTTGGAATGTCTCTATTTTTGGTTTTGAGTGCATGTTGCTCTGCTGGTTGATCTGTCATGGCCGTGATGCTCATCACGGCTAGGCCGTGATCAGTTCTGCCTATGAGGGTCTGGTTCAGTTGGCACGTTATGGCCGTGACCAGTGCTTGGCAATCTTCAAAAACTATAGTTTTCAATCTCCCGTATTGTCCTTATATTGGATATATAGATGTTTTGTATATCTACAGGACCTATCTAGTTATTTTTATTTATACTTCTATATTTATTTTGAGTTATAACCTATGTTAATACATATATATTGTTTCTGAACAGGCATACATATGGATCAGTCGGATAGCCCACATGCACGGGAGGACACTGTGGGGGTTTCGCAGGACCCGATCACGCCTACGCCTGATTCTAGTGTAAGTTTACATGTTATATACTATCTTTAGTCCTTCTTGTTAATGTAAGTTTATAATGTTACAACCCTCTATTTTATCATTTTTTTTGTCCATACAGACATCACAGGCTCATAGGAAACGGGGTAGAGGAGCCACATCATTGAAGAAACTAGAGAAGGACAGGCAGAGCGGACAGAAGCTTGAGGTGTCCTTCGATGATAATCTAAATGCCCAGGGACCCCGTGCTAAAGAATTTAATAAGTGGATGTTTCTACAAGCGAAGCAGCACGTAAGCATCAACTACAACCACTAGAATGACGTTCCACAGAACGTTAAGGATCAGATTTGGGAGGCTATCACGGTATTTTACCTTTACATTCGTTTGATTTACATTATTAGATAATTATCCGAGTTATAATCCATCCAGTTGTTATATATGTATCTAATGTGTAGGTAGCTTGGACTGTGCCAAATGACGAGGATCATCGTCATAAATGTATGAAAATGACATCAAAGCGTTGGAATGGGTTCAAGCATGATCTTACCAGGTACTATGTATCTGGGAAGAAGCGGCTTGATAAAATGTTCTCGGATTATCCCTGGATTGATCAGGATACTTGGGATATGTTTGCCAGGAGTCGACAGGATGGAGAATTTCAGGTTGGTTGATTAAGTTAATTTTGTATGCTTATTATAGATCATTTAACTGTATTTAATTATGTGTTTTTGTTTGAATAGGCTAAGGCAAATAAGGGTCGGCAGAATCAGGCGAAGAACGTCCACCGCCACACCATGTCTCGGGGTGGGTACCATACTCGATCCAAGTAGATGATGGCGGATAGGGTGAGGCGAAGCGGGAAGAGCACTCTGCTAGGATTGAAAGAGGAGAGGTGCTCGAGGGCACACCATCAAGTCCTCCGCTCGGACACCGACCGCGAGGATGTCAGTTAGCCGCCGCATGACAAAGGCGGGATCTTTTAAAGTTGATGCCACTCGCGAAGTGGCAGATAAGATTGTAAGTAAATAATTAACTTGATTTGAATTGATATTTGTTTAGATATTTGCAACACTTTTTACTTGCACGTTTTTTCATTTTTTTTTTCATTGTAGATGGATCTTAAAGCAAAATCCTCCCAGGGCGCATTCGTCCCTTCTGGATGGCAGGACATCTTGATGACTGCTCTAGGCAAGAAAGACCATCCTGGTCGGGTTCTCGGTGTTCCTGGGAACGTGACCATCAAACAATATTATGGCAAGTCTGCTTCACGAAATCGGGTGGTCAATGAAGCATCAATTTTGGCTGACATTACTCAGCACCTCATGTCCAACCCAGATATTACAACACATCTGATGCAAGGCTTAATAGCCAACCTGAGAATTCAAGCGGCGCTTGCCGTGAGAGCTTTCCTCCGTCGGTACATCCCGGGACACCGCGAGGCTTGCCAACGCTTCACATGTGAGCACAAAAGAGAGTTTTAGTATGGCACATGTGGAGGACGATGAGTTGGCAGCTAGGGAGCGGGAGTTGGAAGTCCAGTGCCATGAGCATGAGTTGGAAATGAAAAGGCGTGAGCTTGAGTTGGACTCCAAACGACGTGAGCTCGAAATGTTAGCAAAGGTATTTATTCATTATTAATGTCCAAATTAGTCAAATAATTACTTGTGTTTTTTTTAATTATCAAAAACTTATATATTTTATTTTTCCTAAACTGAAGGCCAAGTCGACGTCAGTGTCGCTGTCACCTATCACTCGTTTGTTCTCACTTGGTGAGGATTATGCGTTTGAGATTTTTGAATGTCCATTGGATCACGATGGATAGGTGGCACGCCCAGATCAACAGAGGATATTTTCCTTCGTTGGTGACGATCTCGGGAACGCCTGCAGAAATAACGTCTGTATGAACAGCAATGTCATCTGTCTCTGGTGCACGTAAGTTAATTTTAATTTTATAACTTATTTATTTTTGGTATTTTTCCATTTAATAATTTATTTTAATTTCAATTTATATATTATGTAATTAACATCCACACCTTTTCATATCTTAGGTATCTTCATCGTCTTCAGCTTGATAAGGGCGTTGCATCAGTTTACGGTTTCTTAGATCCGTCAATCCTTCTGCCCGAGTTCTTTGCTGGCGATGAATTGAGTAAATACTTAGGGAACTTGTTGGGAGACAATCCGAAAGAATTATATATGGCTCCCTACTGTATGGAACGCCATTGGCAGTTGTTCGTACTTCACCCGTCTAGGCATACTGTCATATTCTTCTGCTCTCTCTCCACCAAGATCCGCCACCGAAGGTGGTGGAAGCTGTAAATATGTAAGTAACTAATCTTAAATTTAATTTAAGTTTTAATATCAGTTGTTTTTAGTTTATTACACACATGATATATGAGTTTGTTAATTGATCGACATGATTATTTGTTTATGATAAGCCTTGAAGGCGAGTAGCATAAGTTGCGCCAATGGGAGAAGTAGGACTTCTAAGGCTAAAGCAAATCCTGTATTGAACATCCTCAAGGTTTGGTAGTTTATTTATCAAATAATTAATATTATAATTACTAATTTATGTGTATATTCAATCGACGTTGAAATTAATTTTGTTGGTAGTCTCGATTTCAAACTGACAGTTGGTCGTGCGGCTATTATGTGATGCTTCATATGCTGAACATAGTCTCCACATCTATTACGGATGGATGGAAGAAGGTAATATTTAAACAACTTGTTAAATTATATATTATAGTTTTGAAGATGACTTGCATTGATGTTATTGTTATTATTTGAACGTGTCTAGGCATTTATCGACCAATCGCCTATTAAAGAAGATGAGTTAAGAGACTTGAGAATGTGCTTCGCTGAATTCTTCTTCAGTATGCGGCTGAAAAAGGAATTGACAACATACCTCCGCACTACTTAGATAAATAGTTTTTTTGTTAGACTTTAGAAACTAATTAATAACATGTATATATATATCCTTAGATAGTTTTGTTTTTTAGACATTGGAACTAAAATTTATTTATATATATACATGGGTTTTGGTTTTAAGTCCCCCCATTGTTCAATTTTCCTTTGCAATTCGCGAATGTGTGTGATATTCGTATTCTTTGGACTGAATGCAGGGATAGCTGAGGGGAGTGATATTTTAAAACTGAATTTAAAAAAAATCCTATTAACGTCAGTTGTATCAAACAACTGACGTTAATAGTATTTTATAAAATATACAGTACACTATTAACGTCAGTTGTTTATTACAACTGACGTTAAAATTAAACCTTTAACGTCAGTTCTTTATAACAACTGACGTCAGTTCTTTGGAAGGAACTGACGTTAATAGTTTTATATTTAACGTCAATTCTCAACTGACGTTAAAATATTAACTATTAACGTCAGCTGTATTTACGTCAGTCAGTATTCTGACGTAAAAAATCAATTTTAACTGACGTAAAAAGCACTTATTGCACTAGTGATATTAAAATGCATTTTCTATCGTATTTTGGTCTGGTCAAAGGAAGAAAGGTAAAACTATTTGGAAATTGTCGTGGACCATAATGTTAAAAGATTAAAAGTTAAAGATTAAAGATAATATTGAATCTTGGTAGTCTAGTGGTTAAGGGGGTCTCGATACCTAAGTGATCGAGATGTTGATAGTGATAAAACTTGATAGTCTAGTGGGTCAAGCGGAGGTGGTGATTGTTTGATTGTGTGTTGAGTTGCTCATGCATTCATGCATCAGAGATGTTAGTGGGGGATGTTCAACATAGGGAAGGTCGTCCGAGAGTAAGGCGATCTGGCCGTCCGCGGTGATCTAAGTGGTCTGCCCCCCCGTGTTGACGTATCCTAGAGTATGGTGCATCAGCTATCCAAAGGGTTCACACATGGTTTGGTGAACTGCCAGTCTTGGTTCTTAATGGCCAATATGGATGTGTAACTCCGAAGTTGACATTCCGAGGTAGATTGGATCCAAGTGCATAATGGAGTAGTGGAGTAGTGTTGTATCGCATATGCATGATGATTTGTGATGACATGTTATGTTTGTTTGATGTATGCTCATCTTGCTAACTGCTTCCATGTCATTATGTTCATATATATGTTTCTTACTCCCCGTCTTTATTGTTTGCTTTGCATGTATCTTTTTGGTTATGCAGAGGACGGTGAGCTGTTTGCTGATGAGTGACTCTGAGGAGCCGCTACTTGTAGTTAAGGATTTCTTAGTTTATGTTGTTTATCCGAGATTGTCGGACTATGGTTATACCAACTCTGTAATGTGACATCGGGGTTGTGTTTTGTTTATTGTTATGTTTATGTTTAAAACTTGTTATTTTCGCGTTATAACGTTTTGTTTACAATGTGGTATATTTTGTCCATTGGTTTTCATTTTATAATAAATGATATGTATGTGTTTATCTTTCTTTTTCAAAATTAAATATTTTTTTATGTTATTGTTTTATAAATACATGCGGGGTGGAGGGTGTCATATTATACAATAGCATATCTCGTGTAAAAGTTATTTACACATATGAGCTTCATGGTGGTCTTTGATTTTTTTAATAATGCAATTTATGTACAAATGCAATTATATACATATTACCTTATATTTATATAATCGTTATCATCTAATTATAATCAATTCCATATTATTTTATACACACTTATAATCTACCTTTTTTTTTTATAAAACACTTATAATCTACTTTGATATTAGAGGAATATATATATAAATAAAGTACAATTCTAGCATTTTTGCTACTTTTACAGGGCTGAAACCCCCCTACCCAACTTAGGAATGATGCAATCAAGCAGACCAACAGAACTCATTTTGGGTCCCAAACACAAAGAGGAAAAGAAATACTACAAAAAAGTCTTCAATGCTTTGTGGTCCCCGCCACCCCCACGTTCTCAACTTGTCCTCCTGCCCTCAGACCTCATCATAAGCATTTACTTCCTCTCCATCCAAACAAAGAAAACGGCTCCCTGCACGTGTGACCCATTACCATCTCTTCCGTTCATCATGTTCTGGTCCTAGGATCCGACGGTCAACATCCCCATACCATATTACCATTACCATCATCCATTTATCAGTACTGACGCACCCTTCCCCCAAAAAGCTAAAACCAACCCCGTGGGCGCTGGCATCCCTCTTTGACCAAAAAGCGAAGCAAAGAATATATAATTAGGATTTTTTACATTTTAAATACAATATTTAAATGAATTATCCTATCCAATATAAATATGATAAGAATTTAATTACAACATACTCTTTAGATAATTAATAATATATTGTCACATCATTATTATTTTCTATAGTAATTATTTTTTAAATCATAAGGATGACATCCAATTGATTGATTTGATTCACAGTATAAAACAATATATGAAGACTAAATTCATAATTAAATATTGTCATATACTTTTTATAAATATAAATAAAACTTATATAAATGTTATGTTATGGTTTAACATTGTATCATTTCCCTCAAATAACTTAGAAACTAATCTTCTAGCTATCATCAAACACTTGGACTGTATTTGGAAAAGCTGGAAAAAAAAAAGATTATGTTGATAATCTGTTTTTGAATAATCGATTATTCTGATAATCGATTATAATCAGAATCAGTTTTTGTTTGAGTATGTTTGCTGAAAAGCAATTTTAAGATAATCTATTTCGTTTGGGTGGTACAAAAATAATCACTTTTACATAATAAATTACGAAAAATAGTGTGAAGATATTTGTTTATATTAATAATATTTGATATTTTTTAACATTAAAACTTGTTGAAATGTTTATTTTTTTTATATTTTATCTTCAATTTTTTATAATAGAAAAAATTGAATAAAATTTGTAACATTTTCTCATGAATATGAAAACATATGAAAAGATATTATTTTTAAAATGTTTAAATATAAATAATAAATATTTCATTTAAATAAACTAAGGAATTTTATGTTGGATGTTAAATTTAATAATTTTTTCAAAAATAATTATAAATAAAATAAATGTTTTAAATGTTAGAGTAGTACATAAGTTACGTAATAGTACGTGATGTTGCTACTGTTAGAGATGGCAAACTGGGTTAGACCCAACGGGCAAATCCGTTTAATCCATCATTTTTGGCGGGTTGGGTTGAGGTTCTCAACCCACCAGCACGTTTTGACCCGCCCCGTCTAACCCACCAAGAAAACGGGTTTGTGGCGGGGCGGGTTGGCGACCAACCTGCTTTTCTTCTCTTATTTTGATAAAAAAAATATTTTTTGTGCTATAAATATTTTTTAGTTTACCCACTCATAAGACCATTAGTTAGTCCATCACATTCAATTATTATTTGTATATATATTTATATACTTTAATTTACAATTACTCATTACAACTATATATATTTGTATATTGTCCATTCCATTTACTAATATATTTATATATTAGTTAGTCTAGTATCGAAAAGTAATTATTAATATTTTATGATATTTTAGAAGATATTTGTATGTTAATAACTTTATTTCTTTTATTTTTTATATAATCTTTTAGACATCGATAATTTTTGGCGAGCCAACCCGTCAACCCCACCCACCGTTAAACGGAGTGGGTTGGGAGGTTCAACCCACTTAACTAAAGAAGGTCAACCCGTCTTGCCCCGTTTTTGGCGAGCCAATAGCTGGGAGGGTCAAAACGGGGCGGATTGACCCGTTTACCCATCTTTAGCTGCTGTATTGTATGACATTCATTCTGGAGTGAAAAAAGTTGACAAATATGTTGGGGCAAGACTGAAAGAAGGTGTTCAAATGAAAAATAATCTTCTCAAAATAATCTAACGATCTTCCAATGTAGATGTTTCAAAACAGTTTTTTTTAAGGGAAAAAAAAAGCTTTCTTAAAATTTAAGCAAACTGCCCAGACACTTTAGATTATTTATAAAAAGCTTTTTAAGTGAAAAAACCGTCGAAACTCAAACAATTCATCTTTCTCAAACACACACTAAGCCACCTACTTAAGAGACTCCATTTCAACCCACTTTAACTAATGTACATTTGTTTTATATATTTTAAATATTACCGTCATTACCAATTTCAGTTGTTTGAAAATATATTATATATAAATATAAATTAAAAATTGAACAGGGAATAATATGTTTTAAATTTGAGTTTAATTTTCATATACCGTCAGTATAAAGGATTTTTATACTAACATCAATAATATTTTAACAAATCAATAACATTATTATTTTTTTCTCTTAATTATTGAAATAAAAATGTAAATATCAAAATATGGATAGTGGTATAAAACTTTTAGCATTGATAATGTATATTACATTAATCTTTTAAATTTTCAAGTAACAAAAAAATCATATATCAATTAAATTAAAGTAGATATTTACGTGCACAAAGAAGCACAACAAATCTGATATGAGTGAAATAAAAAGCAAGCATATGACCTCAGGTACCTTTGACTCTCTCTATCTCATTCATTCTTCTCATCTCACCTTTAAACATCCTCTTCTCTTGTCCGCTCCATCTCCTACCCATCTCTCTGATTCTATTTTCTTCACACCATTCGTAGCTGAGTTTTTGTTTTCTCTTTCTCTCTTTCTTTCTTTCACTACGAGGCAGTGACAATGGTCAAAGACGATCGATGCATCACAGTTCCCAGCTTCTTCAGGTGCCCAATCTCCCTAGATATCATGAAATCCCCTGTGAGCCTCTGCACCGGCGTAACCTACGACCGCACCAGCATCCAACGCTGGCTAGACAACGGTAACAACACTTGCCCCGCTACCATGCAGCTCCTCCATACCAAAGACTTCATCCCTAACCGCACTTTACACAGCCTCATCCAGATCTGGTCCGACTCGGTCCAACACCGGCTCCACCCGATGGGTTCTAAACCGGTTCGTTCCCAGCAACAGGAACGAGTCCTCCGAGCCATCAAAAACTTAGACTCTCGCACTGAGAAGAACCGGTTCGATTCTCTGGAAGAACTCGCTCGTTTCGCTGAAGATTCTGAAGAAAACAGAGTCTTCCTTACGAAAATAAACGGCGTCGTGGCGAAGCTGGTTGGTTTTCTCCACAATGCCGATGATGCTGGCGTTGAAACTCTTGTTCAAGTTGTGAGAGTTCTAGGTTTGGTCCTACATAAAATCGAAGATCGCGAAGGATTGAAAAACTCGATTCTGAAGGTTAATTGCTTAGAATCATTGCTTCTCGTTCTGCAACAAGGAAGCACCGATTCGAGGATCGCTTCGGCTAGGGTTCTTGAATTCATCGCCATCGACGCCGAGTCGAAACTCTTAATCGCGGAGAACGAAGGCATCGTAACTGAATTGCTTAATTCAGCTTCGCCGGAGAAAGATCCGTCGCTGATCGACAATGCGTTGATAACTCTTGTTTCGATCTCGACGCCGAAACGGAACAAGTTGAAGCTGGTTAACCTAGGATTAACGAAGGTGCTATCGAAGCTTCTAACGGAGTCGAATTCGAGCGTTTCGGCGACGGAGAAGGTGCTGAAGCTGGTTGAAACGGCGTCGTCGACGAAGGAAGGGAGAAGGGAGATATGTGAGGACGAGGTGCTCGTCGGAGCGATATTGAACAAGGTGCTGAAGGTGTCGAGCGTGGCGACGGAGCACGCGGTGGCGACGCTGTGGAGTTTGTGTTATCTGTTTCGAGATCGTAGGGCGGAGGAAGCGGTGGTGAGAGGAAACGGGTTGAGTAAGATTCTATTGGTGATGCAGAGTAATTGTTCCCCTCACGTGCGACAAATGTGTGTGGATTTGCTCAAAATTTTCAGGGTTAATTCTAAATCGTGCATTCCCTGCTATGAAACCAAGACCACGCATATCATGCCCTTTTGATGCAGTGGGGAGACAGACACACAAAGATTTGTAAATCAAACGAAATTTTGTTAGTCAATACAGAAAAAAAAAAAAAAGAAGGAAAATTCATTTGGAGGTAGTTACTGGATTTTCTTTTCTTTTCTATACTGTGAATCCAATTGTGTTGAAATTTCGAATCACAGTGTAAATTGAATACAACATTGTTTCTTTTCCTAGAGCCATGAGGAAGACTCTGGTCTTATTGAAATAGTTTGTGGATTAAATTAGCTTCTAATAACGTGTCTGTTCAAATTTCAGTTTGGGCTATGTAAATTGAGTTTTATTCATAAATCATAAATAATATACAGGATAAAATCATGATAGGTTATTTTTTTTATAAAGCAGATGTGCAAGAGCATCACTATATACAGGGCCTATCATCCCAACTAGTTGGTTGGCATCATAGACACTAACAATCACATGCAGCACATCTATAAATCATGATAGGTTATGTTTAAACATAATTTTGAATTTTATCATACGATGATTTGAGACGAAGTAAAAAATTCGATCCCTAGTATGTGTATGTGTATGAAAAAAGTTTTGTTGAGAGAAAATAAAATTCATTTCATTAATTTCTATATATCTAGAAAGTGATTAATCTTAAAAAAGGAACACTTTTTAACTGTTTAATGCAAACTATTACCCTAAACCTAAACTATAATCCAAACATGCTATAAATTCATCAACTAAAACAGCATAGATATGCTTGATTCTATAATATTATATATGCTTTTTATGTCAATTGTGGAGAAGGGATCGACGGTTCTTTTCATGCACACTGAGTCTCATTGGTTTTCTGTGTGTAATGCTAATGCATGAAGCTTTGCAACAATTTGGCCACCAAGTAATCCAATTTCGACCGTATCTTTTCCCTTAGAAAAAGTAGCACTATATTCAACCAAGGGAGTGGGGCGAGTGGCTCTACCTCTTTTGGAATATAAGAAGGGTTTTTCAGTAACTGCGATCTCCACCCAAATCATGATAAACAATTCAATTACGCGATCATTTTTTTTAATATATGTGAATCAGTTATGTTATTTGAACAACTAAAATGGGACAACTTTCAACAACGGTTAATGACATTTAAAATTATGGCTAATATATTTCAGTATATTTTTAATGAGTTACTCATTTCGGTATATCCATTAATTAAGTTCGACACACTATTAAACATAATTTTGAACGTCATTAATCATTGTCACCGAGATGAGTAACTCATTAACCATAAATTGATATGCATTAATCATAATTTTGAACGTCACTAATCGTTATGAGTAACTCATTAACCAACCAACCACTCAGCAGCATTAACCATTCACTGAGCTGTATTAACCAATTTTTTATACATTATTAACCAAGTTATCAGTTAACAAGTTATGCATCTACTATACGTGTATTCATTAACCAAGTTCAACACACCCTTAATCACAATTTTGAGCATCATTAACTGTAGTTGAAAATTGCCCAATTTTGGTTTGCAGAAATAGCATTTCTGTATCTGAATTTCACTAGAAATGCGTTGGGTAGAGTTTTAAGAACTTCAATGCAACTAGATACATCGTTTGTCAGTTTTGACCAATAAAAACGCGCTTTCTATAATTATATTGAAACCTATTCGGTGCTTAGCTGAATACGTTGAATTCGCATCTTTAATTATATAGAAATAGTAGCGAGATTCCGGAAGCATGCATGCTTGAACTAAAGAGGTAGAGAAGAAATCAAGCCACGTTGTGTTTGATTTTAATACAGATAAAGCAGACAATTTCTTGAGAAAGAGAGAGAAAGAGACAGTGAACCGCATATTGCTGAAAATAAGCTTGCTTTGCTGACTGTAGCGTTGGCTTTCTCTTTCAATTAAAATTGGTATGTCTGCAAGAAAGGAGTGAAACTGTGAAAGAATGAGAATCCCGATTGATAAAGAAATGAGTTGAAAGTGGAGAGGGGTACATTATCGGTTAATTTGACCATTCCAATCCCTATACGGCATACATGAATGAGAAATGATAATTGTACATTTTTTGAGACATCATGTATAGATATTATATGGTGATGAGTTATTTTGAAGTGATAAATACATGTGATGAGAAAAAAAACTTAATAAACAAGAATAAATATACAATATTGGATACCAAAAATATGTACAACTATCATTACTCTACATGTGTTAACAAACTTTTGAGGGCAATTGCCCAACAAAACAAATTTTTTTCACATAAATATATCAAGTATTTTTTTATCTATAAAAAAATTAGATGTCTCCGTATATCAAAACATACCACTCATCTTGTTAGTTATACTTCAACCATTATGTATTTTGTCATCACATTATGTATTTTTGTGTGGGGCAATAGCTGTAATTGCTTCTCTTTTCTTAATAAATTGCTTCTATTTCTTAATTATTCGTAGACATAAATTTCACATTAACACTATAAAAAAGGGGCATTTCTGACAGACAAAAATCGTAGGAAACGAAGGAAAACCGTCGGAAAACAGAGTTACCAACGGAATATCCGATGAACCCAGTTCCGTCGGTAATAGGAGCATAGCAAAGGATTTCTAACGGATCTGGGTCGTCCGTCGGAAATTTCCGACGGCTTTGTCCATCTGAAAACACGTCACACGGAGCCCCTAATTACCGACGGAATTGTCCGTCGGTAACTGTCTGTGGAAGTTACTGACGGAACTTTCCATCGGAAAATCTAAACAACGATTCTGAGGCAGGTACGAATCGTCCGAAACAAGGTTTTTTTTAAAATTGATTTTTTATTTTGTTTTATTTTAATAATTAATTGTTAATTTTTTTATTAAAATTTATATTTTGAATATTAATTATTATTATATTTTAGTTATTAATTATTATTATTATATTATATTTTAATTAATTATATTTTAATTATTATTATATTAGATTTTAATTTAATTAATTATTATATTATTAATTAAAAAACAAAATTGAAATTACAAATAAAATTTAAAAAGCAATTAAATTAAAATTAATTTAAAATAAAATAAAACTCAACATATAATCCATAAATAAGATATCCGTCTAGCTACAAAACTCTACTATATCTATAACTATCCTAATACATATCACCATAATATCCGCCATCGTCGTCCTGGTGGGGGAGTCTGCCGGTGTCAGATAACCATCCCATTTGCGGCTCGGAAGACCATCGGCATCATGCGGCGCTGCGGTGGTGGATCGCTAGTAGTGGAGGGTCGGGGTGGGTGGCATGGAGGACCCCTGCGGGCGTTGCGCCTGTCTGATGGGAGGAAATCGAGCACATCGGTCATGACCGTAGAGAATGTCTCCATCTGCTGCATCATGCACTTGTTCGCCTCCCTCTGTTGCTGCACCTCTTGCCTCAGCCGCTGCACCTCCTCAGTGTCCTGTGAGCCGGAGGATATAGGCTCCCGAATGGTCAAGCTCGGCGTCAACCCCCGACGGATCGACTTGGCTAGTGTCGCGGTACCGTAAATCCGCCCCTTCTTCTTCCCGCCCGCCACATCCATCCAGACCTGGGTCTGTAGTTGCTCAACCTCGGCGGGGTCCAGCTGAGAAGGATCCGAGGTACCAGAGCAAGAAGCAGCCTCAAATGCTACCTGACTAAACCTGGCATTGTACTCCGCTTGCGATCAATATATTACAATCAATATTTATTAAACTATATATATATAATTACCTATACTTTGAATATATATAAAAAAAACTTTAGCTCACCACTGTCTGCCTCGACCTCTCATCAACAAACACTACAAGAAAAAATGAATTTAGCGAGGGCCAAAGGCCGTCGCAAAAAGCTTAAATCCGTCGCAAACCACATGTTTCTGACGGATTTGCGACGGCCATAAATCCGTCACAAGTTAGGTCGTCATAAAGGTTTACGACGGTTTTTTAAATGACCGTCTAATTAATTAGCGACGACTTATTCCGTCGCTAAATTATGTTGATTTCACGACGGCTTAGCCGTCGCAAATTTTGAGAAATTAGCGACGGCATAGCCGTCGCAAAAATTATACAAATTAGCGGCGGCCCCAACCGCCGCAAATCAACGTAAATTAGCGACGGAATAGCCGTCAAATTGCTACACATTTTTATAAAACTAAATAATTTAATAAAGTAATTTTTTATTAATTAATTATTTAAAATATAAAGTATTTTTAAATAATTATTTAATATTTAATATAAAATTCAAAATTAATATAAACATTAGTTATTTTGTATATTAATTAGAATTTAGACTATATTATGATAAATGAATAATAATTTTAAACAATAAATAAAATTCATAAATAAAAGCAAATTGTTTTGACGAGTGTATCATACAAAATAAAATATAATATCAAAAAAACTAATAACCCTCTCTATAGCCCCGCGATAACAAATCTGTAAAGGATTGATCATCCTCGTCACACTTTGGTATCTTTGATGACCCTCAGTTTGGGACGGTGGTGGGCGTGGGCCGTGGTGCGAGGGGTGCCGTGAAGGTGTTGGTCTGCTGCGCGATCGTGGTGAGGATCTTGGTTCCTAAACGCAACATGAGCTCTCTCTCGTGTAGCTGCCATCATCTCTATCTGCTCCATCATCTGTGTTTGTTGAGTAAGCAGTGTCGATTGATCTCATCCTGGCTGCCGGTTTCTGTCGCATCTTTACCATCTCTGCAGACTCATGAGATCGGCGAGGCCTAATCTTGGACGATGCTCGACTCTGCTTGAGTGAAGATCTTTGGAGCACCCGCGTCGATAGTTCTGAGCTGGGTCTCCCATACCATATATGCGACCCTTGTTCTTCTGCCAACAACATCGACCCATGCCTCGCAACTCCAATTGGGCTTCCACCTGCGGGTCAAGTGTGGTGGAAGAAGGGGAAGATGAGGCTTGCACGAGACCGAACACGAGATAACTTATCACGATAGTCCTCCTGTCATTAAAATTGATACACATAATCATACAAAATGACCATAATTATTAAATATAAAATAAAAATAATTTCCAACAAAGAGACATGTAAATCACTCGAGTGCGTCTAGAACGCTCATCTACATACTCGCCTAGGTACCCTTCCTAGTATGAGTTCGGGCATGAAGCTCAACCGGCTTGGCGCTACTGGCCAAGCTCCCTAGCTGCACCAAAAAAAACTTGTTCATATTTGAAGTTACACTACCTTAATAGCCGGACATCTAATGAATTAACAAAATATGATGTTGGAACTTACAAGGCGTCGAGCATGCTCCCGATTGCGATCTCTGCCGCCGGTGTGCGAGCTCCCACCCTTTTCCGAGGCCCCGTTGAGCTTTGCACAGGCGGATTTTTTCTTAAATTCAGGTGTAGCCCGGTAAGCACATAGCTCCTCCCAAATGGGTGGGAAACACCATTTTGGACGCTGTCCCTTTTTCCGATATCTAGTCAACAACTCGGAGAGGCGTTTGCTCGCTTTTGATGAAAAATTATCTCTACATCAGCGGAATGCTCTACTCTCCAAGCAGCCTTCTCCCTGTAAATAAGGAGAATATAATATTTTTAGGATAATAATAAACTAAAGAAACATTAAAAGTAACTAAAAAATGGAAGTAAATTCAAAAGTACAAAATACCTTAAAAGCGCAAAGAATCGATCCCGATCCACGATCCTCAAGCTCACTCCAATGCTTCCGAGCCCGATCAAACCGAGATGTAACTGCATACGTGACGGCCTCTGCAGATTTTCTCGACGGAAGGAACCTTATCAATAGAACATGAGAACAATCAATACACATACATATAAAATCTGCACTCAACAATAAAATAACAATATTTGAGATCTTTCTTACCCTTTACCGGTCGGGGTAACAATAACTCGGCCATCGACATAACCTCGATCTCCTCATCATCCGATGATATAGGCGAGGAATATCCATAAGTCTCCTCGTCATCACCATGAGGCTGATGATCACCGATCCATGGGTAAATCTACCCCTGATGCATCTCGGTTGTCCGGAATTGTCCGCATGGAGTGCAGTCGGAATCCTCGGGGTGGGCATCATCGTGATCCCAATGGAGGTGTCCATGAACCGAGTGGGCGGAGCAACAGTGGGGGTGCCGGTGCCATATCATGTGGAGGCATGGGTGTGGGCGCTGGGCGTAGTGGAACAGATGTAGATGGGAGGTACCCGAATCCGTCATCGACTGTCCGTGTCACAAAGCGAGGTCGACCACGACGACGTGCCCCTCCGGCAGGTGCCTTACCCTTTCCCTTACCATCAGCCATGTCTATAGTGAAAAATGATGCTAATAATAATTAATTAAAAGTAACCAAAACACAAATTTGCAAATAATGGAAATTGATGGTGATAATAATTAACTTAAAGTAAGCACAAACACACATTTGTAAATAATGGAAAATGATGGTGATAATAATTAACTTAAAGTAAGCACAAACACACATTTGTAAATAATGGAAAATGATGCTAATCATAATGAACTTAAAGTTATGACAATGACAATACTACCTAATACAAAATACATCACTAAAATAAATAAAGTATTTGTTAGTCAGAATTTGAGCTAGTGTCATATTCATAGCCATCTTCATCTTCTTCATCTTCCGTTGATTACGCTTCTTCAACATCTTCATCCGGAATGACTTGATTTGATGTCAAGCTGGAGGTATCCACTTCTTCCCCTACAACTTGTGTGTCTTGTAAACATGAGATTGGTTCTACTTCAATGACCTCATTTGCACGTGACATTTCATCTGTTTGATATGGCTCATCCAACTCGAAACATCTATTTCAATGCGACCCCTTGGTTTTGTCTTGATTGCAACACACCAACCTCGTTTTTCTGTTTGAGTTGCTTTGGATAAGGAACGTAATATACTTGTCTCACATTATGTGCCATGATAAACGGATCAAACATATGATATCTTCTACTCATTTGGATGTCCACAATATTATATTTTTTATTCAAATTAGTGCCTCTACTAGATGGATCGAACCAATTACAATAAAACAACACTATTCTCTTAGGGTAGTCTAAATAACGATATGACAACTCATATATGTGTTGTATGACACCATAAAAGTCATCTGCAACTCCGCTTTGGCTCACCCTTTACGTAAACACCACTATTTATTGTTGTTTTGTCTTCGTCCATGATTGAGTATGAAATTTGTACCCATTCACGAAGTATGTGTGCCATTCTTTGACTTGTGTCGAGAGGACCGTCAGCCAAGTTTCGTAAATGTTGATTAATGACAATGGGTGCCTCATTGTAAACCTATTCACAAAGTTTAACGACATATGTTTTTATCCGCATACATTATAGTGAATAACGAGAATGATAAATGGGGAGATACTTACTTGTTGCTTAAACCATTTTGGAAAATCTTCATGAGTACGACGCAGATGCATCACGAGAAGACAAGAATGAACTGAACATATATGGATAACATCAATGAAAATTGACATATGCTATCGAAGGAATAAAAATTATAAGCTCATACTTACTCATGGTATGGTTTAACCTCGGCGCAATTGATCAATACATGAACATGAGCTGAGTTCCACTCTGCCTCCGTTAAATAATGTGTCAACTCCTTTCCGGGAATGACGACCGGGAAGACAAAAAATTGATAAGGTTCCGGTAGTCTTCCACTTTCATTTTCCGTTTCGTTCCTTCTAGTTGTTGGAGACAAAACCATGTGTTTGAAATAATGAGAGCAGAAATGAATTGTCTCACGGTGTAAGTAAGACGCACATATCGAACCTTCAACCCTAGCCTTATTTTTCACCGATCGTTTTGACTCGCCCATGAATCTATTAAAAAAATGACGAGGTTATTATTAATTAACTAATATGCATGAAATAAGATCAATAACTGTGATACTTAAATTACCTTTCAAATGGATACATCCACCTATATTGAACTGGACCACCAAGTCTTGCTTCATATGCAAGATGAATCGGAAGATGCTCCATTGAATCAAAAGAAGCCAGGGGGAATATTCTCTCCAGCTTGCACAAAATGAGTGGAATGTTTTGTTCCATCCTGGTCAAATCGTCTTCCCTTAAAGTTGCGAGAACACAAGTCCTTGAAGAATTGACTTATTTCATAAGGGCATTCAAAACATGGGGGGCAACGAAGCAAAGCGCGATAGGAAGTAAGCACTCCATAAACACATGACAATCATGGCTTTTCATCCCATGCAACTTGCCTTTTATAACATCAAGACATCTTGCCAAGTTAGAAGAATAACCATCGAGGCATCCTCGAGCCCCTTTATCCATTGGCAAACTAACCTTGCTTCCTGGATAGTCAAAGTATAATTGGCCTTTGGCTTGTACATCTTCCCATTATCCCGATGTCTCGGCTCCAAATCCGGTCTCTGCAGTACAAGCTGTAAGTCCATTCTAGCCTTATCGTTGTCTTTGGTCTTGCCATGCACGTTCATCACGGTGTTGAAAATGTTGTCAAAGAAATTTTTTTCAATGTGCATTACATCAAGATTGTGCCTCAATAAATTATCTTTCCAATAAGGAAGATCCCAAAAATACTCCTCTTTGTCCAATTATGCCCTTTGCCGTAACCATCTAATTTGGAAACCCCGGCTTGATCACTTTTGGCAAGTCCCCGATTCTTATCCAAATTTGTTACTGGTGTTAACCTCGGAGGCGGTCCATCCATTTCAACAGCCCCCTTCTTGAAGGCATTCTTATTCCTTCTAAATTGATGATCGTTGAGTAAGAACCTGCGATGGGAATCAAACCAGGGACGACTTCCCCCGTATTTTAAGGTAAATGCCTTCGTATGCTCCATACAATGCGGGCATGCAAGCTTCCCATGCGTCCCCAACCGGACAACATGCCATACGCAGGGAAGTCATTAATTGTCCACATCAACGCTGCCTTCATTTTAAAATTTTGTTTTCGAGAAATATCGTGACGTCATAACACCATTCCACAACCTCTTCAAATCATCAATCAAAGGTTGCAAGTATACATCAATGCCTGCCTTTGGATTAGATGGACCGGAATCGAGGCAAGTCAAGAACATATATGGCTTTGACATACACATTTCGGGAGGAAGATTGTAAGGGGTAACAACAACGGGCCAACATGAATAAGGTGATGCCGAGGCTTGGATATATGGGGTAAAGCCATCCGAGCATAACCCAAGTCGTATATTACGAGGATCAACGGCAAAATCCGGATGCACCCGATCAAAGTGCTTCCATGCTTCACCATCGAGGAGGATGGCGTAACACTCTGCATTCCTCCTATTCTCATGGTGCCATGTCATTTTTCTCGCAGATGCATCGATGCAAACATCCTCTGTAATCTAGGAATGATTGACAAGTAGAACATCGACTTTCACCGGAACTGGTTTTAGATTACTTCTACTTGCGTTGCGGCGACGATACCTTGGTGCGTGACAAAACCTGCACTCAACCAATGCGCCATCATTTTTGTCGAATTCATTATCGTAAAAGAGCATGCACCCATTCCCGCAACAATCAATCCTCTTGGACTCCAATCCTAACTTGGACATTAACCTCTTCGCATCATAATAATTCTTGGGTAATCCTCCTTTGAAAGGCGTCCGGCCAAAACCATTTTGGCAATGAAATCCAAGCCTAACTCGGGTATGCTCCAATTGGACTTGGCGGATAACGATTGAACACACATCGATAACGTCCGAGTCGGGGACCACTTCCCACAAAGGCTTATTTGCCTCTGTTAGGAGATTATAAAATTTTTGTGCATCTGCATTAGGAGGCTCTTCTGTATTATTGGACTCAAACGACCCGGACATCATAAGAGCGTCACACACCATCTCCTCCATGGAAACAATATGATCTCCATATCCAACTTCTGCACCACTACTTGAACCACTGTGCAATTACGGTCAATGCCAAAATCAAATTGCGGCATTTCTTCTCCATGATTTGTCCAAATCCAGTAATTAGGCCTAAACCCAACTTTATACAGGTCGACCCTCACATCGTCTACATTCTTAATTCGGAGTGCAGTCACACTTCATACAAGGACATCTAATCAACCCCCCATTGTTATAAGTATCCTGCTGACTTGCCTTGGTAATAAATTCTTCAACACCATCTAAGAAAGATTGTTTTAACCCCCTCTACGCGGATAAACCCTATCATACATCCAAGTAAGATTCAAAGGAACAAATTCCATCCTCTGCATTTGCGCCAAAAAAAGATAACTATAATGAAATTCCAAATAGAGGAAGTATCCTCTTCAAAAATTAAATTCAACGGTTATATTCAAGAGAGAATCACATTCACACATTATTTATCATAAAAAAAAATACAACATACACTTGCATTGCCATTAAATCGAGCAATGGTTTGATAGCAATGAAAGAAAAATAAACCAAATAGGATAGTCATTGTCTATATAATTTATCACATAGTTTATTGCAAGCTACTAACCATATAGTGAATAAGGAAAAACAAAGATCATGGTGTAGTTTATAAACGATAGCACAAGCATAAAAAAATTGTCGGGTTACATGCATAGGTGATTGGGTAATATTCTTATCATGCTCATGTTTTTCCTCATTTATCTTATTTGTTAATGTTACATAATAGTTCATTTTTAAAGAGCAAAGACAGCATCAATAGTAACCACTTAATAGACTACATTAAACCACAAGGAAAAAGTAATTAAAATCACTTACCAATTAGAATGAGAGCAACACTAGCACAACTAGAAATGTATATAACTTTCACAAATCAAGAACACCCAACGAAAAATTGAATATAATCATAAATATAAATATGAATAGAGGTTTTCAATTTAATAAAACTTATATATCATTTATATGAATAGAGGTTTTCAATTTAATAAAACTTATAATGTAAATAATTAAAATAGCCGGATATTATATTCTACCCCTAAAAATGAATTAGTCCTCGAATTATAAGGGCACGTGCAAAATCTAGAATTAACTCTGAACTAGTTCATGGTCATAGACCATCATGTTCTCAAAACACCGTACATGCCCACCTACTTCATCCAGCATGCTCATGTAAAGGTTCAAACCATAAAATACATATTATAGCATTTATCAACATGGAAATATAACAGACGGATCAGAACTTAAATGTAATCCGCATATCATCAATATACAAGTCCACATTATAAATCATACCCAAGATAAAGAGAGTATAAGGATTTCCCAAAACCCATCAACAAAAGCACATAACTTAGGACAATATCCACTTAAACCAACAACAAAAACCAAACAGCTAGCCAACACAACCAAACAAGATATAGAACTAAGCAACCAGCTTGAAACTAGTTTTAAAATAATAAGATATCAGCAAAGATCAATAGACATTAGCGAGCCCACGAAGCATAGGAGATGCACACATCAGCAGACATAAAACCCATGCTTCAAATTACCATACTCTCATAAAACTAACCAATTCTCTCACCAGGCTCAAGAAATTCCTATCAAACACAAACCAAGAATTTTGACAAACACAAAACAAAGATTCATGTGCATGGACCATATATCAATAGCTTAAGGATACAATTCATGTTCACATCATATGACATTTTATCAACATCAGGTCTCTAATCTATAAATAGGTCACTTAAGTTTAATCGTCCTCTCATTAGTAGACTTTCTTGAAGCATAGTGACAACAACAACAATTAAGAAATTAATACAATATTAGCTCTTGACAACAAAAAGATCTAACCTAAGACAAGATTGGATATAACATATTGCTTATATTTACTTGCACTCATTATAAATAATAAAAAAATCATAACTTCCACCAACCTACAAGCCTCAGTTGCATCTATAATCAAAGAAGAAAATAACAGACCTAAAAAAATGCATACAATTAATAAAACATTGTAGTCATAAAGCTCATGGCATCTGATCGAGAACTTAGGCATATTTGCATTAGCATTTATTAAACATCGCCCTTCATAGTAATTTTTTTATAACAATATTCACCTGTCTATTATTAAACTCATTACTTTGTAAAGTAGCAGAGGTAGCACCATTAAAGTCATTGCTATAAATGATGTAAATATAAACAAAGCATGAGAATCCAAAAATTGCTTAAAATGACCATTTCAAAGTTAAGTCTCACCATGCAGTCATGTGCTAAATTAATTGACAGACCCTCTAGGTTTAATTCAAAATCAAGTAGAGCGCCATGTGTAAGCAAGAATGTTCATTCAAATATCACTTTGTAGACTAATGCTCATAATTGAAATCACTTTCATTCTCTTTTCCTGTCTTTTTTTTTTTTGTTATTAAAATGACAAACAATAATTTGACTTACCAACTCTACCAAATACCCTATCCAAAACACATTCTGCAGTTCAATGGGACCACTAGAAAGCTTATTTTAGTGGGGGGAAATGAGGAAAGTACACTGGTAACAATATTTTTGTAGAAATGCAAGTTAACCATACTATATACCAATAATCGAAGGCCGAAGTAAATAATGCTAACATCCAAAAATAATTCCATCCTTATTTCCTTATCTTCTAAATCATAGGTGTACTTTAAAGTCGAAGTACCATACTACATGTATTCCTATATCAAGCCAATTCAAGATCAAAGTCATCAGTAAAAATATATATTAGTATCAACCCCATTTGAAAAACTTTTCTTCAATATAGATGAGAATGATAAATGGCAATGCATTATTGTATTGAAAATCTTACTCTAACTAAATTTAGTTGAGGAAAGAAAGAAAAAAAAAATAGTTAATATCCTTCTATGTGATCCATCTGTCAAGGTCTATTACATGATTAGGTAAAAACTGCTATTTATTTTCTCTACTACAAAAGGAACAACTAACATTGATGTTGTGTCATGCCAGTGAGGAGAATGCCTCCTACATGTTCCTCAATTGCACATCCACATACCAACTCAAATAAGAAGAAAAGAGCTTCACAATCACTTAAATTTCACATACATGTACGTTTCCTACATAAAAAAATCAATCCATTAAATCTCCCAAAGCGAGTTGTTTCCCTCTAATATAAATCCATCTCAATTTTTTTTTTGTGTGGAGAAACCAAATATGAAAAACAAATTCTGTAGAATACTTGAAATAACAGAGATGAAACAAAATCCAATTGGTAAAATTACAGATATATATAAAGCGAGTCCACTATTTTGGTTGGAAAGAGAATGAGGAAAGCACGTTGCTATTACACAAAGCTCCCACGGATGACCATGGTCACTCCTCCAATAATCGATAAAGGGTCGAAGGAGAGAAAGTGGGGCTGAAGAGAGAGAAAAAACAGGTTGAAGATGAAGTAAAATTGGAAACAAAGTGAAACCTACCAAGTTATGAAAGATGTCAACATGGCACAACTAAGAGCATATTGTCTGTTCCATTTATTATATTTTAATGTGTTAGCACTATTTAATTGCTTGTGCTTGTTGGATTTGTGCTTATGTAAAAATTGCTGAGCTTCTAGAAGTTCAGCTATGGAGCTACCTCAAGGAGAGAATTTTCGGTCTACGATCCAAAAATCGTTGGTGAGCTCATAATTTTTGGAGTTTGAAAAAGGTTACATAAAAACTGCTCAATCATCTTAGCATTACTTTACTGCAATACACAAAATTGCTTTTTTATATTTAATATAATAATCAATATAACATCTTTTTGGTAAATAATAGAACATGTGACTCAACAAAAACATCTTACTGAAAAAGAAAATAAAAGAAGAACAATTCTGCTAAGAAATATTTTATTTCCCAATCTGGTAATAATAACGAAAAAGGCTTCTCCTGTGGCCCACAATGGTAACACCAGAGATTGGGGAGAGGTTTCACAACTTCATAATCAGCCAACATCTTTACACACAAGTTTATGAAAAAGTGATAATAATTTGATTGAATTCTATTTTTGTGGGCTAGGTACTTTGATATATCTTGAAATTATCAGAATTCTGAAATTCACTGTTGAGACTAGAAAACAGTAACATCTATATGTCTTCATATTATTGTAATTGCCAGTCTTATGTCATTGTCCTCCAATTACAGGGCTGTATTAGCTTGGCTTTCTATAATAGCACACCGCAACAAAGACAAGAAACCAGGGGAGAAATTGATCTCCGTATCTGATGTTGTGAAGGAGCACTTGGCAACTTATGGACGAAATTTTTTTCTCGATATGACTATGAGGTTAGTATCTTAGCTGCAATTGAAGTATTATTTTTAACATATTCTTGGTGCTTAATTTTTAGTTTTGAATTTCTTAATACCATGAGTGAGCTAGGTTACTCAAGTGTGATGGCTCAATTTTTTTTGACAAATCAAAGTCCTTATATAGGAATGTGAATCTGAAGGTGCCAATAAGATGATAGAATACCTACGAGAGAGAGTGTCTAAGAGCAAGGCTGATTTACCATTTATATTAAACGGTTATTATGTGATCATTGTAATTCTAATTGCTTAATTATCGTTTTTTTTGGACCAAATTACTAAGTTAACATTGAAAAGCTGGTATTATCCAACAAAAAAAAGAAGTTGAAAAGCTAATTTGAAGAGTCAGTATTTATTGCATATTTGTTATTCTTTATTATTTAAACGTTAAGCATTGTACTTAAGTAAAGTTATGCGACCTAGAATGAATATATGGAGATGAGTAAAGTTCTACTTATTGACTTATATGCTGATATCATCAGGGTATACTAACCAACAAAATTGGATGAGAAGGCTCAACTCCAACTGCAGGTGATGTCAATACGGTACCAGCTATGCGACCTTCAATCTTTGGGTCAAGCAGTGCCTAAAATCAAAATAGCAATTAAAAAGTTAAATCAACTTATACTTGGCCTTTCTTGCACTTAACTAGACAGTTTTATAAAAATTATTACCTTAAGAGTAATGGCTGCACCTGTTGAGTGTCCAAAGCAAAAACATGGAAGCCCAGGATTTTCAGTTACAATCTTCTCAAGAAATGCTTTCTGTTTATTATGAACCAGATCAAAGACAATTCAATCAGAACTAAAATCTAAAATTATAACTACTTCAAACTTAGTGCATTCTCTATCTAACTGCTAACCAACTATGTATATGTAAAATCATAAATCATGACACCATTTATTTATACAATGTACTACAAATTCTCGTAGATCCATACCATATCAGAAACAGCATCATCAAGACAATGGACATATCCATGCAGCCCATCACTTCCACCATGGCCTAAGTGCAAACAGAACAGAAAAATCAGTGTTGCCCAATAATTATGGTTAGTTGCTATAAGCTCTTTCTCTCAACATCTTTACACACAGATATATATATATTGTTGTATGAATAATATTTCATACCTGTTCCGGAGCTATTGAATTGTACTGTGAAGCAGAAGTAACAATCCTTAGTATTTTACGCCTGCAAAATCGTAAAGAGAAGGTGAACAAATTAGAAAGAAGAAATGAGGGAAGGTAATGTAATATTTTGAAAGAAAAATGAACAAAGTAGAAATAAGAAGTGAAAACTCGCCGTTTTTGGTGGTCTGGCTGCTGCAGAGCTGTGAGGGAAACCTTGCGTCGAAGAAGACAACTGAGGGAGGAAGAAAACTGTTCGAGTTACATATTGGAAATTAGCGACGGCCTTTTAATATTAGCGACGGCTAGGCCGTCGCAAATTACGATTCCGTCGCAAACTGTGAATGACCGTCGCAAAATTACCATCCGTCGCACATTAGCGACGGCCATGCCCGTCGCAAATTGGCGCCAACATTTCGCGTAAAATGGCGGGAACGTTACTGACAGATTTGCGACGGAACTTCCGTCAGTAATTTCCTCTACCATTTGCGACGGCTTCAGCCGTCGCAAAACATAAAATTAGCGACGGTTTTGAGACCGTCGCAAAATTTCCGTCGCTAATTCACCTTATTCTTGTAGTGAAACTAGCCGGTGTCCGAGCAAATATGTGTCTGCTCAAAGACCGTAGGGACATTAAAGGACCGAGCAAGCACTACAAAAAAAAACATATTTAGCGACCGAAGATTTCGGTCGCTAAACATGATAATTCGGTTGCTATACTGTATAGCGACCGAATTAGCGACCGAATTAAGGGGGTAGCAGAAACCCTGGTGGCTAAATGTTTAGCGACCGAACTTGTATTTCGGTCGCAAATTTGCGACCGATATTTCGGTCACAAAATTATATATTTCGGTCGCCATATAGTTGGTCGCATGCTCAGCTAACCTAATTTGGGGACCGATATTCGGTCGCTATTTCTGTAGCAAATTTTGAATTTTTTTTTTATAAAAAATTTCCTGTAACTGAATCCTACCGACCAAATTTTGTTTTTCAACTATTACCCCATTGATTTTTAATTTCTGATATAAACAAAATAGACCAATATTTTTTTTTGAATAAATAGAAAACATAAATATGATGTACTAACGATCCAAAACACCACAGTCAACATGATCAAGAAAACATATACATTAATTAACGCAAGTTTAATAATTGTTTATAAAAAAAAGTTTAATAAGTACTAATTAACGATCAAAACATAAAAATACACCACAATCAATAAGTACTAATCAAAATATCAAAACTCATCAATCTTCCAAAGGGATGAACATGTAGAAGCGAGAACTCCCAAGGTACTTAAACTTTGCCAATGCACCAGTGGACAACAAATACAACTCCCTGATACCATTTTTATCTGTTGCAAAATATGGGCGATCCTCATGGATTACTATATTCCCATTGAACAGATTTCCGCTTTCGTCTTCAATAGTCACAACACGCGGTATTTCTTATCCCCAACGACGGTAGAATGATCGCGGGATTGAAATCAAATCCTGCAAATACACAAGAACAATTTAGTAAATGATTAGTTTATGCCTTAACCATCATTACGTGAATCCGATCGTTATTCTTAAGTTGATGAGATCTGCACTGGTCTATATGGATGGCTGTCTCAAAACATTTAGTCGGATCCATTTTCTGATAAAACGATAAGGAAAACAAGTCATATGTCTAAACTTCATCAAGTGATAATAAGAAAAGATAGAAAGATCCATGTAGCATACTAGCATGTTAAAATAGAACAAAGAAATGCAACTTCACATGCAACTTTACAGATTAGCAAACATAGTAGTTTTCAAGAAAGCAAATGCTTTTACGTCGTTTTGAAGCTCCATTTCCTAGTGAAACAAATGAGTAGAAAACCAGAGTTGTTTTCATAATATTGTGTACAGAGCTGCTTTCTAATGTGAATAATGTTTTAATGATGACGGCACGTCATGCATGTGCCTGGCAAACTGTGCCTAGCCCTTAATTTTATCTAACCCTATACTTAATCCTTCATTATCTAAGAGACTCGCTTTTGTTGGCTTCAAGAAGAGACTTTCTTAAGCTCATGGACTTTAAATTAGTAAATGAATATTAACAACAACAAAGTCATGCCATTTACGAACTAATAACACTTTATCAATTCATTCCAATGGTTACAATGTAAATATATACAAATATGATTCCATAATCATTTCCAAACAAGTTATCAATAAATACATATCAAATTATTCTAATTACATGGATTCATTGTTATTGAAAGATTTTTATTTTAAAGAGAATAAACTATTCTTCATAGCAATCCAAATGTATGAACAGGCTCAGATATAAGTACCAGCCTTCAATAAATTTACATCATCAAACAGAAAAGAGATAAGTAGAATTACCAAATGAATCCGATTCAAAATGAGTGAAAAACTCTCTTGGAATTACAGGCTACAATAATGTTTTTAGATCATTTCATACTCCAACAAAGAATATTTTTTTGTTTACAAAGAAGTGAACAAGAACTTGAAATCCCTAAAACCCTCTTTTGAAATTTTTGAAACAGATTCAGACAAGAACCAACAAATTCATGGATTCCAAACGAATCAAAATACAATACAATCGGGACGCATACACGTACAATACAATATGAAATTATTCACAACAAGTAAACAGCTGCATCACAGAGGCTATAGATCTATTGTGAGATATTCCCTGAGGCAATATAACAGAACAATGAACAACCTTCAAAGACATAAATTCAGCCAAGATATGGAAAGATAAACAGACCAGAAATTACAAGTGCCATATTTAATAGAAAACACATCATTAACACAGGGACAATCTTGTTACTGGACATGTTAAACTAGAATGGTCTTCAAACAACTGCCTCGGTATTGGTCATTTGTTTGAACTATAGCCATGAACTATCCATGTTTGAAATTGTAGACACCTAGCACAAAACAAATTGAAAATCCATAGCACACATCCTCACTAACCAATTTAGATGCATTTCACAAAGCAGAACTGAATCTAAATCAAAGACTAAGATGCTGAAATGGAAGGTAATTTCACAGCTAAATCAACAAGAAGCAAACCAGAAGGGTTCTCAGATTAAATTTGAAACATTAAATTGGTACAGTTACACTAATCCTAGTTCTCACTGTTATCTTTATCTCATCACTTAAATATGCTAATGGATTCAAGTTTCACGGCCAATGCAGGTGGGTGCTTTGAGGCTTTAAAGTTTAAATTATACAACACGTCAATAATCAACAAAAAACCAAAACCTGTTTATGTTTCGCAGTCTCACAGGCAGCAATGGCATTCTGTGGCTCAAGTAAATATCAATTCTAATCTCACAGTCTTGACTTTTGATATTTCAATGCATTCACAAAAAACTTACCAGTACAGATTGCACGTGCTTGCTCAATGAGATCTTCCTAATCCTAATAGGAGTGATTAAATAATGACACATGAAAACAAATGATCATCACAACTCACAACTCACATGAAATACACAAGTAGCTCTTCTCAGTAGTAAGCAATAAAGCAATGAAATACATACAATCCACAAAATTTTTGAAATGAAACAATGAAGCAAAATAAAAATGATACATAGAGAGTCCATGGTTACCTCATGGCAGAGCAGGGAATGCACAAAATGAGGAGAGAAGAGGGTAGGAGGAGCTCTGCGCGTGGTGACCGGAGGGCTGCGTGTTGGTAGCCGGAGTATTGGTCGAAGCACTGAAACGGAGGGGGGGGGGGAATTAAAAAGAGAGCAGGAAGAGGGGAAAGGAAGAGAGGAGAGGAAGAGGAGAGGAAGAGGGGAGGAAGATATGGAAGAAGAGGAGGAGGAGGACGGAGGCTTACCGGAGATGGCGGTGGTGGTGCGCACTGCGGTGGTGGCGATGGTGACTGGCGGCCTGACGACGCGAGGGATAGAAAAGGGGTGAGGGTGGAAGAGATGGCATAAATGAGGAAGAAGGGAAAGATTTCACGATTTTAGGGATTTATAATTTGGCGACCGAAATAATCGGTCGCTAACCCTGCTACTGAAATAGCGACCGATAACCCTGCTACGCTCTATTTCGGTCGCTATTTTGGTCGCAGTATTAACTCTAATCAGTCTTTCATGTAGATCCTACAATCGGTCGCCATTTCGATCGCAAATAGCAACCGAAAAATTCAGTCACTATTTTCGGTCGCTAAACAACCTTTTTTTTGTAGTGAAGCTCTCCTGCCTGCAACCGACACACCAATAAAATTAATTAGTTATAAAATAATTTTTTAATAAAAATATACAGTTTTTAAATAAAATTATTTATATATGCATACCATGTAAATGGCATGCTGCATGTGGCTAATAGAACCACCAGTGTGCATGCTTCCACCCTTCTCGGAAGCCCGATTTCTCTTTGCCTGCTGACACTTCAGCTTGTAAGCTGGAGTGTCCCTGTACGCACACAGTTGGGCCCTTATGTTGGGCCTGATGTAATCTGGACGTATCTGAGTCTCCCTACGCTCCTGGAGCATATCCCTCAGTCGAGCAACAGCTCGGTCGTCAAAGATAGCACGTATCTCCGAGGCATGCTCTGGTAACCAGCGCACAAGCTCCTGTTAACAAAGAAAAAATATTAATATTATTATACAAAAAAATATATAAAATACATGAAAAATAAAGGGAAAATTACATGAATTAATAAACAACATCTTACCCTGTATCGTCTAAAGATACGATCCCGATCGTCCTCGGGGATCACCCCCCATGATGGCCAGAAGCGATGATACTGTGCCTTGATGGCGTAGGTAACGTGCTTCAATCAAACTTTCGGTGGGATGAAGCTGAAAATTTTATAATTTAATTAATTCAACAAAATGAAAACCAACAAATATATACTAATTAAATAGTAACTATTTTTAAACAACATTAAATTAAATTAAACTTACGATACAAAAACAGGTCGGATCCATGGTTGATCCTCAGGTACAGGAACCCTGGCCCATCAAGAAAAAGTGGGGATCCATGGTCGATCCATGGTCGTATCGTGACCGTATGCGGGCGCGGATGATGAGGGTGGAATGGGTCGTGTCCGACTGTGGCATCATCCCAGGAGTCGGCATAAATGATAAACCAGCTGGCTGTGTGGCCAATGTGTTGTTTTGGCTTCAAAGACTCAAGAGGGAGGTGAATTGAGATTTCAAAAAGCTTTTCAAAAACTTTATTTTTCAAATCAGAGTTGCCTCAGGATCTTTTACAAAAATAGTGAAGGGCTTTTTATGAAATCTTGAATAGAAGGTGGTGAGGAAAGAAAGATTAATTCAGAAAGATAAATCAGTAATAAGTTCACAGCTCACAGCTATCAATTAAACAATGATTGAATCAAACAGGAAGAAGTTCAGTTCAGAGTCGTACAGGTATTAGATACAGGCCTTAATCAGTCAAGAACTGAAGTTACAATATATCGATTTGATTTGATGATCAAGAACAGTCTTAATCACCTCAGTTTTGAAAATTAATAACTCAAGATTGATTGCAGTAATACTCTGGTTTTAATTCATATTAAACAGATCAAGAACTGATATCAATTGAAAACTTAGAACATCAAGATCACAGTTATATGCGCAAGACAGAAATTAAAGAGTTTGAGTTTAGAGATATCAAACAATCAGTTTTATACTGGTTCAGTCATCACCATTGTGACTTACATCCAGTCCCCACTCCACCCGCGGGTATTCACACACTAACACAACAAGCTTTAGCCATGTAGCTTGAAAAATCTTTACACCACAGAGCACTCCTTCACCTCGAGATGCCACACTCTTGTGAAGAGTCTCAATCAATGTTCTTCCTTAGGATTCCTCACCCTAATCACACAGAGAGACTCCCTCTCGCTTTACAATCGAAAAGTACCGAAAGATTGATTCCTAACTCTCAGAAGTCAGATATACAAGTTGAAGTTCTTATGAGAATTGAAATACTCTTTTTCACAATGAAGCTCAAGCAAGAAGATGAATGATTTTCACAATTGATCTCTCTAATTGATTTTGTAAACTTCTGATATGTTAAAAGTGTTCTTTTGATCCTTTATATATAGGAAACAAGTTATAGTTGTTGGGATCAATTAAAACAGATTTGGGTCTGATAACAGAATCTGTTTTCTTGATTCTGATTCTTAAACAGGGGTTGAGTACATGGCTGTATTAACAAATTTCATACTGATTGTTCTGATAGTTTTTGTACACCTGTGTAATACATGGTTGTACGTGTTTTTCAAAAACTTGAACTTGGTTAATCCATCAGTACACCCATTCAGTACATCTATGTGTTGAATCAAGAACTTTAAATTCATTTGTCAGTTACAGTAGCAGACACACATCCATTGATTACACGGCTGTACCTGACAAATAATTTTCTTATTTACAAAAATCATTTTCACTAAAAAGAAACTTATTCCTTTTAATGCAGGTTATGAAAATTGATTTTCTTCATGCATCTTTTTAGTTGAGCTATCTTGTGACTAAGAGATTTCTTTCTCTTACAAATCATCTAAGACTTAAATCTAAAATTCTCCTTTAAGCTTGGTCTTGATGATCCTTTGATCTTTGAATTTGCTCTTTTGATTTCTACATGAAGCTCCTTGATTTCTCCAAGTTCTTCCTTGAATATTTTCCTTGAATTTGCTTAATGAACTTGTTGATCACTGCTTGATACCTATCTTTGCAATTTGACACTAAAACACTTGCACACACATTAAATTGTATTTGTCATATATCAAAATCCATAGGTCATTGAGTCTTACACGGTGCAACCGATAATGATGGTGGTGCTGGTCTGGGTGTGGTGTGGGTCCAGTAGGGGGCGGCGAGCAGCCGGCTATGGTGCATCGTGGCGCAAAGCGAGTGGATGTCTGGGCATGGGTGGTGGATGGGGTAGTGTCGGTCGGGGATAGTGTAGTATGGGTAGGAGATGGTGTATTATGGGTCAATGAGGGTGTAGAATGGGTGGGGGGGCTCCTGTAGGTGCCGATGGGGTAGGTGCGGTAGGGATGTGGGTGGGTGCGGTGGGTGCTGAGGGACCTCCAGGAATGCGAGCAAGTACCTGGGACTTGACGTTGTATCGTCCCCGCCTAGCCTTCCGCTTATCACCGCTAGGTGGTGGGGGGCGGGGCAACTGTCCTCTTGATGCTGACATATCTATTTTTATAGCACAATTATAAATCAATGTAAAAACAATAAGTAATCGACATCTAACAGTCTAAGCTAAGAAAATATTTAAAATACAACAATATTTGTCAGGTCTTACATTTAATTGCATAAGCAAATATCTAAAATACAATAAAAATAACTTAATAGTAAACTTCCTATTCAGACTCGGTATCATCATCTGATTGTAAGTCCGACTCTTCTTCTTGCATTGAGTCATCACTTTGGATTTCTTCCTCTGATGATGCTTGCATCGATGACTGATTACCAATGACCACTTCTTCCCCTTCATTTGCAGATCCCAACATGCTAGTGATACGCTCGACTTCAATTACTTCATTGACATATGATGATTCATCCGCTTGGAATGGCGTCTCATCCTCTGCATCATCGATTTCTATTCGAACCCTAGGTTTGGTAGTGATAGAAACACACCAACCTCGTTTTTCCATTCGCATTACTGGATAAGGGACATAATAAACTTGTTTTGCATTTTGAGCAATTATAAACGGATCAAACTGTTGATATCTTCTATCCATGTGAATGTCCACAGTTCCATACTTAGGATCCACCTTTGTGCCTGTCCTCGATGGATCAAACAAGTTACAATAAAATAAGACTACTTTTTTAGGATAAGTAGTAGTATTGTAATGTAAATCGTATATGTGTTTTATGACCCCATAAAAATCACCAGTACCTTCTCCCTGTACGACAACTCCGCTATTAATTGTCTTTTTTCCCATGTTCCATTCATCTATGTGGAATTTGTACCCATTAACAAAGTATGTATGCCATGATCTAACACATCTATAGGGCTCGTACGCTAAATCTCTCAAGTGTTGATTAGTCACGCTTAATGGTTGCTGATTCACCTACGAATAGGTAAGTCATATTAAATAATTACTTTTTCAGGATGTAAAATTAAGCTTAATATATTGTTTGCTAAGTTATATGACACTTACTTACTTCCCTAACCCGACTCCATATTTTTTCAGGAGTCAACAAAGGCGGGGGACCTTCCTCTTCTGTCTGATTCTTTTTGAATGCTCGGATATTCTAAGAACCGACGATGAGAATCAAACCAGGAACTTTTGTCACCATATCTTAGGGTAAAAGCCTTTCCATGTTCCATGCAATACGGGCACGCCAATTTATCGTGGATCCCCAACCATAGAGCATGCCATATGCAGGAAAATCGTTGATAGTCCACATCAGTGACGCCCTCATCATAAAGTTTCGCTTCTTCGAAACGTCATATCTCAACACACCATTCCACAACTTCTTCAGATCATCGATCAAAGGCTGCAAATATACATCTATCCCAGCCTTTGGATTAGATGGTCCCGGTATGAGACAAGTCAGAAATATATAGGGTTTTGACATGCACATCTCGGGAGGAAGATTGTACAGTGTAACAATCACTGGCCAACATGAATATGGAGAGGCTGAAGCCAGAATGTACGGGATAAAACCATATGAGCACAGCCCAAGTCGTACATTGCGAGGATCTACTGAAAAATCAGGGTGTACCCGATCGAAATGCATCCAGGCTTCACCATCAGAAGGGTGGTGCATAACGCCTATTGTTCCTCTATTTTCATAATGCCACCTCATCTGTCCCGCAGTTTGCGTTGATGCAAACAGTCTATGCAACCTTGGAATTATTGGTAAATAAAACATTGCCTTTCACAGGAACTTATTTGTTCTTATTACAGTCACTACTTTGAACACGGTACCTGGGTGTCTGACAAAATTTACATTCATCCAGTGTGCCGTCGTTTGTGACTGAATCACTATTATAATATAGCATGCACCCGTTCGGACAACAATCAATCATCTTAGCCCCCAACCCCAGTTTCGACACCAACCGCTTCGCGTCATAATAACTTTTTGGTAACAACTCTTTGAAGGGTGTCACATCTTGAAGTATTTTACAAAAAAACTCCAAACACTACTCGGGGACATTCCAATTGGACTTGCAAGCTAGAAGCCTATCACAAATTGATAATTTTGAATCTGACGCCCCTTCAAACAATGGCTTATTTGTCTCTAACAATATGTTGTAGAATCTGTGCCGATTCATTAGGAGGCTCTTCCTTGTCATCAGACTCATTCGCCTCAAAATTTCGATGTTGCCCAAGACAATCATCCACCATCATATGCATTGATTGGAATTGTTCTACATAGTTGTGTAAGCCACTGCCTGATTCATCCATGTCAAGATCGTTACCACCGACTTCATTTAGATCAATATCTGGCAACTCCTTGCCATGATCAGTCCATATCCAATAATTAGGCATTGGTCGCGCTGTCGCGCACGCGCCAAAAAGGACGAGCGGGTTTTAAAACTGTAGTTTAGGGCGACAACTCGGATGTCGTTCTCAAGGACCCTTAAAGTGTTATTTTTCACAAAAATTAGTTTTTGGGGGGTTGGTTTGGGATGCAATCAAAGAGAACAAAACAATGAAAACAGAGCAATAAAATAAGGCAGTTCAAAGAGGTTATCAAATGACCAAAAACAGATTAATCTATTGCTCTCGATTTCCCAACTATCATAGGTTCATGCAATTTCCAAGCCCTAAGCAGATTTTAATCCCCTCCCGGTTGTAGCAACAATTTACAAGCGAAACCACTACTACAGATACATGTCCATATTCCCGAATTAAGCAAACGGGGTTAAGCCTTCGTGAACTAAGCGAACACGAAACGTACACACGCAAATTAAGCAGATGCGATTAATTATAGGAACATGATATCACCGGAATTAAATCAACACAATACAATATACTCCTGAATTAAGCAAACAGAAATATAAAGCATGGCATTGAAGAGGGAAAAACATACAAACAGGAAATACAAGAACCTCAAGTATAGTGGAAATCAATTACAATAGATTAATCCTAGAAACTTAGTTCTCCATAACAAAAACGAAAACACA